>OZ026512.1:4291989-4711989 GCA_964019985.1 Aurelia sp. 4 Dawson et al 2005 | reverse complement strand
TATACCATTTACATTGCTAGCCTCCTTACTGCGCCTTCGCACATTAGTTCAATCTACAAAATGGCGATGACGTTATATCATTACGCTGTTAGGTAACGATTGGTTCGTTTTGCTAGGATTAGCTGACCGAGATATATTTGAGCTTAAACTCGTTAATCTTTTTATGAGACACCCTGTAGTTACTGAGTGACCTAACAACACCGCCAAGCCTTTCAACTAAATGGTGAAACGAGGTATTTTACAATAACTTCCGATTGCAGAATGCTGGCTAACTCATGAATGCACCTTATATCTTTATATAGGAATGAATACACAGTTACTTAAGCCTCCTGCGCATGATATCCTTGAAGTGCAACACAAAACAAGCATTACCCCCGTGATTAGAGACAATGCCGCTGTGAAGGAGGATGTTATTGAAGAGAGAGGCATTAAACATAGAGAGAAAGATGGCATGCAAGACGAAAAGGAGGCTATTAGAGATGAAAAGAATGCAATTAGAGACGAAAAAGGGGCCACTCAAGACGAAAAGGAGGTCACTCGAGACGAAAAAGAGGCAAACGGAAACGGGAAGCAAATTGTGACGGAACGACAGGAGGACGAAAAGGAGGCCAATGAGAATGACAAAGAGGCACCAAAAACTGGAATTAGGGAGGCTACTGGGACTGGATCAGAGAAGACGAAGGAGCCACAAAATGGAATATATAAAACAGAGGAAGGTGCAATAACATCAAATTCTGAAAATTCAACCATTTCAAAGGAAGTGACGGAAACCATTTTGAAAGAGAATGTGGGGCAGCAGAATCACGGAGATCGTAAGTGACAGCTTGACTTATGACCTGTAGTTTCATGTTTCCTGTGATTTTTAACTTGATGATGGCGCTTCGGTCAGCAGAGACTTGTGGTGTTTCTCTGAAAAACTTAACGCAATTTTGCCCCAAACTTTCAGCTGCCTAGAGTGGACTGACTATGTGAACATGGTTTTTGCTATTGAAAGACTGTCGAACTCTCTTAAATACGACCCATAATCAAACACAATTATTTTGAAATTACTACTTCCGCCACGTTTCGATAAAGATCTAAACAGAAAACTCAAACTCTTGTATTTTGAAATGAAACACATTGATTTCAACTTACAACTCTGTTCGAAAGGTTGTCAGATATTACTGGGTGAGTCAAAAAAAAAAAACGTCCAGCGTTTGAAAGGCTACTGCTCCCTGAGTATATAAGCAGTGATATTTTACAATACCTGATTAAATAGGTAACATATTAGATTATTCGTAGAAGTTCTTCTGGCTGAAATCGGCCACTCCGTTCAGATTCTGTAAGCGATTTTCTAAAATTAATCCCTTTGAGAAACCTTAAAAAACGTGCTAAAATTACAAGCAAAATCCCTAATGTGTTTACCTCTCAGCGATGACTTTCAGCACACTTTAGCACGTGCTTTCCTTTTGGCTGGTTGAAAAGTCTGTCTCGTAGTGTGAATAAGTTGCTCAAGGGGATTCCATTCTCCCATGAGGACAAAATATATGGTCATATTGCTAGGAAGGGGAACAAAGGGACATCTTGCTTTGTGTTTTCACTCATTTTTGCAGGCTTTCGAAAGGGGCTTTTTGCAGCAAATCTCCTATTTCGACTGGAAAGAATGATCGATTAAAGCCGGGTAAATTACTGAACCTACTTTGACATATCGGGAATAAAACAAGACAGTTTTCAATATCATTGCTTTGATATTCAAGGAGCAGTATTTTTTCAAACGCCGGACGTTTTCATTGACTCATCCAGTAGTTTTAGAGACCTTCATAATGCTAATGCAGGCTGCAAGCTGCCTCTCCTTAAAACTTCCAGTGTCCAGTGATCAACTGTGCTCTGCTTACAGAGGAGCGCAATTCTAGAACAACCTTAGCGCTGATGTCAAGACGGCACCCACTTCAAGTCGATTCAAAGCTGCTTTCAACAGAAGCAAGCAATCTTTTCGCTAAATTCCTAATTACATAGTTCATTTCCTTTTTGATCTTTATTCTTGCAAGTAAAATTTTTATAACTAGAAATAAGAAATTGATTATCTTTGTTTTAACGGGGCACTTTGGAAATTATTAATTATTGAACTTTAACTGAAACCTGTATAAAGAAGATAAAATCAATGAAGTTAATCAATCAATCAATCAATTAATCAATTAATTAATTTATCAATATGAAAAACTTCACAGTAAGGGTGTGTTTGATTGGTACCAATTCTGAAAACGGCAAATTTTAAAAGAATCATCATCTCGTTGTGTGGGATAGCTTTTATTGATCAATTTTCTGGTACAGCTGAACATTTTCTGGGAACCTAGTTCTCAGGTTCCTATACTTTTTGCAGCTCTGCTTGGGACGCTGAAAAAGTCTCCCCCAGGTTCGAAAGATATATTCAGTTCGTGTCCTCTAGGACTGCTCATGATTTGTCAGGTTTCGAAGGCCTGCCGAGCCTTCTGCTCCAAAAGGTAGAAGGTTTGGCAGACTTTGAAGAGACTCTCGATTTCATATGCAAAACGCTGAGAACGAGGCAACTTTGCACGCGTTGCTAGGTAATGGGTAACTTTACTCTTCGTTTCCAAGCACCAGACTCGTCTTTGTGTTTTTCGACTGGAAACATCGTCTTCGCCACGATAGATTTGAAACTTGCTGCTTTGAAGCACATTGTGTTTGATTGGGAACTGTATCTCCGTCTGTGCGAAGTCTACCGTTTTCAGAATTTGGTAGTTTTGGAATTACCAATCAAACACACCCTAAATGAGTTAATGCTTTGCGAAAACAGCAGAATAGTACCTACGTACCAGAGCCGCAGGAAGCATCTCAAATTAAGGGGGCATGCCACCGAAAAGGCACTTTTTTCCTCAGCTATTTATTGTGAACTGACAGTAAATAGTAGGCTTGAAGTTTGAATCACAAGAAAGACGTTCCCGAAAGTTCTGAATGATTTAAGAACCAATTTAAGAAGCAGAACCGCCTCATTTCCCACCAAATACCCAATACGGTAAAGTTCCGCCTTTAAGAAACTGTAGTTTAAGAAACTCAGGCATGATTTCTCTGAATAAAATACCTCTTTACAAGAAGCTATCCAGGCTGATACATGTTCAGTTTCTTATACAATGGTACATAACAATATTTTAAGGTGCATATATGAATATGTCTCCAATAGGTCTCAATTCTCTATAAATAAGAAAGAAAGTTTCAAGCTCAGATTGTTGTAATTCCAAGAAACCTTCAGTACTGGCTCAAACTGTTAGGTCCACACACAACAGCACATATTTCAAAAACGTGCTCTGAACAATTTTGACAGCTGTTTGCAGTAAAAAAATGTTTCTTATACCATGGTATACACACCCTGTTTTGAAGAAATATATCTTGACATAAGAAGCTAATCAGGCTGTCATTGTGTAATGAGTTTCTTAAAGGCGGGATTTTACTGTATGTAAGAGCCTTTGTCAGGCTGACTTGATAAAACATACTAAAAAGTTACAAGATACAAAGCCTTATATTCTTACACGCAGATTTTTACTGAAATTCGTTTGGAAGGCAAAGCCAAGGGAATAGTCAAGGAATAAAAATAGAGAGACCATTCCGGTTTTTTTTCCTTCAAAGCTCCGCCGTTGAGTGAACAATTCAAAATTGCAGTAATCCACGGGTACAGGGTTATCGTTTGACATCTATTGGCATGGGATCCAAAAGTTTCTAATATTTATGCAGATATCTTGCTTTGGAGCGTTTGAACTGTTTTCTTATCCAATACAGTAAATTCCCGCGTATAAGAACCTACTTTTTCGAGAACCAGGCTGAAATTGGTTCTTATTTCAAAGATACTATTACTAATTTCAAGGTATAGAGGTTCTTATTTGAAGGGTGCCTCATGAAGTCCCCTGGAGAGTCTCACAACGATTTTCAGTGCTATTGTTTGCCTTGGAAGCGTTCTTATGGAGCTAATAAGTAATTGTGGAGGCAAATAAAACGTTCAAATGCAGCTAGAACCACAATGACCTTAATAACAGCAATCAAAGATCAACTTTGCAACCCCTGCAATAAGAACCTATGTTTCATCAAACTGAAATAGTTTCTTAATTGCAGGGTAGATGATCTAAGAAAAACAGCCTCTAGGTTCTTATTTTGGTAGGTTCTTATATGCGGGGATTTACTGTACAGCGATCTCTGTTTTTTTAGATTCAAATTCAGCACAAACAGACCACCAAAAAACAACGTACCACGAAGGGAGAACGTTGGCATGTGTAGACATGGATATAACTGATGATGAGGAGGAGCATTCTGGAGGCACACAGAAGCAACAACAACCACAAACTTCGAATAGCTTGGGTCAAGGCACCGTGGGGAGTTATTCAGACAGTAGTAGTCAGGTAAAGCAGCTTAGCGTAGATACGCACAATGCAGCCGTGCGGTAAAAATGAGTGTATGATTCACTGGGCAGACCTTCAGCATAGACTCGAATCTTTGCAAGGGTTTAACCTTTACATTCCCAAATTTTGACATGTGTTCTGTAGCAAATTCCCAACATTGTCTGTATTCTTTATCCAGCGAGCATTTCAGTGCATTGACAGCATAGAGATTCCTCTCCTTTTCAATGCGCAATATATGGGCATGTTCTATCTACTGGACCCCTGGACCACTGGACCATTGGACCATTAGACCATTGGACCATTGGATCGTGCCGCAGACCCCTGGCCGCCAGGATTTTGGAAATTTTTCCGTCCCATTTGGACGTCCCATTTTGGAAAATGTGCTATTGACGGAAGCAGAGGATCACTACTAATGAGAGTCTTTCCATGAAAGTTTTGAAATTTTTGACTTCTATGACATCAAAGACATTGCATTTTTGATAGATTCTGGTAGTTTGTTCGAATATATGCAAGTTTGAATCTTCATTCCTACGACCTTGGCTTTTACATCCTTTTCACTTAAAAATCAATAAACTTCAGCAATTATTGGGGGCTGAAGCCCCCCAACACCCCTGCTTCCGATAGGCCTGAAAAGTACAATCAACAGTAAAAAGAAGCTTTAATAGAGTCCAGGGTAAATAATTCAAATAATTACAGCAAGAAAACCATTGAATGGAAAACAGTTCGAAGCAAAATCGCGGCCAGTGGGTCTGCGGCATGGTCCAATCGTCCAATGGGCCAATGGTCCAATGGTCCAGAGGGTCCGGTAGATAGAACATGCCCAATATTTGTCATGAAATATTTGTTTCATATGAAACATCAACTAGTTGCTGCATTTTAATATAACAATTAATCCTGCAGAGAAATACGAGGAGAAAAATCCGGACCAAGGAAGCTGGGGAATCGTGGAATAGGTTTAGATATGCGTTGCCAAATGCCTTCGATGAGAATGAGGGGGTCAAAATGAAAATTGTAAGATATTATTGCTACATTCTTCAATCGAATTGATCGGCGGGAACTGTATTTGGTTTGCCATAACCTCAAAGAGAGCTGTTTGACATTAAAGGGTCTGTTTCATCCGGCATTCCTTGCACGTGTCGTTACTTGACTGGCCTTTGTTTGTTGCCAATTTCATGGCCCATGAAAATGGCGACAACAAAGGAAAAGCAGGAGACGACACGTGCAAGGCATGCTGGATGAAACAGATTCTTTAAATTTTTCAGAATGATAGTATTTTAAGTTTTATGAACGGATGTCCAAGAGGAGATATGTGAAGTTGTGAGAGACATTAAAAGCACCATAAATTTAAACTTTTTTGTGGAAATCAATAGACTGCTGAAACCAGAGGTATCGAAATGGCATTTTTGGTAAAATTCGCATAGGACATTGTTTCTGTTATTTCTGAATTATTTCAAGGCAAACCAGATGGGATTCAAACAGCTTTTTAATGACCTAACTGGCAAGCATATGGGTGCTTTGAAGAAACAGATTCATTCTCTCGTCGATTAAGTTTTGAACCACTGTTTTTGGACTTACACAATGTTAAGGAAATTTTGAGAATGATGGTAAGAAGTAATTTACTTTAGAAGTCTTAATTGGTTTGCTCTGATATCAGCGAGAGATATGACTTTGGATAAGCTTCTTTTATCTCGGTCTTCGAGTTTTTTGCAATACAAGTGGTCTGGGGAGTCTCCGGTTTCAGTTATCGCATATTTTTTTCCTTGAAAGCTCGCAACTCAGTGAATTTTCAGCCGATTTGTAAGATTCTGGTCTCTGAAATTATTTCATAATCTTAGGAACAAGGTTATCTTCTCATGAGTCTGTTCATGTTATCGTTATTTTCAATATTTAATAAAACATCGAATAAGTTTTTGCGACACACTGTATTGTTGTTTTGTTCCCTTCGATCCATTCAGTTGATAGAATCAGGCAATAATTTTTTGCCATTTCATTTCATAGTTTTGCAAAGATTCGAGCCCATTGCTCACAGGTTCCAAATCGTACAGTCGGTGTGAAAAAGGTGGATGTACCAGGTGAGTCAGAAAAAAGTTTAGGCGTTTGGAGGGCTGTGGAATAAAAAGTATGTGACCGATATTCAAAACTACAGTGTTAATCTGTCACTCAAAGGCTAACTTAGATGACAAAATTTCGTTTGGTATATACAATCAAACATCTTTGAGACCCAACAATAATCAAAATGCTTGTAATGGGTTTGTATGGGAATCAAGAATTCCACATTCCATTCTGGTCCATGATTCATCTGACACTGAACTTTACATTGCCAGTTTGAGATGCTGAATTCGAATTTCAATAGAAGGTAAATTATGGACCAGAATGGAATATGGAACTGTTGTTCCCAAACATGGCCTTTACAAGCATTTTCCTAATTTCTGGGTCTGTAAGATGAGGGATACTACCAAACAAAATGTTCTCATCTAAGTTGATATTTGACTGATAGATGAACATTTCAGTTTTGAATATCGGTCACATACTTTTTATTCCACATCCCCTCAAACGCCTAAACTTTTTTGTGACTCACCCGGTAGAATTCCATGAGTGGCTTGAAAGAATGTTCAGCTACTCAGCTACCATCATACCGTTGGACTCTTTAGAAATCTTAAATGTCTTTCTAAATTACAGAATATTCCATATACATTAAAAACCCGCGTATAAGAACCTAGTGATTAAGAACCTACATACTGAAATTCTGAAGTTAGACCCCCAATATATAGAACCCATTCAGCTTGAAATTTGAAATAGGTTCTTATTCGTAGAGATCATCAGATTAGATCAAAACCTCCAGTTGCTTTGTCATTGAACCTATACGGACTGACACTGTCATATGTGCATATTGCAAAGAACTCTAAAGATGCTTTAAACGCTTTTAATTGTATTTGTGCGGCAAATCTCTTCACAACCTGTATCCTGTCGCATAAAAAATGGCCCAAAAGTATACCCTATCGCATGAACATTCTCCCAAAATCCATTGTTTCAAGAGAACTCTAAAAGACATCCTTCCACATGATACCCTGTCGCATAATTTTCTTATCAATTGTAATACCCTGTCGCATAATTTTTATCAGAAAAGGACACCCTGTCGCATACTTTTTACCGTAAAAGGACACCCTGTTGAGCGGCACATCCCGTCAAGTCAAGTATGGGAGTACCCCCCCCCCCGTTGTGAATAAGGCCCCATGAACTGAGGTGCCTCTGAACTGACAGTAAATAATGATCTTGAAGTTCCAATCTGAACAAAAGAAATACCTGCAAACCCTGAAATACCTGAAATAAGAACCACTTTAAGAACCTGAATAGCCTAATTTCCCACTAAATACTCAATATATAAGAACCTAATAAGGCTGACTTGCCAAATTGTAGGTTCTTATACGCGGGTTTTTACTGTATACTGTAAAACCCCAAGGAGAGGTACATAACATGTTGACGATACGGGTATATAGCACCCATACGGGTGGGTTTCTGGGCCCAAAATTCTCTAAACAATGGTCCTTTTTTCCGCAGATTTTCCTTGAACATGTGGTGAGTTTGGATGAAAATTGGCCGAAAATAGTTAGAAATGGGTAGTTTTACGTCGATATTCATCATAAAAGTGGGTCCGAACGCGAACCTTGGTAATTAGAAAAGGGTACCTTTCTGAAAATCTTGTGGCAAACCCCCGTCAGTCCATAAGTCACCTACCCCCCCCCCCCTCCTCGAGTATAGGCCCACCTTAAAGGAACCTGTGATTCTCAGTCACAGGCTGATATAGTTCTTACAGTAAATATAGGATCCATTATACCAAGTGACCCTTAAAATGTTCCCAGATTTGAAAAATTTTTTTTTATGCATCTAAAATTTTACAATACAAGTTACGTCTACATCCTACGATACTTTCTAATTACTTTACAAACTATACAAACACTACAGGGACAGGACCACAAGGAGCAAAAAGACAATGACTACCCTGTGGCCATTAACATAAAGACATGCGAATAATAAAAACTAAATGAATAACTACAAATACAAAACATACGATTTAGCACTATACACATTAATACTCGAATCCTTTTCACATTGGATGTCAGGCCAGCATAGGAGGAAGATGCTGAGCAACAGTAACATAGGACGAGAGAACAGCAACGACAGCAATTGCTACCATCACTGATCCTCCCCCAGAGTCCCTATCCCTCAACACACTGCGCATATGCTGTCAGGCTAGGGTTTCTGGTATTCATACGATAATTTGAACTACTTTGGATTAGTATCAAGAAGTTTTGAAAATTCATGGCAACAAGACTACTTCACTGATTTGAATGATTCAAATTCTAGTTAGGAGCTGAAATATCAAGCACTTTTGTGATTTTCGTCGTGTCTAACCAGCACTTGACGTAGCGGTAGGTAAATTCAATTTTATAAAAATTTCATGGTTGCAAGATGACGAAAAGAGGGCCTAAAACATTGATCAAATCGTAAGGACTCTATTCACACCGAACAATAGGCCATAAGTGTTTCACCTCTCTCATGAGTTATAAGACATCGATTTTCAAACAAATACGAAAGATTTGCAATCCCATGGCAATAAATGTGCGGGGGATATCTCACACCCATGAGAAATCGCGTTTCCTTCATTATTCTGTGTGAGAAGTTATTTATGCATTGATCGATGTCTTGGGCCATTTTGCAGTCATCTTGCAACCAAAAAATTCTTGTAAAATTGAATTTACTTATATTTCTAGTGTTCATGAGACAATTGCAAGAATACTTGGATATCTCCGCTTTTGACTAGAATATGAATCACTCAAATCCAAGAAGTATTCTTGATGCTAAGAATTTTCAAAGTTGGAACTTTTTCTGGCTCACCCGGCAGGAAGAAAGCACCAATAAATCAGTTCTTAAAGTGAATAACCTGAGTTAAAAGATGAGATCGCATAGGTTTATAAATAGCCCATTGTATTTGATAATCTAGCTCGTGGCAAAAGAAAGCAAGGCCAAGAAAACAATAGAGGGATTAGGTGTTTCTTTGTCCTATTCATAGACAAGTGCTATATATCTCAGGTCATTCACTTTAAATCAGATCTCAAGTTACTATGGTTTTATGTTCTGGACGGACCATTGTTCTTGATGAAAAACTACTCTAAGGTTTTCTTTGTGTGGAGGTCGACTACACCTGTTTTCTTTTATAAGAAACTTGGATTGACGTGTAGTACTAGAAGTTTCTTAAGTTCACGTGAAAATTTCCAATTTTTGCTACTAAAAGTTTCTTAATTACTTTCTTATTTCATGATTGAGGAGGCCTCTAAATTCTGCCACTGCCAGGTATTTGTTTCTCGACATAAAGTACAATTTTTATCAAGTACACAACTTCTCTGAGCTCAAAAACATAGAATTATCGTGGATATTACCCAAAAACAAAGAGTCAACGACAATTTTCCGACATATATTTACCTGATCTAACTTTTAAAATAGGTTTTTAGCGCTTCTCGAACATAGTATTAGGGTTTCTTAAATTTTTCGCCATCCTAGTACAAGTTTCTTATGAAGTAGTTTCGTATGAAATAAAAAACATGTAGCCCTCTTTGCCGAGAACTCACCTTCAAATCAAATTCTAAACTCTAAATTCTGCCACTGCCAGGTATTTGTTTCTCGACATAAAGTACAATTTTTATCAAGTACACAACTTCTCTGAGCTCAAAAACATAGAATTATCGTGGATATTACCCAAAAACAAAGAGTCAACGACAATTTTCCGACATATATTTATCTGATCTAACTTTTAAAATAGGTTTTTAGCGCTTCTCCAACATAGTACTAGGGTTTCTTAAATTTTTCGCCATCCTAGTACTAGTTTCTTATGAAGTAGTTTCGTATGAAATAAAAAACATGTAGCCCTCTTTGCCGAGATCTCACCTTCAAATCAAATCCTTTATGAAATTCAATTTCATTTATGTGGCATGAGGACTAGCCCGCCTTAGCGAGATCTCTCTACTCAGTATCCGAGATCTCTCCGAGATCCGGGATAGCTTTCCTTGGCAGGCTAGCTGAAACAATAGATCCAGCCCTCCTGGAACGACTGGCTCTGCCATGTCAACGGAAAAAGATCTTGCCGTTTTAGGAGCGCCAGCCCGCCTGCGCCTAGTAGGGCTGCCTCTTTTCATATGAACTGCACCTAAATGACGAGATTCCCTTTCAATATATTTTTTCGTACTTTGTCCCTCCCCCTCCCTCCCATGAAGGTCGAACCGTCATTTACCAGACTCATCTTCCCTTTTAAAGGAATTGAGTCCATATAAATAGTGGAGCGTAAACGCTGTCCTGAATTTTTGCTGACAAACTGCTGACGGCCCTTTGTTATCTCACAATAGTGCTAAAGTCATTAGCAGTGGAGATCAAAGACTTCTTAATCCTTGCATTATCCTGAGGAATTTCTTTGGTTTAATTTCAATAAGGATTAGATGACAACTTTTTTTCATGATTGAAAAGAAGTTGATATTGGTCATGAGAGCGCTATTTATACGGACTCAATGCCTTTAAAGTCGTGTGGATTAGCTCGTAAAATATCTTTATATTGTGGTTGTAGTTAGAGAAATATTGAATATTTTGATCCTATGAGAATTCGTTATCTCCTTGTCTTCCAGCTGCACCAACAAAAAGTTCAGGCAACTGAATATTTTTTACAATCAAATAGAAAGTTACAATGACACACTACTACTAGTTACCGTAAAAGCTGTATTAAGCCCGCTCTCTAATAAGCCCCCCTCTCTAATAAGCTACTCCCCTCTGAGTCAAAATTTGAAATAAGCACCCCTTCCCCCTTTATACAAAATTCTACAATTTACTAAATATTTTCCATTTATTTAGCTACACAACCTTGCAAGTTGATTTCAATATTGTTTGGGATAAAATTGTGTCGAATTTATGTATCTGAGCCGTAAAACTGTATGTAGATCCTGCAAAGCATAGGTTAAAAGAATTGAAAAGCTACCAGTTATATCCTAATAACTTAATTTTTAAATAAGACCCCCTCTCTCTAATAAGCCTCCCTCTCTTTCAAGCAGCCCCCATCCCTGGGGGGGGGGGCTTAATAGAGCTTTTACCGAATGCTATTTACAAATTTACTCTTCTCTACTAAAACGATACTGCAAGAAAGAACAGGCTGTGTCTACCTTGCGACCATTACATGGAGTTTAAAACTGAATATTCTCGAGTACCGAATAAACGGGGGGTTGAGAATAATGGGGGGTTGGAAATGGTTTGATACAGCAATAATCGGGGGTTGGAATAATCGGGGGAGAGGGGTGTTTGGAGAAACAGACAATAGTCGTTTTCTTAGGTAAACACGTATCTCTTATATATTTATGTGAACAGTGATGTTACTGATACATTTACTTTTGAAGTCTGGTCCTGTTGAATGCACTTCTTGAGACATTTTCTTGTGTTTATTCAGAAATTATGTTTACTATCATTTTATTTTTCCAAAAATTGATAAAAGGAGGGGTTGGAATAAGAGCGGAGGGGTTGGAATAAGAGCGGGGGGTTGGAAAATTTTTCAAAAATTAACAAGCGGGGGGACGATTATTCGGCACTCGAGAGTACAAGCCAAAGAAGAGAACTAAACAATACTTTGGTGTACAACCAGCTCTCACTGTTTCGTAATTCTGCAATCTTCGATAGTGAACCACCTTAAGTTCACTTCCAGAAGCTCTTATAATTAAGGTGGATCTGCATCTAAAGTGGCAGATCGCTTCTGATATAAATTTCAAACTATCCTGTAATGCATCCTATGAATAGCAGTGTAGCAAAAGGTGTCTTGTGCCCTCAACACCGTCGTTTTCACAGCACAAAATCCCGAAATTTTTGCATAGTTTCTGAATGGCAGTTTAGAGGAAACAGGCTTTGGCAAGTAATGGAAAGCAAACGGACATTTCCATTCCCACTTGACATGGCAAGTGTCCGTGTCCCTCATGTCCGCACAATTTCTCCAACTAAATACTGTGTGTAACCTCATCATTTTCACAGTTACATGGAATTCTCGATTCTTGAGGATTTTTCGAGATTTTCAAAAGCTATTTATGAAAGCTTACTAGATCAGGGCTGAAGCCAATGGGGGGGCTTAGGGGCGGAACACCCCCAGCAGGCCAGTTGTCACAAGATTTTGCTCTCCTGTCGACTTTTTTGTGTTTCAATGTTAGTTTTGGAGGATTTTGAGGCGAAATTATGCGTGAAAACATGAATTTATTGGCGTTGAAAAGTGAATTCTGACAGAAAGCATTGAATTCGTGGCATATTTCGTATTGTTATTCACTAATTGTGATAATGTCAACGTTGGAATGAGAAATATTGGGTGATAATTTTAGTTACTAGGGCATCAGATCGGTCATGTAAATGCATAAATTAATCGCATGTTCCTACATTTGTTGTTGTTACTGTTTGATCGCCGGAAATTTTTTGTTCTTTGCGCCTGGCTGGTATCGGGTATCGGCCGTGTAGAGGATTTTTATTAAATTGACTTGTCGATCGAGAAAGAGCATGTTACCACATGAAAATGAACATTAATGAAAGAATGTTCAACCATGCTGCTGCTATCAAGAGATCAAACCAACATTTGAAGACATCACCAGCAAAGAGCAAATAAACTCATTAAAGATTAATTAATTAACTTCAGCGAATCAGCAGGCGCCAAATTTGCTAACACCGAGAAAGGACAATAGAGAGTTCAAATCTGAGACAAAAGCTATTGTTGTATAAGCCAATCAATTTTTCCTTCACGGGAGCTGGAATAATACCATTTTATGTTGAGGACTTTCTGTGAGGAAGGATATGGCCCTGCGAAGGAGATTTGTCATGAAGACAATAAATGAATTAAACATAGAAAGATTTCGCAATAGGTTTGTTTTGATTGGATAAGAACTTCTCAGCAAACCAATCAGAATCATTTTAAACGTAGATTCATTTCCGGTAGTGACGTATCACTATCGAAAAGAACAACAACACAACGTGGAGTGAGAGCAATGGCGGTCGAAGCTGCGAAGATGGTTCCTGTCGTTTATTTATTGTTTTTAGGGCTCGTGCCCCTTGTTTTTGGTCAAGGTGGTCAAAGACACTTGAGATTTGAATATAAGCACAGTTTTAAGGGCCCACATTTGGTAACAAAGCAAGGCAATGTGCCATTTTGGAAGCACTTCGGAAGTGAGTATTTGGTATCCGCTTTGGCTTTTTGGCCTTAGGCCACTTTTTTATCTTAGGATGAAAAGGCCAGGAATGAAAGTAAGTGTACACACTGTAAATGTCAAGTAAATGTTTGAATACCGTGAAAGGTGTATTAAGCCTTCAATTGGAGAGGCCTTATCGCATTTGAGAGACTCCAGAGAGACTCTAGGCTTGTAAAGAAGAGTCCAGTGAGTTATAATTTCCATTCTTCTGCTGCTGCTGTCCACAGACCATGAAAGTCTGTAAGTAAGAAATATTTTCAATGTCTTGATGAGATTCTGCTGATCAAATACAGATTTTTTTTATTTTGTGATTAGAATTCTTCCTTTTGATAAACTTAATTAGAATTCTTATCTTGATATTAAGTTATGATGGTGAAAAGATACATACATTAGGTTTATTCCTGGTAGAAATAGATTTGTATAGAGGTATTTGTCTTCCATTTTTAGGTGCCATTGCTGGAGATGAACAAATAAGAATCACACCTTCCCTCAAAGATCAGAAAGGTATGAGTGAAGTCCTTTTGCAAAATATTGAGTATGTTTGGAGCAAGACTCAAGCCTGATACTAACTTGTTTTGAGTATTTGTTGGGCATACGAACAGGCTAAGTTGTTAGCCCTGAAGAATCCCCCAAAAAGGGCTCCAGATCACATGCGCAGTAACGATTTGCTTCGCTGAGGTAATATGCAAATCAGCTTGACCGTTGAGAACAAGAGATCGAAACAAAAGGAGCGAGGTGCATGACAACGTGAGCCCCAACGTTGATTCGCTCTCAACAAAGCTGAAACACAATTTGCCTCAACAATAGGGTCAGCACTTCATCCACCCAACAAGTATGATTTGAGTAGTGTTTGAGAGCTTGTTGATTTAAGTAAGAATCTTGCACCTCATGCGCTAGCTTGAAAAGGAGATTCCCAACACCCAGCATTTCTGTGGAGGGTCTGTGGTATCCATGGGCTTTTCTGTAACTGAAACATTTTTGGTGAAACCACTCGAAATGTCCACAGAAATCTCCACAGACATCATTTTTGAACCAGGGAATTCAATTTTCAAGGCAATGCTAACCAAATCAAGAGTGTTTCCAGGACACCATTGTGAAAGTGGAGTGGAATGAAACACATTCCTCAACTGTGATTTAATACCAACATGAAGATAATCACAAAAAACAACAGCCACAGCAAACAATGGAAAGCCATGTCAAACCATGGTAATGTCCGCAACACAAAATGATTCCTCAAATTCCACACTTAGTCTTAAATTTCACTGGCATATGGACATACTACGGAAATTTCTGTGGGTCTGAGACCATCTTGCTTGAAGCATGCACCTTGTGAACTGGAAGGCAAACTCAATCCAGATTGATTGTAGTATGTTTGAGAATCACTTTACAATGTGATTATTATCAAGCTCGATTAAGCATGAAAACTGGCCAAAATTGTGCCGACATACTCATTTCAAGCTCCTTCAAGCCAAAATCATCCAGCTGAATGTTTTCTTAGGGCCATGCATCGCCAAAGTATTTGAGCATGCAAGTGCCAGTGGCAGGGACATTTTTAACTCAAGCAAATACTGTATTTGTAGGCCCATTTCAAGGAAGATTTTTTAACGTTTCTAACAATTGATCTGTGGGAATTGAGAAACAAGTACAATCATGTTTAGTTTGATCAAATGTTGTTTTAATTGAATGAACCAATTTGAAAGGTCAACAACAATGAAAGCATATATACTGTAAGTGATCTGGACATCAATCTAATCCCAAAATCTCACATGGAAAACAGTTCCCTTACATTATAGCTCTTGAAGAACGTTGATTCACTGAAAATGTTTAAAATGTTGCGATGAGTTTAAACAAATTTCCTTTGAAGTTTTGGAATCTATGTATATATCATTCAGATATTCAGGATTGCAGTTCAGTTGATCTCTTGGCTTAAAATGACTATTCATGTGGCATTTGGACACATTAAAGGCTTTGTGCAAGGTTAAAAGCTTGCGTTTGCACAGAGCAGAAATTCTAAAAATATCTCATTCAAATCGGGCTTGCACTCAGAGTCAACAAAGGATAGTGTCACAATAAGATTTTTATCTCACCTCAAAACAATGCTGTGTTGGAGTAATTTCTTTGTTCTATTTATAGAGGAGCCTATTTACCACTGCACATTAGCTTTAAGTGCATGCAGTCAGCCTGTCGGACGGATGCTGTCTACAGACAAAATTTTTCTAATCCTTTTGGCAATGCCTACTTCCTACTGGAGACTCATATGCCCATAGAGCACTACTTCAAGTAAAATTCAGTATGTTAGATTTTGATCTCAGCTCCATACCAGCTAAATATTTCTTTTCCATTCAGTACCATGAAAATGAGTTCAGAAATATCACCGTTTTGATCAGAAATGAGTTTTTGCGCAGCAGAATATGCACCTCACAATTTAGTCATGAAAATGATGTCAAATTCTATTGCCTGCGAATACTAAAACAGTGAAGTTACTGTGTAACTTACAGTAAATCTGTTATTAGCAAAAAACGATTTTCTCTGAGCGTGACCAACTTCAAAATAGGCCCACTCTCACTTCAGGTTCCAAAATTGCATCAAATAACAGGCTTGAGACTGTTTCAATGTTTGTACCACAAAATCGTTTGTTTCTTTAGGTTCTATATGGACCAAAACGAAAAGTACAAGTGAATTTTGGGAGGTTGAGATCTTTTTCAAAGTCACTGGAAGGGGTCGCGTTGGAGGAGATGGCCTGGTTGGTATATATCTTTGTATACATACAAGAACTCAGAAAAAACACATTCTCTACATGTTTCAGCCAAAGCCTTCATCAGTAAGATTACTGCTGGTGAAGACTTTGGCCGAAATGTTTAGAGAATGTGTTTTTTCTGAGTTTTTATGTCTATTTCATTACATATTGAGTTGGAGCTGATGAGAGTATATACTGTACTGTATATATACAAATAATTATGTAATATTCAAGTTTATTATAAGGATAGTGCCAAGTGAGTAGAAACAATTCAACACATTTGGCAGGCAGTGGAATTAACAATGTGTGACCGATATTGAGAACTAAACTGTTATTAATCTGAATAAAAAAACAATCGTAGACTGCGTTCACACGATGCTGGCACAGTTTGAAAACGGTGAAAAATGTGATGGCGGCAAAATTTGAGCTAGCCTTCACACAATACCGGGACAATTTAAAAATGGTAAGAAATTAGACGGCAAAACTCATTGCAAGACTTTGATGCCAAAGAAGTGTACCTACACCCTAAGAATCGATCAGCCTCGTTCCAAAAGCGTCTAAAAATGTCCCATTTTCATCATTTTTAGTTGTTTACACAGTGCCATTTCCAAAATGTGCCCGTTAGAGTTCCGTTTTCAAAATCTGTTGGCAAAAACTTTGCCGTTTTTGTGTGAACTGGAGGCCTATCCGTCAAATTTTCCACCGTTTTCAAAATGTGCTGGTGTTGTGTGAACGCAGTCTTAGATGTGAAAATTATGTTTGGTAAAATCACAGACCTTTTACACCCATAACTTAAAGGTGATCTGAAGCGAAAATTTTTATTGATTCAAATGAACAGCACTTTTGAACGACTAAGAATGTTGTTCATAATTTTGTGATACCTTACTTCATTTTCGAATTATAAACTATTTTGCACGATTGGTTGATGATGTCATGTTGTTTGCAAAAGTTAAATAAAGTGTACAAGGCTGACTATATTTCCAAAAGAAATTGACTCCAAGCACTTTTCTTAAATTGACATGCCTTTGTAAACATCAAATCAGTCCATGAGGTAATTTCTATTATATTTATTCAGCTCAACTTAAATGTCTCCTACAACTGTAACCTTTCAAAGATCAATACAGCTGCATTCCAATATAGCATCCTGTAATTTGCAAACAAAATGACTCCATCAACTGAAACTTAATATCATGGGATAACTTGGAAACAAAATGAGATAGCAAAGAAATTTAAACATTTTTTTAATCTAAACTCGATTCCGTATCATTAGACAGTACCATTCATTTGCATAAATAAATATTTTCGCTTCAGCTCACCTTTAATGTATCTGTCTCTCTCTCTCTCTCTCTCTGTAGGCTGTATGGTACACTGAAGAGGCTGGCAGCACAGGACCAGTTTTTGGAGCAGCTGACAATTGGAAAGGAATGGGGTTATTCTTTGATTCCTTTGATAATGATGGAGAGGTAGTTATTCCTTATATACTTTTTTTATTAGCCTTTCTCTTCAATCAATCAACCAATCAGTCAATCAAAATCTTTTTACTGTGTCAAAGTATTCAGCTTACTGGCTTAGGGATCGTCTCCAAATTATCGCATAGCTTTTATACGAATTGATACAAATTCCATCGTATGCGTTAAAGGTGTTATATGATTTAATTCATATAGCCGCACAAGAGATACGAATTGTATACGAATTGTTTGATTTCTATACAAATTATGATACGAATTTGATGCGAATTTGATACGATTTTGATACGAATTGTGTATACGAATTGCTTATATGATTTTGATACGAATTGTGTATACGAATTGCTTATATGATTTTGATATGAACTGTATTTTATGAATTGCTTATACGAATTTGATACGAATTGCATACGAATTACATACGAAGTACATACGAATTTCTACCAATTCTAAAAGGTGATGATACGAATTAATTCATATGTGGCTTGTAGAATATCTTATCAATATCGTATGATGCTACGATATTCCTTATACGAATTTGATACAAATATTTGGAGATGATCCCTCAAAAATCTTTTATGTTGATGTGCCTTATCCCCAGCAGGATCACTACTTTATGCATGTACTGGTTGTCCCAAATTGATCCATTGTTGGTAGATTGCTTATACTGGGTGTCCCAAAGATATAGGTTTCCCAATTTGAACTGTTATTTTAGTATAAGTGTGTTTGTTTGATAAAGAATATAAAAGAAATCTGTCGTCATGAATTTACTTATACTTCTAGAACTGGTAAGGCAGCGAGAAAAATCACAAAGAAAACGTTGATCTTTTGGCTTTCAGCAAGATTTTGAATCATTCAGATCTTTGAAGTAGTGCTGGTGGTATGAATTTGCAGAAGTGCGAACCATTTTCTGTCTGATCCGATATTTACATACGGGGTGAGCCAGAAAAATGTTCCCACTTTTGAAAATATGCAGCGCCAAGAGCATTTCACAGACGTGAATTTTTCAAATTCTAGTTAACAGCCAACAGTCAAAGTATTTTTGTGATCTTTCTCGCTGTCTCACGAGCACTAGAAATATGGGTGAATTCAACTTTATAAAAAATTCATGCTTGCAAAATGACTGACAAATGGCCTAAAACATTGATAAAATCATAGGACTCCTCTCGAAGATCAATAAAGAAAATACAATTGTTCATGGGTGAGAGATATCCACTGCACGTTTATTGCAATGGGACTGAAAATCTATATTATTTGTTTGAAAATTGATGTTGTGTAACTCTTGAATGAGGTAAAAACGCCCATTGAGCATTGTTCTGTGTAAGGAGAATCCTTACAATATGGTCGATGTTTTAGGCCCTTTTTCAGTCATTTTGCAGCCATGAGATCTTTATGAAGTTAAATTTACAGATACTTCTGGTGCTGGTATAACAGTGAGAAAGTCACAAGTACACTGCGATCCTTCGTCTTTTAACTGGAATTTGAATCATTCAAATATGTGAAGTACTCTTGGTGCTATGAAGTTTCAAAAGTGCAAACTATTTTCCGGCTCACCTGATATTTACATACATCAAGAGCGCCAAATATTTTGGATGAATAAATTTTGGAGGAGGTAGTTTCAATTCAGTACTGCAAATCATTTTTTATTTCTATCTTTTTTTAGCAAAACAACCCTTACGTGATGGTGATGTTGAATGATGGCACAAAATCATATGAACACTTCAAGTAAGATTATACCAACCTCGTTTTCAAGGTTACTGTTGTTATCAATGAGAGGCTAGACATTCAACAGTGTTAACGAACGCTATACCTTATCGGCCCTTTTTACGCCGGCCCTAAATGGCTTTAATTTTCTTTAAGCGGCGTTAAAAGGGCCGGCGTTAAAAGGGCCAAAAATTGGAATTTTTTTCGAAAAGTGGCGTTAATTCTTTAATGCTTATTTTTGCTAGCACCTACCATATTTTTTGTATTTTTCATACAGGACAGGTAATTTTAGGCCCCGGATCTTAAATTACTTGCCCTTTATGAAAAATTGGACATTAGTAATGCAAACATGAACTGGGGCAGATGTGGAAGAAATCAAAAGCTTTTTAGATCAGAAGAACATTTTTAAGTGTTTCCTATATCCTTGGCCAAAATTTTCTCATGATATTAATAAAACAGAATACAAAAGTAAAGTGAGGGTTCTTGATGATGTTCCATCAACCGCGTCAATGTCCTGAAACGGATTTTCGCACAGATGGACTAAGTTTGCGGTTCGGCAACTGCTTTGGGAATAAGCGCCTTTCTAAAGCCGGAGAGAACAAGCACTTTAGAATCCTTGCACTGAGAAGATGTAGAAAGCACTTTAGAATCCTTGAAATAAGAAGATGGAGAAAACAACGAAACAGTTGTTATTGATTAAAATCACGGTTTTTTAAAGAAATAATAGAACAAATGATGTAGAAGCCCATAAAGATGTCCATTGTCAATATTTCCTTTCCTTTGCTCTTTGAGTGACGTTAAATGGCGTTAGAGCAAAGTTTGGGACTGGCAGAATTAGGGCCGGCATAAAAAGAGCCGGCGTTGAATTAGGGCCGGCTTAAAAAGGGCTGATAAGGGACTTTAGTGTTAACTAACAGGAGCTGATCCTGTTTGTAACATTATCTATCCGTATTGCTCTTTGCATGTGTAGGCCCCTTGCGTAGGTGCCTTGTGTAGGCCCTTTTTATAGCCTAACAAAAGATGTTCAGCCCCATTATTTTGTTTGAGGTGTTTTTATGGACCTAATAATCAATTGGGGAAGAGAATCAAACTTTAACAGCCAACTGGGGCGAAAATGAAATTTATAACAATAATAAAAAATCAACTTTGCTACCCCTGCAATAGAAACCTATATTTCATCAAACTGAAACAGGTTCTTCATTGCAAGGTACATAGTTTAGGAAAGACAGGCTCTAGGTTCTTATTTCGGTAGGTTCTTATATGCGGGGATTTACTTTACTTGCACATTTTCTTAATCTTGATGTTAGCAATTTAATGTTTGAGGATAAAAAATATGAAAATTGATAAGGAACTTGAACGTGAGTGATGACTGTTGATGTGAAGTTAAGCCCAGAACGATTTTAACAGTCAAATCCTTTTAAAATTCTCAAATTCGTTATCGCCATAAATTCGAAATCACTGTGAAGATAGATTTGTTGCCGAGACAAGAAATCGAAATTACGAACTCTTGAAATATGAAAATTCGCTATTAGACTAAATTCGGAGTTCGAAATCCAAATCATGTAAATTTAAGTATACATATACATATAAATTTTAATGTTGTACGCGCTGTTGCGCTTGTTCATTAATCTAATTAAAATAATTCATCTAATTGGTTTGTTTAGAGGTGGCTCAGGAGAGGCGGTTTTGAATGGGATCTGTTGGAAGATATATGTCATGAGATTTAAAAACTAGGGAATTTTTGTAAATTTTCATTTTTACATTGCCAAACAGAAGATAGTTCACCCACGTTTATGTATCAGTCCCTTCACCCCACGTAACTGGGCCACCTCAGCTTTAAATTCTTAACACAAAAATGCTCTTCAACCAAAGAATTCTATTTTAAATTTCTGGTCTTCCAAATGCTTATCAGGCCTATACTTAAAAACGTTCAAAGTTTGCGCCAGGACTGCTTGTTCTGGCAAACCATTCCATGAACTTATGCATCTCTCCGTGAAGAAGTTTTTTCTAATGTTTAATCTGGAGGCAGACTTTACCACTTTCAAATGATGTCCACGTGTGTTGTGAAATTCTCTTTGATCTATGCTGAATAGCTTTGTATTGTCAACATCATATTTTCCATTTAAGTATTTGTATACTTGAATCATATCTCCTCTTAAGCGTCCAATTGCTAGAGTTGGTAAATTGACAGCTTTGAGGCGTTCGGGATAACTTAGGCTCTTTGTTCCATGGATCATTTTTGTAGCTCGCCTTTGCACAGATTCAATTTTGGCTTCAATGAATTTGAAATGTGGATTCCAGATCGTGTTGTTATATTCATTTATTGGTCTTACTAGTGTTAAACGACAACGAAAAAGACCTTTTATTAATATACGTAAATGATCGGCTTGTAAGACCCATAATTCGATAGTTCCGCATAGTGCCGCAGGCCCCCATCAGCTGCATAGCTGTCAGAAATCTAGCCTGTGTTAACAAATAAATGTTGCTTGCATGTTTGCTTGCTTGATTGCTTGCTTGCATGTTTGCTTGCTTGTTTGCTTGCGTAATTGATTGCTTGCTTGCCTGCTTGCTTGCTTCCTTCCTTGTTTGCTTGCTTAATTGATTGATTGCTTGTTTTCTTGCATGCTTGCTTGCTTGTTTGCTTGCTTAATTGATTGCTTGTATGCCTGCTTGCATGCTTGCTTACTTGCTTGCTTGCATGTTTGCTTGCTTGTTTGCTTGCGTAATTGATTGCTTGCTTGCCTGCTTGCTTGTTTTCTTCCTTGTTTGCTTGCTTAATTGATTGATTGCTTGTTTTCTTGGATGCTTGCTTGCTTGTTTGCTTGCTTAATTGATTGCTTGTATGCATGCTTGCTTGCTTGTTTGCTTGCTTGGCTGAGTGCTTGCTTGGTCACTTGCGTTCTTGCTTGAATCCTTGCTTACTTGCTTATTAAGGTGCTGAGTGGCAATTTCTTCAATTAGAGGAGCTGTAGAAGCCAAAATGTCAAAAATCCTGAAATTTCTCCTCCCAAATTGAGGCAAGTAGGCAAGTACATTGCAGATGAATATGCTTTGCAAATGTTTGAACTCCGTAGAATTACCCAGTGCAATCAGATTTTTTATGAAGAAACCATATGATTTTGAGCAACGAGTTCAGATGTGTTTAGTTTGAACATACCAAAAGCCATTGGCAGGCTGAAGAAATTTTATGCAGCGCACTAATCAGATAGCCATAACAAGCTGGTGTTCATCTTCGCTTCTGAATTAAATAAACAAAATGCACCATCCAGAATCTTTGGGCTTGTCCTTCTTTTTGGGATCATTATCTGTCCTTGTTGTGTCCTTGTACTAAAAAAACACAATTTCGTGTTCATGTTCAAATTTTTCTGCAGGGATGGCTCAAATCAGCAGCTTGGCGGATGCATGAGAGATTTCAGAAATAGGCCTAACCCTGTTCGAGCCAAAATCAGATACTTCAACAATATTCTAACGGTTTGTATTTTTTATTTATACAAAACATTACAGTAAATCTTGCATTCTACAATACTTTTCTAATCACTATAAAGCACTACAGGGACGATACCATGGGGAGCGAAAGACAATGACTACTAAGGTTATTTAAATTCTTTATTTCTTGTGGCAATAGTTGCCACAATCTACTTCCAAGATAGGCTATGGTCTGAAAGTAAGCTGAACGTTTCAGTCTGAAATCCGGCTGGAACTGGATTTTTAAAATATCGACGATCCGACAGCGGATTATTCAGCCTACCGGATATCCGGTACACCCTTAGTCAACCTTAGGTCACCAATCACAGTAAAAGAGTAAAATATTTTCTAGGCAGTTATTTGAATGCATGGTATAAACTGATTGCATATTTATTTGAACTGGCTTAGCAAATGCAATAGATTGCTATTTATTAAATAAAAACTGAATTACAGTATAAAAAGATAGAAATAAATTTCAAATCTCATTTTTTCCTACAATTTCCTTTTTACACTCTTTCGTTCCTTTCTGCCATTTTAAAAAGAATCTCTGGAACTATTGGTGCTGCGGTCCGCTATTTTGCCGCCCCTGCAACATTGAAGGGGGCAATAGACGATTCCGCAAAAGATGGCGGACCTCATTTCACGCAATGCATGATAGGAATATGCCCCCTAGTAACGCATAGCTACCAAAACTTACAACTGCAGCATAAAATCTTGACCGCAGCTACGATAGATTTAGGCCGTCGCAACTTCATCGTGACATCTACACTCTCATAAGCCTTCGGTAGCAATATAAAGTAACAGTTTGCTTTCCAACAATATCAAGATGTAGAGGCCAGCTGTTTTCGTTGTTTCGTCAAGATTTTCAAGAAGATTGTGACCTTGTTTACATAACTGATTGGAGAGTAGTTTAAGAGACCCTGAATAAAAAGTTCTAAAAACATTCGAAAAAAGAATGAAATATTGTAAATTCTTTTCTCTTGAGATTGCATAGCAAAAGTATTGCAAGTATTGCAATGGCTTCAGTTCACTCGACAGAACACAACATTCGAACTCTTTAAACTTTCTTTCAGAGTTCTCCTTCTCCTCTCCGCCAAGTCTGCTGACTCTCTCGACTCTACTGTTTTCAGAATTTGCATCCTTTGGTAGCAGAGGTTTTTATCTGCGAAGTCTACCGTTTTCAGATGACTGCGCAGACTTTAGGTGTCCAAAAGAATACCCGTGAATTTCACGATAAAGTTGCGACGGCCTAAGTTTATCGTAGCCTTGGTCAAGATTTTATGCAGCAGTCTTAAGTTTTAGTAGCTAGGCGTTGCTAAGGGGCATATTCCTATCATGCATTGCGTGAAATGAGATCCGCCATCTTTTGCGGAATCGTCTATTGCACTTCTTTCCCCCAATTTTCCAACACTGGAGCTGAATGTAAAATCAAATGGCAGTGAACCTCTATCTTGACTACATGAATTCTTCACGAGAAATTCTCAGGAGCTGCAGATCCCTGGATGCAGGACAAAATTTTTCGAAAAGAGTTTTCATTATGCATCTTTGAAAGCGTGGAATGATAGGCCTTCCAGAATTCGTGAGTTACCGACTTTAAATCGTCTTAAACAACAACTAAAAACGCATTTAAAGGGCTAGACTCATTTTTAAAACACGACCCCCTGGAACAACAGCAAATTAGGAATTTAGGATTTTAGGCTTTCTTAGGTATGTAATTGTAAACTGAATTGTAAATTAACAAGTAAGTTTGTATTTTATTTGCTGAAGGATTTTTTCGTGTATAAATAATGTTAAATGAAATGAAATGAATTAGGCCGGGTTGAATCTCGACACAAGCTCAACTCAACTTGACAGCTCAACCCATGAGGAAATTTCAGCATGACTTGAAAGTAGCGAAACTGCCCATCAAAGAGGAAAACAATTTTTCTTTTATTCATTTAACCCCTTCACCCCCGGAAGGGCCATATGGCCCAACAGTATTCATTGAGAACTGCCAATTTTTCAGGGGGTAAAGGATTTGGCATTTTGATTGATTTGACAGGTTATGCACATTGCATTTATCTATTGCTTACTGAATCACTGATTATGATACCCCCTGGAAAACGACAATCTACATTAGGTTTTCCTGTTAAGCTTAATTTTAGCCGGGTGTGAAAGGGTTAAAAACAACAAACTATAAAAGCAACAAGATTAGCCGACTGCGTGCCATGCATAATGGGAAAGGACTTCCAGTAGCGAGTTCCCACTATGTATCTCATTTACAATTAAATATAAGCTATTCTGGTCATAGTTTTTTGAGAGAAACACCCCAGGAGTAAACAATTCGCCATTGTGTTTGGTGCTTGGGGTTTAAGGAGCAACGAGCATGCACCTTCAGAGATCCAGGCTCGAGTAGAAAACAATTTCAATTCGGGGAGTGCTGAAATCAAAGATTAGAGTGTGAGCAAAGGATATCAATTCTATTTTTAGCACCATTCAAATGTTTTGATGGGACTCTCATTCATGCTTTTATTTTTTGCAACTGCGCTCGTATCATGTGACCTAAGCCCCGTTTTCATTTCATGTCGCATTGGCCTCCTGTTTACACAAGAGCGCACCATTCTGATGCGCTTCATATCGTGTTTGCACTCTGAAACTTGCATGGAACCACATGTAAACGATTGAATCCGGCATCAACTCAATACAGAGCCTCATTATCAATTCTACGAGCCTCTCATTCATCTGCGTCGCTTTGCAGAATGCGCTGTGGATGCAAAAAGCAAACAGTGAAACCATTTTAATGTACAGTGAATCGTTCTGGTGTAAACTGAACCCTCTTGCGATATCCGGAATTGGCCGTTCCTCTTCGCAAATCGGCTTTTGGCCAGAAATGGTTTTCATATAAGGGTACTAGATTATGGAATGATCTTCCGGTTGCAGTCGAATCATCAAAATCTTATGAAATATTCTAAAAACGTATCAACAGTGTCAACACCGAATGCTGATTCTTTCTTTCATGTTATATGTAGCATCACTTTAATTTGTTTATAAGATGATTTTATAAATAGAGTTTCTTAGTTATGTATGCTTTTCTTAGGTTTGTATTTATTTGCACAGCTCACTGGAAATCAGTCCTTTGACTGACGTGGTCACAGTGCCTAAAGAATTGAAAATCAAATCAAACCAAATCTGCAAACGGTGTCATTTAACCGTAACGTCCGTAACGTCCTCCTTTGTCGATATTTCATTTTTTTTTTGCTTTTGCTTTTAGGTATTCTATCATAACGGTATGTCGCTAAAAGATGAGGAATATGAACTTTGTATGAGAGCTGAAAATGTTCATTTACCAAAAGAAGGATTTTTTGGCATATCTGCTGCAACTGGAGGACTCGCCGGTGAGTAATAACCTTTCGCATCTTGTGAAATTCTGACATAAACCTTAGGACTCCAATGCTGAGGACATCAGCTGGTCAGGGATGTTTTTAATTCAGAAGGTCCAGTCTCAGGAATGGGTTGCAAAAAGAATTAAAAGGAGCGCCAACACTAAAGAAATTCCAGGAAGAGCTGAGCATAAACTAGGTGCTTTACCTGAACCATTAAGTCTTTTCATTTTGTCTTTATTTCATCCTTTTATCGTATCATTAACTGTAAAATAATTGATTTAGTTTTTAGTGTAGTTTATTGCATGGCCTCCTGTAAATCAGTTTTCTCTAACTGACGGGCTACCATGCCTAAAAAATTGAAAATGAAAATGAAATAAGATTTTTCCTTTCGAAATATTCTTTTTTTGTGTTCCGGGAGATGGGGTAATCTAATTTAAGTGGTTTCGGGTGAGGAAAAACAATCTCTATTTGGAAAGTGATTGCTTCCTGAATATCAAGATGATTCTATCGCCAAATTTATTATTTGATGGGAAAATTTTGAGAATCTTTTGGGAATATATCTGACTGAAATTGGCCTCTCCGTTCTGCAGGGCTTTTAATATAATGGGAGGCAAGTGACAGCGCACGAGCTCTCAATCATACACCCCGGGAGTGTCAAGCGAGCGTTGAATCACGCATGCAAATCTTTATTCAAGAGCAAAATATTTAGAGATAATGATGAAGCAGGACAGGTCCAGATTAAAATGGTATTGGCGAGTGCCAGTTTCAACTACAGCAGAAACCCGGTTAAAAGAACCTAGGTTTTTCTTGGGCAGCCTGAATAGGTTTTTAATTAAATGGCTGTTATTCTAAATTCCAGCCTGCAAGGTTCTTGAAGAGCTTTTCATATACAGTACTCACCCTGCAGAAAATTAATGCCATTTTTCAGCACAAGAATTTTGAAGAATTCTTTTGACTTCATTAGAACAGTTTTAGGTTGGAATTCTTGATTCAAAATCATTCTTTCTTTTGTACCACTGAAGAATTCGGATCATAATGTAAGAATTCTTCAAATTGGTGTCGTGGTCTCGGTGGCACAGTGGTAAGGCGTCGGGCTCACGATCCAAGGGTCGTGTGTTCGAAACCGACACCGGCCATATTTGAGGATAGCATCCTTGGGCAAGGTGTTAACACAAATTGTGCCTCTCTCCACCCAGGAGTATAAATGGGTACCTGGTCCGTAGTTATGAGCGCCGTCTGTGGCTGCACCCTGCTATATGCTACTAAGCATAGTGACCAGGGGGTAAGATGTAAAGTCGTTTGAGTAGCCTTTGGCTAGATAAAAGACTATAAAACTACTACTTACTTACTTACTTACTTACAAATTTCTGAGGAATTCTGAACACATAAAGCCTGTTAGATAACAACCTCTTCCAGTTTCAGCCTCTAGAGGGTTCTTATTCAAGGGGTTCAAAAGATTAAACGTCGGGCTCAAGGTTCTTATAAAAATAGGTTCTTTTATGCGGGTTTCTATTGTAGTTGCAGAGTAACAAGACGTTGGCTAGATGCTGTTTTGAACTTCTGGTAGATCACATGTTGGATGCATTTAATCTTTGCAGCGTGATATGTGCGACATAATTGTGTTAGTGTGACGAGCTATGAAGCTTTTCTCTGCAGTTGATTATCATTATGAATAACTCAACTCATATCATTTAAAGGGGCATTCCGCGAGAAAAAACTGGATATCGGCGAACTGCATCGTTTGCATATAAAACGAACATTCATATCATTATCAACATTTCCCGATATTTCTCCACCTTAAATAAAGCTCAAACCTGCCACAAACGACAGACCGAGAACTCAGACAAAACCTCGCATTTGAATCCGAGACAGATACCGAGAATTGTCGTTGAAGCCGATCATTTCTCTTGGTCGTAGTCGATCGTGGATACATGAATGAACCAATTCAACAGGATTTTCAAACTCATATCTAAGAGCGACCCGCAACAAACCCATCAATGGTCGCCGCCGACTAACCGGCGGGCAATAACGAAAATTTGCAACCTTTGTTCGCCATCAACGAAGCACAAAAATAGTAGGGTATTAAAATTGAAATCTGTCCAATGTTTTTCTCCATATCTTGCCTTTGAGAAGTGCGATCGAGGAAAGGAAAACGATTTCTGAGGGCTGAAAGAATTTGCTTTTCGATCGGGATAACGATATAAACCTTTGCATGCATTTGATTTTCGCGGAATGTCCCTTTAAAATCGTAGTCGTTGGCGATATGAATAGTGTGCAAGTGAAATGACATGCGCAATTCAGTAGGCCTTAATTAGCTGTAATTTAGCTATTTGTTTTTCACCTTTTTAGCCTACTTTAAATAAATTAATGATGATGATGATGATGAATTGATCACTCGCGTCAAATTTTGATCCTCAAAGGCCTTGTTCTGGAACTAGGAGTGTTTCTCTCAAGAAATGCACCTTTAAGAAACCCTCAAAATGGACCCAAGTCAAGACCAAATTTTCCTAACATTTTTGCCACCGTACAGCAATGTTTAGACATCCTGTCGCACGTGGCTGGAAGGATTATTATTATTATTATTATTATTATTATTATTATTATTATTATTACTATTATCATTATTATTATTATTATTATTATTATTATTATTATTATTATTATTATTATTATTATTATTATTATTATTATTATTATTATTATTATTATTATTATTATTATTATTATTATTATTATTATTATTATTATTATTATTATTATTATTATTATTATTATTATTATTATTATTATTATTATTATTATTATTATTATTATTATTATTATTATTATTATAGATTATTTATACACGAAAAATCCCTTCAGCAAAGCTTAAAATGTACAGGCATAAAAAATAAATATATAAAAAATTCATTGGGTGGGGCTGATCTTCCAGGGAGTCGTGTTTGAGTTTAATTCAGCTCCTCAAATGTATCTTGAGGTGTTTTTTGAATTGTTGCAAAGTAGAGAGTTCCCTGCTCTGACAATAGTTCAATTAATCCTAGACTGATTAAGATGAGTCCCAAGAATCGCTATCCAAAACGAGACCACTACACCAAACAGATGAATCCTACAGATGATGTAGACTTATGACGATGAGTCCCTTATATCCCTGCGGTAAACCTTGCTCAAGAGGGACTCATAATGAAAAGGTGAAAAACTTGGCCCTATTTTCTTCAATCATCAATGGAATTATGAAAGAACCACGGCTTCGAATCTCCATCCCGTGGGAGTGTTTTCAATTCTTCAATCTAATCGAACATTCTATCACATTTACACCTTAACAATAGTATTTCACAAATCTCGCAATCTGATTGGTACGTTAGGAATTGCGAAGTTTGGGCCTAAATAGGGCCAAGTTTTTCAGAGTAATACTATGAGTCTCTATTGCCTGAAGCGCTATCATCAAGTCAAAGAGCACAGGGCAACTAGAAAATCATCGTCATCAGTCTACAGATGATGTTGTTATGCTCTGAGGGCAAACCATTCTTTATTACCCTATTGTCAGAGCAACAACTGTGTTATGCAAACTGATCGGCTGAAAACGTTGGAATGCGACATACTGACAGGGCATTGTTATCCAGTAGTGTCCGCTCTTTAAGTCACAACTCAGCGCTGAATTCGAAAGACAGATCAGTGCCTCAAACACGTCGAGCAACAATTTTGAAAAGCGATAAGTGGCTTTGTCTGCAATGGTTCATGCTAAGCCAATAATTATTTTACCTTTGAAGTAATGTTTTCACTTTGTTTAAGAACGCAATGCTTAATGTTTTCTCTATTGCCGGAAGGAAACAGTTGTTGCAGGCCCAATCATTTGAAGGGAGAACACTCGTCAAAGGAATACCAGAGTAGCTGCTGTAAGGTGGAAAATTTAGCAAAAACGGAGGGCCATCGCGATAGGGGGGCTGCAGAGGATGTGACATCCCCTTGGAAAAGTGGTTTTCGGCAAATAATGCTTGTGCCATGTTTTGTGGTGCAATGTGCATGTGACTGATTCCAGTTGTTTTGACTTCCGTCACAAAACAAGCACCTCTTGTGGGTTATTGAATTTGTCGATTCCAAATAAATAATGATGAAAGCTAGAGGCTGAATGATTCTTGAGACGGTAATGACGGGCATCGATCTTAGATGTCAACAAATCTGATTTCGAGGTGTCAATCGTCGGATCTTATAATTCCAACAGAATGAGAAAAGCCTGTTCTTAACCTTTGCTCCAAAGATGAGTTCAGCTTGATTTAAGCGTGCAATTTGCTGCGCTCACCGACTTATGTTATTTTATAACTGTTAACTGTTCCTCAATGTTCCACAAGCTCCACAATACCTGTGTAATCTCTTTACGAAAAACTCAGCATGCTCCTCCCACAACCTCCGGAACACCGAGACTGATTTAAGGTTGCCAAAGAAAAAGTCAGCGAATGGGCAAAAATGTTTTTCGTTCCGAGGAGCTAAAATATGGAATAGCCTCCCTGCTGAGTCAAACACACCATCCTCCCTGGATGGTTTTAACAAAACTGTAAAGGGTCAATTTCTTTGTTTATTATATATATTGTTTAATTGTAAATAGGCTTTTAAATTATGGTTTCTGATTTTAGTTGTGATTTATTTTAATTATTTTTAGTATGTAAGTTTTTAATGGAGGGCCCCTTGAAAAACGGCTGTCGAAGGGCTACCCTCCTAAAAAGATTCAAATATCAAATATATATCAAACATATGTTATATTATTTTAAATGTTATTTCACAATTTATTCTTAACAGATGATCACGATGTCTTGAAGTTCTTAACATACAGTCTCAAGCAGAAAACAGAAGAGGTTTCGATTCGTATTCTTATATCTTATATCTTAGATCTTATATCTGATTTGTTCCTCTGTGAAGTACATGCCCTAAAAGTTTGTGCCCTGTTTGTTTGGCTGTTGTGGAGGAGCCATAGGCTCCTTTATCTCTGTTTTTATACAGTTGCACAGGTCAGGCTTAACATAGAGCTTGAGACCTTGTTTGAGTCAATCTGACACGCGGTTACTGATTTATGGTGCAGAGAAAAGTAAACGAAGCTTTTTCTTTAAACAACATTCATTGTTTTTCATCAATATCAAAATCAAGTAAGTTTCCAAGGAAAGGTTTTAAGCGTCCTATTAAAATTGTTGCTAAATTTTTAAAGGTTTCGCAATTTTGTCTATCCAAAAAGGGAGCGTTTTCTGCCTATTACAGTTGTGGTGAAATCTTAACGATTCCAGCAATAGCGAATAAGAGGTTTTGGCGATTTAAAGGCCCATTGTCAACCGGCATTCTTTGGGTGGACCAGCAATATCACAATGCAATTCTTGACTGTCAAAAACAAACAAACTCTTTAAAACTAATGACTGAAGAGCCCCCCATGCTAAACAAATACAAAGCGTTTGCCGTAATAAACCCAACACAAACACAAGCCCTATCATATTATCTGATCTTTATCGTGTTTCTCTTTATCTTTCTGTTGAATTTTAAGGGAGTTTTATTTTTCAAGCTATACAGTTTTTGTGCAGCATTTGAAAGCAATTGGTCGCAGCAAATGGTTTTAGATCAAATTACGGAAAGGTTTTTATAAGGGCTTTTGTTTGCGTTTGCTTGATCATGGCAACTGATCTCAAAGGCTTTGTGATACTTGCATGCATGGGTCTTCATCAGTCAAAAGTTTGAAAGAGTTTGTTTTCAGTTGACAGTCAAGAATTGCATTGTGGTATGGTTTGTCCACCCAAAGCATGCCGGTTGATAATGGGTCTTTAAAGTTTTGCGATTCGTTGGACTGGCCACAGGAGGCCCAACGTAGTGTTTTGTGGTGCCTTGATATATCATTTTAGTTTTAGTTACAGAGTAATGAGGTCTTGAAAAGAGATGGATGCAGAATCCACGATTACAAGCTACTTCGATGCTTTCAAAATTAGTTCTTCTTCTATTTTTGGAATTCAAGATAAATTTTGCAAGAAAACTGAAAACCATGGCAATTTCTACCAGTTGAGTAAAAAACGCATGGCATTTGAAAGGCTACTGCTCCCTGAGTATATAAGCAATTGTATTTTGCAATACTTGATTGAATAGCTAACATGTTCAGTTATTTTTAGAAATTTTCTTGACTAAAATCGGTCATTCCTTTCAGATTTTGTAAACGGTTTTCTAAAGTAAATCTCTTTGAGAAAGCTTAAAAACATGCTGAAATTACAAGCAAAAGTCTCTTATGTGTTGACCTCACAGCAATGACTTTTTCAACACGCTTTAGCACGTGCGTTACTTTTGGCGGGTTGAAAAGTCTTCCCCCTAGTGTGAATAACTTATTCAGGAGGATTCCATTCTCCCATGAGGACAACATACATATACACATCCAAGAGTCATTATTGCTAGGAAGGGGAACAAAAGGAGATCTTGCTTGGGTTTTTCACTCGTCACTCGTGTTTGCAGGTTCTCGAAAGAGGCTTTCTGCAGAAAATCTCCTATTCCGACGGGAAGGAATGGCCGATTAATGTCGGGTAAATTACTGAATCTAATTTCATATATCGGGAATGAAACAAGATAGTTTTTAAATCTTTGCTTTGATATTCAGGTAGCAGGATTTTTCAAACGCCGGGCGTTTTTATTTACTCATCTGGTATGAGAAAATTTTGTTTTGGTAAAGTCACCCTTATTTAAGTCCCAAAGATTAGAAGAGGGGGGTTTGCATGGGAATCGAGAATTCCACGTTGGATTCTGGTCCATGATTTATATGACATTGAATTTCAAATTCAATGCCATTGTAACTTCACACAAACGAATTCCAATTTCAATAGCGAGTAAATCACGGACCAGAATGGAATGTGGAATCATGGTTACCAAACAAACCCGTTTCCAGCATTTTCATAATTTCTGGGTCTTGAAGTTGTTTGATTTTACCGAACAAAATTTTCACATCTAAATTTGCCTTTGACTGATAGATTAACATGCTAGTTTCTACTATTGGCCTCATACTTTTTACTCCGCAACCCTGCAAACTCGTAAACTTCTTTTTGCTCACTCGATACATAACAAATATTTAAGCCCCATGCTATTACTTTTGCTATTACGGTAAAACCCCTCAGACAAGAACATACTTTTGTAAAAAACAGACTGGCTAGGTTCTTATAAATGAGGTACTTATGACATAAACTTGAGGGTATAATGACTGCATTTAGATATTATAGAGCATTGTTGTTGACAAATCAGTTTATATCATACAGCTTGATAAAACAATTTGCATATCCCTGAAAACTGTGAGAGGTGTTCAGTTATCAATTGTTGGAGTTTTTTTTACACTGATATGATGAAATTTCTTAATCAAGTATATCATCTCATAAGAACATTGAAGTAAATCAGTCTGTTTTTGGTTCTTATCTTTGGGTGTCGTTTTCCACAAAATCAGTCTGCAGGTTCTTATTTTGCTATGTTTTTGTTTCCGGGGTTTTACTGTACTTAATGCTCTCAATTGTGATGGTATGAGAAACTTTGCTGAAGTCCGATAATTGACTTTATCAGAAAAAGACAACAAAGGAAATCTCGGAAGAGGAGAGAAAGAAACTCGAACAGCAATATGACCAATATGCACAACAACTGGAAAAGGAAAAAGAAACGTGAGTAATTATTATGATTGCATTCATTATTACTTCGTTCAAGATAGAAGATAGGAATCAAATGTTTTAGCCGATTTTTGCTCGTGGCCCATGGCCGGAAACCTTCAAATCCTCATTTTCACGGACCAATCAGACGGCGAATAAGTGAGAAAGACAGAAGAAATGTGTAAAAATTTTTCTCAACTCTACCTACCTTCATAAAACGCAACCAGGACAAAAAACTGCTGGAAATTTCCCGGATTTTTTTGAAGGAATCTATTTGCCAGATGTTTGGGTAAACTTCAAACTGGGGGTCTTTTTAAATTACTTTTTTAACTTTTAGATTTTAATATAGCATGCATTTTTAATTAGATTTCTTTCTTTCCCTAAATTTTATGATGTTTTAACCTTTTTTCTTTCTGTTTTAAGAGTATGGCAAATTTTTACTTACTTATGGTCAGTGTCCTCTCTGGATGATTTAAAGGCGGTCTGTCCCCTATTGTTCTGACCTTAGCAACGGCTTTATTTACCTTATTTATGTTGGAGTGAAATTCATGCATCACTGCGTCTCTATGACCTTGATTTCTTTGGATAAAGCGAATTAGCACACACTTGTGGAGTGTACAATAGAAATCCTTATCGCGTTTATTTTCATTCTTCGAAGGGGGCAGACTGCCTTTAATCGTCTTGCCATCCTTCTATCTGTGAGTGTATTTTGATCCAATTTATTACATGTGCTCACTTATGTTTGAATTTAGGCCTGTTGATCGGTTGGACCTGGACTTGATCATAGCTCGAAGGCTTGCTCTATGAGTCCCCCCAAGGGCTCTTTGATTTACATTAGGGACCAATCATTAGTTTTTTATAAGGAGGGGATGGAAGACATGTACAAATATTTGATGGGAATTTTGGTAACCCTTCTCTGGTTTTCCTGAAAATTTTCATCTCTAACAGCGCAAACAATATTTTTAGCCGCCCTCCAAGTACATGTATGTATGGTAACAGTTTCTCTATACTAGTATGAGTTCAACTGCATGAAGATCAACATTTTTACAGCTGCTAGCACATGAATGGACGGACAAGACTTCAGATCAAGTGGGACATAAATTGAGACCAGGAATAATACCTATCATTAAATGGTTCAAAATTCACCCACCAGTGGGTGAAAGAATGACCAGATGTCTAAGCAAGCCAGAGAAAAACACCGGTCCGAATGAGTATCTTGTTACCCTTGAAAGGTCCCAAATAAACCAAAAATAACTCGGCTTTGCAGGGAGATGCAAACGAGCTGCAATGAGGGGAAACGTCTGATTCCCTACTGTTGCCAATGCTATGGCGTTGCTCTCCTCAGCCTCTTTCTCCAAGCTTCGAAAAGCTCTTTTGTCTTGTTTACATATTTTGAAGAAAACTATAGTTTCTGGATGCCTACAATATGGTATTAAGCAAATCAAACATTCTCACTGAAGAGGCCGCCGAAGGGCGGTGAAAATTTTGAGGAAAACAAAAACGTGTAAGTGTGTTTTCAATAATGGTTTTGAACAAAATGGTATGAAATTACCAAAATATAATTTAGGGTACAACACACGGGATCAGTTGAGATCGCTAGCGATAAGCGCTAGTGAAAGAAAACAAAACTCTTTCACTCTTCTGGTTTGTGTCTAATTTGATGACGTCACGTCATAAAATGAGCTGAAACATAAAATAAGCTGTAATTAACTATTGAAAGAATTTCAGCTTCAACTTTCAGCCTTATTTCGAAGCTTTGAAAGGCTACAGTTGAGGCTACAGTTGTCGGAGACACTTAAGTTGAGCTGAATAGATGTCATAGAAATTTTCATGGACTGATATGATGTTTAGAAAGGTATGCCAATTTAAGAAATGTTTTTGGAGTCAACTTCCTTTAGGAAACATAGCCAGCCTCGTACATTCTCATTACTTTTTGCAAACAAAATGACGTCATCAGCCAATCACACAAAACAGTGTATAATTCGAAAATGAAACAAGGTATCACAAAATGGTAAACGACATTCTTTATCATTCAAAAGTGCTATCCATTTGCATCAATAAAAATTTTAGCTTCAGATCAGCTTGAATGAAAATCTGAAAACATCCAAATATTTTTTTCAGGAAATACTGCTGATAGCTGTTTTTGCTATTGAATATTTGCTACGAGTTGAATGGGAATTGGTTGTTGATTTTTGCCACAGGAAAGGAAATTACCTGGATGCTTCAAAAAAGCACGTCAGTTGATCACCCGTAATTTCAAAATCAAAAAACGTTGGAAAGAAAGGGTTTTAGCGTGGTCCTCAAGTTTTCTCTACATTTTAAAGAATCGATGAACCTGTTTTCGAAAGCGTCAAAAGTATTTCGTTGGTGTGGTTGAAATTAGATTGTATGACATTTTCTGGCAATTTCTTTTTTCAGATACAAGACCCAACACCCTGAAAAATTCAAAGAGCAGGAAGCACGAGTGAGTCGATTTAAAATCTGTCTCAGTCTATTCTAGGTCTGTTTGTTTCCTCCAGGTTTTTATGCCCTTTATAAATCTGGATACATTTTCAGCTCTCTTTATTGTATCAGGCATGGCATTCCAGAGAGTTCTTCCTCTGAATGCCAGTGAGTTTAAACCGAAAGATATCGTTTTGTCAGGCTGGAGTTTTAGCGTGTTTTTGATTCGTAGCATGTTTTAAATATTTAAGCGACATGAACATATCGGGAATAAAACAAGACAGTCTTCAATATTGTTTCTTGGATATTCAGAGAACAAAATCTTTCAAAGCACCAGGCGCTTTTATTAAACCATTCTGTATCTTTGTTTTGTTTTTTGTTTTTCAATTTGTTTTGAGTATTCTTGTCAGGATTTCTAGCTACTGAAAGCTAATTTGGGTCCACTGTGTATGCCGCATTGAAGCTCCTAGTTTAACGTCCCTTCTGAAGAGCGATGAGGTGAGTTGTGGGGTCAGGCCTTCGATGTCACCCATCCGGAGTTTGACCTCACTCGACCAAGCCACTCGGCCTCTCAACCCACAAACACTCACCCGGTATGTCTTAGGCCCCGTTTACACAAGATCGGATCCAAATGGATCCGTACCCAAATCATCATCATCATCATCATCATCATCATCATCATCATCATCATTTATTTATTTACAGTAGGCTTAAATTAGAAATAGCCAAATTAAAGCTAATTAAGGCCTACTTGAAAAAGAAATAAAAAACTTTTTACAATGTCCATAATAAATTTTCGATTACATAAAAGTACTATACATATATTTTACAAGATAAAAGCAGAAAAGGCCCCCCATAGAGGCCCAGGATGGCGACCAGCCCCGGGAGACAGCACACACGCCGCCCGAGCCTCCCCCCCGACGCAAACACCGACCACGGCGGCCACAGCGAGAGAAGCCACCAATGAAACCACCGCACCCAGCACCAACCAGCGGGCACACGGAGGACCAAAAAGGCCCACAGCATGAATGTCTCCATGCTGCAAGCCCCCCGTCCCCCATAAGCCCACCAGTGGATGCTAAGCACGAAACACCGAGGACAACCCCCACCACAACTGCCACCCGGCATCCGCATGACGAGGAGGAACCCGCACCGCGAGCCCGCCACCCCCAGAACAGCCGCGAGCCGCCCCCGACCCCACAAGAAGGCCTGTCAAACGTCTATCCTGTTAGGAACCCAACTTTCGGAATATATGTTTTCCAAACTGTAATGGATAGGCCTTGCGTTTACACGGGACTCGACGGATCCGAACCCATTTGGATCTACTATCCGTACCCAAACGGGATCACTTTCAAGAGTGATTCCGTTTGGATCCGATCCCAAAAGGTCTCGTGTAAACGGGTAGGATCGGATCCAAACTGGTACGGATAAGACGTGACACGATCAAACTGAAAATCCATTGTTGGCATTTCAAAGAGGGGAAGCTGAGATGAGACAGAGTCTGTTAGAGTACAAAATTTCGAAGCATCTGATTAAAATATGATAAGAGGTTTACTAGAGCGCTGCTAAGAGTTCATAAAATCCAAATGGATCCGATCCCATGTAAACGCCAACAGTTCTGGATCTGATCCCGTGTAAACGCCAACAGTTCTGGATCCGATCCCGTGTAAACGCCAACAGTTCTGGATCCGATCCCCTGTAAACGCCAACAATTCTGGATCTGATCCCGTGTAAACGCCAACAGTTCTGGATCCGATCCCGTGTAAACGCCAACAGTTCTGGATCTGATCCCGTGCAAACGCCAACAGTTCTGGATCTGATCCCGTGTAAACGCCAACAGTTCTGGATCCGATCCCCTGTAAACGCCAACAATTCTGGATCTGATCCCGTGTAAACGCCAACAGTTCTGGATCTGATCCCGTGTAAACGCCCCTGAAAAAGTGGATCGGATCCAAATGGATCCGAGCACATTTGGATCCGATCCCGTGTAAACGGGGCCTTAGATTAGATCATACCATATCCATTAATGTTAATATTCTTTTCGTAGTATGAAGGTGCATATGATAGAGATGTTCGTCTCATTTACGAAGGACAAGCCTCCATCCATTCTCTGATTGGGTAAGTTTTTTCGATAATGTTTAGGGACAGTACAAAGTTTGTTTTATAACGTGGCCAGTGCAAAACGTAACAGTAAGTAGTAAGTAAGTAAGTAGTAGTTTTATAGTCTTTTATCTAGCCAAAGGCTACTCAAACGACTTTACACCTTACCCCCTGGTCACTATGCTTAGTAGCATATCTCAGGGTGCATCCACAGATGGCGCTCACAACTACGGACCAGGTACCCATTTATACTCCTGGGTGGAGAGAGGCACAATTTGTGTTAACACCTTGCCCAGGGATGCTATCCTCAAATATGGCCAGTGTCGGTTTCGAACACACGACCCTTGGATTGTGAGCCCGACGCTTTACCACTGTGCCACCAAGGCCACTAACGGGGTATCTACTTTTTTGAGCTTGTACACAACCGGGTCAACATTTTTTATTTAGCAAAAAATAGGAACGGGCTTTAACGGGGCAATAACTTTTTATGAGCTCAAGGAAGGATGAACGTTTAGATATAAAATGGCTCAACCTTAAGGACAAAATTGTGAATCATGTAAGTTGAGAAATGCATGCAAAGATGTGCATAAATGTAGCCAAATTTCCTTGTTAGTTTCTCGCAGGAAACATTCATCAGCCATTGACAAAGACTGTAAGAGAGATGAACTGCCTTTCTCATGGTCTTTGGATAATTCATCGGTGGCACTTTAGTACTATGTGTACAACATCACATCTGTTGATCATGAATACGGGGCAGATGTATTTTTTTTTAGGAACGGGTTACTGCGCCGTTGCATTTTTTGCAATAGGCCCCTTTAGCAGCAAGACGCGGACGTCTTTGAAAAAGCAGCTACTGTTTCATGTTTTTAGAGCATTCTAATTTTCTAGCCTTTCCCCTCCCGGAAAGCTACTCATAGACAGACAAATTCCCTGAGAACAGTTTGCATTCTCGCATTTCCATCATTTGTGAATATGTTCATATTCCATTTTGCTTCCCTTCTCTGAGTCCTATTTTTGCAGTGCGGCCTTCAAAAATATGCTTTTCAGGTTTTCAGTTTCAGAATAGAACGTACAATAAGTCTCTCGAGACTTTGAAAGTTTTGAAGTTGATTTCTCTTTGTAATTTACAGCCTCGACCAAAAGAATCATACTGGCGTCTTCTTGACAGGCGTCTTCTTGCTAAAACAGCCCAATGATTTCATGCGGGGGCGAGTAGATTCTTTTGCAGCAATTTTTCTTCTCCACCGGCCACGTAATTGCCCCACGAAGTAGGGCCTTCTAGCCATGCGCGACCGCGTTGTTGTTGCTGCTGCTGCCGTGAAATCAGACCATAAAAATTTTGTTTCACACTTTATCACGTGATAAATGGTAGCCTTTCTGTGCCTTATTGTCAACAGTAATTCGCAAATATTTCGTGACGTATGAGTTGACACAAAGAGGAATTTCTTGCATGAAAAGTAGGGAAGATCAAATCTGGAAAACTTTAGTCTGCAGAATCGGACTCAGGGTATCTAGGGTATCTTAGGCCTGACTTTTACTGCCACATATTTTACTAGCTCTCGCGGCCTTGTTCAGTTTACTGTCTGTTTAACACAATGAAAACGTCCAATGCATTTGCACGATAGGCCCAGCAATATACTATTTTTTCAAGTCAAGAAAAACTGTAAAATAGTTGCAGCTAGTGGGGCACTTAGTTAATGTTATTGCTAGTATAATAAATTTTGCGCTGTCCCTTGGCCAAGAAGACAGATTCTGTAACACAGTTGGATCATATCCCGGCGGGGGGAGGGAACTTGATTTTTAAATGATGCTGGATTTTTAAGTGATGAGTGATGCTCATGTGGGCTAGTTTTTTGGCAAAACACTGTTTGGAACTGACAGCCGTTGTAATGCTCAAAACGTGAAACAGAGGCAATCATCAGTAGATGATAAGGCTTAGCAGACGCATTCACATTGGTTGATAATAAGGCTACAAGATAAGTTCATTGAGAGGTCTGCCTTATCAAAATGTAACACAAGGAACATGAAGGATCTCCATGTGCAAAAACTAAAATTAGAACACACGAAAAAAAGTTTTTTGTACACTGGTCCAAAAGCCTGGAATAGTATCCCACAGCTCATCCGAGACACCGAATCCGTTGTACGATTCAAAAAAGATCTGAAATCTCACCTTTTGAGCTGACAGAAAATAGGTTTGCACGAATCCATGGAAGAAAAGTACACGGGGGGAGGGAGCGGGGGAAACAAAGTTTGAGCTTATATTGTAAACTATTAATTGTAATTTATTTTTCTTTGGTATCGTATTTAACTGAATGGATGTTGTGCTTTATTATTATTATTGTTATTATTATTATTATTATTATTATTATTATTATTATTATTATTATTATTATTATTATTATTATTATTATTATTATTATTATTATTATTATTATTATTATTATTATTATTTATTATTATTTATTATCTATTTATTTAAAGTAGGCGTATAATGGCTAGCTATAAAATAAAAGCTAATTCAAGCCTACTACAAAGTAAAATTGTTTCAAAATAAAAGAAAAATACATATATATCTAACATAAGGATTAATTCAATATAATACGTGTATACAGATTTTTACAATGTTTTTACAGAAATTTTTAGTATTTATAATGCAACGCATTTATCCTTTTAAGAACCCAACCTGAGCCACGAAAGGTCTACACAGTCTACAGTTACATTCCTCTCCTTTCCAGGTTTTTATTCTCCTTTTAAAGGTGGAGAGGGTATCTGATTGTTTCATGTCATTGGGAAGTGCCTGCCATAATCTACTTCCTAGAAACGAGATCGTCTCTAAGCCATGGCAAGTAGTGCGCGCTTGTGGCAGCAGTAGATTATGGCAGCTTCTTAACCCGTAAGTACTGTGCTTTTCAACAAAGATCTCCTTCATGAAAGTAGGCTTGAGTTCCCATTTTGCTTAAATAAGATGAAATGAATGGAAATGAAATGTTCCTTTGAAGCTTGCCAGGTTTGCGTGGCCGCTGTGGAGGAGCTATAGATTCAATTATCACTGTTTTTACACAGTTGCATAGGTCAGGCTTTAGCTTAGAGTTTGAGACCTAGTGTGAGTAAATATGACAAGTTGTCGCTAATTTATCGTAGAGAGAAGGCAAAATAAGTGGTTGCTTAAAAAACAGCTCTCCTACAGTAAATTCCCGCGTATGAGAACCTACTTTGTTGAAAGCCAGGCTGAAGTAGGTTCTTGTTTCAAAGGTACTAAGACTAATTTCAAGGTATGAAGGTTCTTATTTGAGGGGAGGCTCATGCAGGCTCTTTCAGAGTCTTACAAAGATGTCCACCCCTGTTATTTGTTTTGGAAAACATGCTACAAGCAATTTCTTGTTGATTTCACCTTGAAAATGTAATAATGGATTTTTGCCATTAATTATGTCAAAGGGCATTGCCCATGTTTTCCAAGGGTCTCAAGGGTGTTGACACAAAAAAGTTCCTGGGGCTGAGCTCCAACACCCATTATTCATTCATAAGCCAGTCAGAAAGCTGGGGTGGGTTTATCCTTGAAATGTGCAATCACGCCGCTTTCTCATCAAATTTGATGAAGATACTGATATATACTGGAAAAAGAATGTAAACCAACATATAAAATATCAACCAACAACATTTTGTCAACAATCAGATGTTTCAAAAGGTGACTTTGTGGATTTGTGGATCCGTCTTTGTGGATTTAGTAACTAATGGGGTGGAGAATCAAACTTTAAAAGCCAAGTGAGACCAAAATGAACTTAATAACAGCAATCAAAAATCAGCTTTGCTACCCTTGCAATAAGAACTCATGTTTCGTCACACGGAAACAGGTTCTTAATTGGAAGGTGCACAATTTAGGCAAAACAGTCTCCAGGTTCTTATTGTGGTAGGTTCTTATATGCGGGGATTTACTGCAGAGCTCAGATCTTTAAAAAGGTTGGAAGCGGACATGGCCAAATTTCAAGCTGATCTGAAACTCAGATCGGTGTGATTTTTGTAATGCGAGGGTAGACTAATGACGATGAGTCTCTTGTTGCCCTGTGCTCTTTGACTTGATGATGGCGCTTCAGGCAATAGAGACTCATAGTAGTACTCTGAAAAACCTAGCCCTGTTTAGGCCCAAACTTCGCAATTTCTCCAGTACCAATCAGATTGCGAGATTTGGCAGAGAGCAATGATGTCGAATTCTCAATTCGAATGATGCAGAACGATGCAGTTGACTAGACTTTGAAAAAAGTCGCTAAGGCAGGTGGCTGAAGTTTTCCCTGGTTTGTTTTGGTCTTAAATACATGGAAAATGTAGCGTTGAGAGACTCATTTTGGACTTACCTGGTAATGTGAACTTCCTTCTTCAGATTTATGCCAAGTTTCTTTTGATGAAACGCCTGCTTAACGTAGTTTGTATCGCATTCTCTTTCCGAGGAGTGACCGTTGAACAGAGCTACGGCAGTCATGCGATCCTGATTCGATTGATCGAATCATGATCGAAATCATGAGATAGGGCCGGGTTTTTCACTGTTTCATTGTGAGTCCCTCTTGAGCAAGGTTTACCGCAGGGATACAAGGGACTCATCGTCAAAAGTCTAATGCGATGGTACTCTTACAGGTCTTAAACTGAATGTTTTTGTTTCGTTACCACAGAACACTTCATGGCAAGACAGGAGAACTAACAACACAAATCAACAATCTACACAATGCGATTGGTAAGATTCAAGCCGGGGGTAGTGTCGGTGCATCGACAGGAGGTGGAATCACGCGACAAGAATTCAACTCAATGCTCAATGCACAAAACGAACTGAAGAGTAGTATCTACAATATAAAGTAAGTTTTCTATCTTTTTGTATATCCACTGGTGGATTTACGGGAGGGCAAGTGGGGGCAACTGCCCCCCCCCCTCTTAAGGACAGGGCTCTAAAAGTTATATTCTTTCCTGGTAGGAAGCTAAGCAATGTCGTTTCTTCTTAGCACATTTTCTTCTTCTTTCCAATTATACCGCCCCATTCTGACCCTCTTCCTTTCTCTCCTTCTTTCTTTCCCTTCCATCCATCCCCTTTCTTTATTTCTTTCCTTTCTCCTCCCTTTCCTTACATTTCTTTTTCCTGTTTTCCCTCTTCCTTCCTGGCAAATTTGAGCATTTCAGCTACCTTTCTAGTAGCGCCGCTACAACGCTACTTCATATTTTGAGCCCTGCTTTAGGATAAAAATTCAGTCTGAAGCCCCCTTTTTGGCGACAATTGCGCCCCTCGCTGTGGCCCCAAGACACTCGTGTTTAGGCTTTTTAAATTGTTTCGATCAGAATGTGAGGAAAACATACAAATCAAGAAGTTATTTAGTTTGAAAGCCTAGGAATTTTCTCAACCAGGACCTCAAAAATGTTTGCTTAGTTTCTGTTCTACTCTTTGCGCCCTCTCTGCAGGCTGCCCCTCCCTTAACTTAACAGGCGCTGGATCCGCCCCTGTGTATATGGGGTGTGTTAAAAATTGACGCGTTTGGCGGGTTGTGAAATAAAAAGTATGTAGCTGATATCAGAGTCGAAGCCATGTGGTAGGAATGCTTATCTGCTTACAGATCACGTGTGCACACTAGATCACGTGCAGCTAATATCACGGTCACTTGGTGTCACATGTATTGACACGTGTAAATCCTTATTTACCTAACCATTAACATATTTATTTCTATTAGTAATTTTGAAGCTCGTGCTTTATTCAGAGTAGCACACTCATTAAAAACAATAACACGTCTCTTCGCTGCTCTCCGTTCTCTGGCTTGCGGAACGTATCAATTCCAACTTCGATCCTTTTTACAGCCAATGGTTAGAGGGGGGCTTGCAGATACCCGTTCTTGACTTCAGGCACCTCCACTCCCGATATTGAGGCATACTTTACATTCCGCATACAGGCATGGGACCCCTATTTAAACTCTCCTTCCGAAGGACCTCATACTTTTAAACATTTGAATCAACAAACCTTTCACTGTTAACCAAGGGTTCCTCATTTTTAAGGCCAATTTGCTTCCATGAACTTCACCGCAGCATTAAGAATTCTCAACGGTCGAAGGTCGCTTGCCTCGCTTCTGAGACTAGACAGCAGCCTCATTCCAGAGGGAACACGTAAACGTGTTCATCTCCGTCTCAAAATTTTATATCAAAGTCCATACGGCCCAGATTGAGCCAAAATAAAAAATGTTGTTGTTGTTGTTGTTATTATTATCGTTGTTGTTATTGCGATATCTGGGACTATGTCGTGAGGCTAAAGGCATCCTATTAAACTCTTTCTGCGATAACCTTTTAGACAGGGCATCTTTCTGGTGAGATAGCACAATGCTTAGCGTGTAGATGTCTGCTTTGATTCCTTTGTGTAGCTGGCAAAATCCGGATGATTTTCCATAATTTTCAATAATAGTCCTGGAGCCGTATTAATGTCAGTTTTATCCTGGGAGTGTTCTGCCTCCCTTGACCTTCAGCTAGCGTGCTTCGTTTACTCAGCTCCGAGTATCAACGTGTTGGATGCATGTTTTGTGAGCATAGATAATATATTATCTATGTTTGTGAGTAACTAACTTTGTCGGAAATTTTGTTCTCTCGTCGGATTTTTTGTGATGTCGATGTCTACTTTTGGAAGATTTTGAGGATAAATAAATACATAAAAGCATGGATCTATTAGCGTTAAAAACTAAAGTCCAACATTTAACTGACATTTTTTGTACAGATTTATAATGATTTATTTTCTCAATTATTCCTTTTCCAAGTAACACTTTCATTTTAAGAAAAGTAGTAGAAAATCAGTGTGATATGGCTTATCAAAAAAATACTACAAAATTGTCATTTCGAAAGGAGTTCGTTTATATTACGTGACCCTGCCTAGTATGCGGACAGGCTTCAAAATAATACGAAAGGGAAGTGGAGAGCCGGTAGGAACAGGCAATATTTTGAAATTCTATATACATGATCTGAGGTACAAAAGGCTTTTGTTATTTCTTCAAAATTTCAATACAACAAGTGATAAAGACGGTTTTGTTGATCAATCTTATCTATTACCATTCAAACAAATCATCGTGGGACTTTAGAATGTCAGTTTCAAGGAAAAAATGACAAAACATGCCGTACACCTCAAATAGGGTATGTGGAGTACACCACTTCGATTAAGCAGCTTCGTTTTGGAAATTTGTCAAATTTCCTTCCCATTGTTCTTATGAAAATTTCGAGCGCAGATTCGGATTTAGCACCCAAACATTAGTCTAGGTACATGTTTTTAACCTGCTGGCATTTGTTATGTTGACTTTATGACGATGTAAAGTTCAAAGATTTATAAGGGAGTTGACCGTCAAAAATCGTTCGGGGTGAAACTTTACACCCCGAGTCATTTTCACGGTCAAATCCCTTACAGATTTCCAAACTTAACGTCGCCATAAACTTAATACCACGACCGCTAGCAACATGAAAACTTGTGGTTAGACTAAATTTTGGGTGCTAAAACCCAATTCGGCCTCCAAAATTCCATATGAAAGGATTCTGAATAAGTTCCAAAACGAGGCTGTTAATCGAAGTGGTGTATTCGAAAATGCAGCCTATTCCTACAGGCCCTTTCCTCTCTTTCCCTCCCCCGCAGTTCCCAGATGAGGCCTGTCCACAGGCTCGACCCTGCGCCTTTAATGGTTTTATTCGTTTGTCTTACTGCAGAAGTCAACTGGATACAATTCAAGGAGCTTCTAGCAACGATAGATTTGATGAGTTACATAGAAATGTGAGATCTGTGCTTGAAAATGTTGGCCATCTTGTTACAAAGAATCAGGTTTGTATTTTATATTACTAAAGACCCAGTAATAGCCACGATCCTTGAGGGCGTCCAAAACTAGAACTCGGTGAGGGGGTTATTCACTTGTTTCATTCGTTAACACAGACTTAAAGGGCAGGCCCGGGGTTTTTATAATTGTTGGTTATTCAAGAGATGACACTGTTTTGAATGGCGTGTAGTACTTTTTAAATTTTTTCCCTTTTGTTCTGCGAAACTACATATTTCAATCTGCTAAGAAGTGCTAATTGACGTCATTTTATGTGACATCACTTCACGTTGACCTAAACGAGGCTGCCAAATGTGTTGCTATTATACCACTCACATTGCTAGCCTCCTTAACGTGCCTTCGTACAAAATACAAAATGGCGACGATATTTGGCCTAACTTTCGCAGATTCATTAACCAATTTTTCAAAAAGTTGGAGGTATCAAAATTTGGAAAGAACTCACGATTGGTGTTCACCAGTTGCCAAGTCTGCTTTTTAACAATAGTTTTTTCAACCCGGACTTGTCCTTTGAAATATCATTAGTCTGTGCACGGGGGGGGGGGTTCTTCCATAGTAATGGTACCTCGAGATGTGACGCCCACCAGGGTGTATTTTTTACTCTTAGTCTGGCCAAGGGTATTCTTTTTGGCAATTCTTGTCTAGGCAAGTGTATACGTTTTGGCAAGTTTGATTAAAGGAGGGTGAAATTTTGGTAATTCGTGTCTAGAAGTAGAAACTCGAACTTTTTGCGCTTGTGGCCTAGAGATGGCAAAACTTGGGACTCTATTCATGATGGCACTTTTGATAAAGAACTTAGTGCGGTGAAGCTTGGTTCGCATATGGCATCATTTTGAATGTGTTGGCGGCAAATCCTTTTCTGAACCTTTGCTAGGAACCCCCCCCCCCCCCCCATCACCCCATAAGTCAGTGACTGCGGCGTTCTAAGCATTGAAAACACACTGAACCAACAACGTATGGAACATTTCGATAATAGGGCTATCTCCATATCTCCACCCGGTGTCGAATTTATGTATTGGAGCCATAAAATTGTATGTTGGTTCTGCAAAATGTGGGATAAAAGAACTGAAAAGCTACCAAATATATCCTTGTCACATAAGTTTGTGAATAAGCCCCCCCCCTCTCTAATAAGCCCCTCTCCATTAAGCCCCCCCCCTCTGGAAGGTCCAACATTAAATTAGCCTCCCGGGGGCTTAATAGAGCTTTTACGGTAAGGCCATTTTATTATCATTGTTGTTATTATCATTATTATTATTTCTTTTTACAGATGGCAGGAGGTACACAGCAGAAGAAACAAGAATGCCCTAAGACGAACTGTGTCAGCGTAGGAACCTTAATCGCACTGTTGTTATTACAAGCCGGTGCGATTCTGGGGTACATGGTTTACAAAAGCCACCAGGAACAGGCAGCTAAGAAATTTTATTGATGAAATTTATCATTTGTTTTCAAATTTGATTTTTTACCTTTCTAATTTTCTCGATTTGCTTTCGCGCATGCGCAGTAATTTTTAGTCTCTTGGTATGTGGAATGTCATAAAGGTGCGTTAAGTGATATCGCATGCCAGATTTGTCACTTTATATAGCGGGTGAGTCTATAAGAATGCCTGGCGTTTGAAAAACTCCTGCTCCCTGAATATCAAAGCAGTGATATTGAAAACTGTCTTGTTTAATTCGCAATATATCAAATTAGGTTCAGTAATTTACCCGGCTTTAATCGGTCATTTCTTCCTTTCGAAATATGAGATTCTTTGCAGAAAACCCCTTCAGAAACCTGTAAAAACGAGTGAAAACATCAGGCAAGATTTCTCGTGACATGTAATTTGAGACCGACCGTATTAATCTCTATATCCAAATGGCCTCGCGTTAGTCATATGCGCCTCATGCTCCTTTGGGCAAAATACAGTATTTTCGATAGAGAACTGCAACAACGCAGTACAATGTATGGCCTAACGAATACAGATAGAAGTCTGTGTAACTTGCAGAGGATTAAAAAGAAATTTAACACAGTTATCTGGCAGGTAGATTTTAGTACATTTGTACGTGTTACTGAATCGTGCATGTTTTAATGGACGGTTCTCCACCACCCGTGCTTTTTCTTGCAAAAGTTTCTTAAAACCTAAGGGGGTCAATCAATAGAAATTCTGGCTGAGAGACAATTGTAATAACAACAATAACCATTGTAAGAACGAACCTTATTTTCATTTTATTTATTTATTTATTTATTTATTTATTTTATTTATTTTGAATTCTTTATACAGGGTTAAATCTACAATAACAATTGATTTACAAGCTGCCTTGTTAAAAACCTAATTACAAAAGTTACATAAGCAAATAAATAGATAAATAGAAAGACCTTAAAAATACGTTAATGAAAAAGAAAATTAAAATTTGAACGGAAACGGTTACATCCTGCCAAAGTGGCGTCATAATAAGGACTGATTTTCATAATTTGTGCTTGAAACCTGCTTTGTTGTCCGCTACAATTTCTATTGTTCAAGATTCAATTGACAATTGTCTGACAATTGATCTGCGGATTGTCTGTGAACATTGGTAACATAGACCAAATCGGCTAAGGTTTGTTCACACCCATTTCAAGTCATGTGACAAGTCCCTTGATAAAACGTCTTTGACTTCTTTAACATATTTCGTGCCATCCAAAGTTTTGCCATGAAAGCAAAAAGTAGAATAATGTCAAGACTTCCGAAAGTATGATGGCATGGCTTGAAATGGGTATAACAAACTTTAGCCGATTTGGTCTATTGGTAAATGTTTTGTTTAGACTACCCATTTCAAGTCACATAGCATTCACATTAATCTAGACTTTGGCGATAAGTCTCTAGTTTCCTTGTGCTTTTTAGCTTTGTGATGGCGCTTTTCGATGGGTTTTCGGTCAATAGAGACTCATTACATCACTATAGAAAGCATAGCCCTATTTAGGCCCAAACTTCACGATTCCTGGAGTACCAATCGGATTCTACCAATCGGATTCTACCAATCGGTTACAGCGGGGTGAGTTGCCGAGTGGCTTATACAGTCTTCGTCAGGTGACTGAAGTTAAGCTCGGTCGAGTGAGGTCAGATTTCGGATGGGTGACCACTGAGGCCTGACCTCGCAACTCACCTCGCCGTCCTTCGGAAGTGACGTTAAACTAGGGGTCCCGTGCCTGGATGCGGCATGCAGAGTGGGCCTAAATTAGCTTTCAGTAGCTAGAAATCCTGACAAGCCCACTCAAAACAAATTGAAAACAAAAAAAAAACAAAACAAACAAACATTCCGATATTTGTGAATTACTATTGTTACGGTGTAAGTGTGATAGAATTTCGATTCGATTGAAGAATTGAAAACATTCCTACGGGATTGAGATTCGCAGCCGTGATTCCATCAAAATTCCATTGATGATTGCAAAAATATGGCCAAATTTTTCGCTGTTTCATTATGAGTCCCTGTTGAGTGTTGAGCAAGTTTTATCGCAGGGATACAAAGGACTCATCGTAATAAATGTAGTCCGGGGGGTACTTGACTAGGGTAGTGACGGAGGCTTGCGGCAAATCTCTCTACACCCTGTACCCTGTCGCATAAAAAATGACCCAAAAGTATACCCTGTCACATAAAAATTTTGCCAAAATCCATTGTTTCAAGAGAACTCTAAAAGTCATCCTTCCACACGATACCCTGTCGCATAATTTTCTTATCAATTATAATACCCTGTCGCATAAGTTTTATCAGAAAAGGACACCCTGTCGCATAATTTTTACCGTACCCTGTTGAGCGGCACATCCTGTCAAGTCAAGTATAAGAGTACCCCCCCCCCCCGGGGGGAATCTAACAATGATCTTGGGAAGTTTCAGGTTTATCCTTTTGCTTTCATAGCACAAGTTTTATGGTGTGAAATATGTTAAAGAAATCAGAGAGGATTTATCAAGAAATTGTACGACAAAATTAGAAGTGATCTTAACAAACCTTCGCATGGAGACGCCATAACTCGTGTAAACCGTGAGATATGTAAACAGGCATCCAAAAAAGCACACAAGTTTTTGTTATAAGAAACTTGAATCAGGCCATAGTACTAAGAGTTTCTTAATTTCACATGAAATTTTGTCCATTTTGGTACTAAAAGTTTCTTAATGGTTTCTTATTTTTTGAATGCAGAATTATCAATGTGGTCGCTAACACTGTGGCAGATATGTTTCTTGATATTTAGAACATCATACAGGAATACACAGTGTTCTGTAATGTTGAAAATACAAATGGTTAGATGATATTGCTCAAGAATGAAGGTTCAGCGATCTATTTGCTATAATATCCATGCATTTAGCTTTGAAAAGTTTCTTAGTACTTTTCAGACAAAGCACTAGAGTTTCTTAAAGTTTTGGCCATCTTAGTACTAGTTTCTTATAAACCAGTTTCTTATAAAAAAGCGTGTACCCAAACGTCTATAGATTAGATTTCTTCCAAAAACTCGGGTAATATAACTTGGAACCATACCCACTTTTATGCTGAATTTTCCCTGAAAACTACCCTTTTTTCATTATTCTCTGTCAATTTCTGGAAACCCACCAATATTTAAGGTAAATCTGCCGAAAAGGGACCCTTGTTTAAAGGATATGGAGTCCAAAACCCCATCCATTCAGGCGACACATACCCGTACCCTCCACATGTTATAAACAACCCGCCCCCCTCCCGGGCCCTATTAACGTTTTATCATATGCGCATACTAACCGGTTTTGTGTTGTACAGGAAAATATAAGCCCGAGGTCTTTAAAGTACAGACCGAGCTTGCGAGGTCTGTGGAAAGACCGAGGGCTTTATATTTTCCTGTACAACAACAAAATCGGTTAGTATGAGTTTTATTACCTGACATCTTCTAGTCTTGACTCGCATTTCATTAAACACATTTTGTTACAATCTTGTCGTTTGAGCACACTGCAAATCTCACAGGCCTAGGCCTAAAGCGGTTGCTGTGGTGACAAAAACGCGTCCTTGTATCGTATTATACAAAGCTACGGGAAACCCGCGGGAAATGTGTGATTAGCCAATAGGAATGGCGGGATTCTGTATTGCCTCGTTTTTGAAAACTTCAGTCAGGTAATAAAAGTATGTGCAGATCGGCAAGATCTTAATGGCTTCCTTTTGTCTTTGCTTATTCGTCGTCCCATTTGTCCGTGAAAGTGGTCCCGTGGAGGGTTTTGAAACTGGGCCACAAGTGGCAAACATTGGCAAAAATATTTGATTACCGTCTTTTATTTTGTATGCATCTTTCCGTGTGGACCGAATAGCTAGAAATAGTTTTTCATCCCTATTGTTTTCTTTTGAATTATTTGAGCACAATTTCACGTGCCAAATCCTTTCTCGAATACATAAACTGTATCGAATCGTTTTATTTCGCATCACAAATACTGTCGATGCGACGTTCGAGGAGATTACATGCGCTTTCAGAGAAAAAACAGAATTAAAAGATTTGCAGAAAGTTGCTCAAGAGGTCGTCAAATCATATCAACTATGGTCAAATATGTTTGAGACATTGGTAAGTGAATCATTTAGCTCAATAATGATAAGCCATGGATAAGCTAAGCTTTTTGGGGGCCTACGAATGAGTTTTAATAGGTAAGAACTTTAGGCCCAGATGGCATCTCTGCCAACAATCGCTGAAAATTGTCAGCGACTTTGAGATGTATTTGAAGGGAAAGTGATTGGGTTATTACATAAGGGAATATCCGATCTCGCTGAGATCTTTTTTCGTATAACATCTGTTGCGACAGTGCGACTTCGCCTCCAAATGATTTGTTTGTCCAAGCATGTCCAATCAACTGTATAGGGGCATTCTTTCTACCGATGTATTCTGGTATTCACTGTAACATGGGGCCATTTCAATCTTCATGAGAACACTCAAGAATTCACTGCGAACAACTAATTTTGTACCAAGGGGTTAAAAGGGACGACGTAATTGCGTGATTCGGCGACCAGTAAAGATCCGGACAAGTGTGCTCTGGCGGGGTGCTCTGTTAGCGTGGTGGCGCATAAGGCTTAAAGGTGGAGTTGCTGTTTTTAGCGCCAAGCGTTGGGATCGCAGAAGTAGCTAAGCGCTGATCGACCGTTTGTCATGACGCTCTTGTGCTGGGGCCCTCCCGGGTATCGAACCCATTCCTCCTGGGAGGGGCACTTCACTCATTGGAAAATGCGTACGAGATTGTTTCAGAACAAAAGGATTTATACGGATTTTTGATAGATTTTTCTTGAAAACAAAAGGATTTTTCCCAGTGGTGTACGAGATCTTTGGGAGTGAAATGCCCCCCGTCGTCCTGACTGTTCTGCAGGGCTTTTGCAGGGCCAATTGTAAAACAGTATTCAGACTGAATTGTACCCTGGGTAAATAGTTTTAAGATGAAAGATGAAATAAAAACAAAGTCAGAGGATTACACCACTGCTGGGCCTATTTTTTAATTCAAAAATCTGTCGGATGGACATTTGATACTTTGGAGCTACCGACTGCCCAAACCTTAATGTGCATGGCTGCTTGAGCTGTAATCCCGTTTAAGACATTTGGTGGTCTACAAAATAAACCTTATGGACCTGCATTCTACCTTCTCTGTCCTGTGAAAATCCAGGTTTTGCTCGTCTGTCGGACGGACTAGATAGAAAGCTAATTTTTAGTCCTTGTTTTTCAGTTGCATGTCTTTGCTGCTAAACAGTATTTTCCTGTGAAGTGTTGGTATCTATGTATAGCTCAACTCTTCGGGCTTGCATTTCGATCCATCTCTTTTCTTAAAATGATTATTTACATAGCATGATCATACATTAAGTGCATGCAGTCCGTCTGTCGGACGGACACTGTCGGACGGACAAAATTTTCCTATGCTTTTGGCAGCGCATACTTCTTACTAGAGACTCATATGCCTATATAGGGCTACTTCAAGTAAAATTCAGCATAATTCCGTGTTAGAATTGGTTCTCAGCTCCATATCAGCTGGAAATTTCGTTGCCATTCAGCACTGTGAAAACAAGTTCAATAATGGCACATTTTTTTATCAAAAATGAGTTTTTACGCAGCAGAAATTACGCCTTGCGATTTTTTCGTGAAAATAATGATAAAATGAGTTACTTTCTGCCGCCTGCAAATACTGAAAACAGTTAAATTACTTTGCAACTCACAGAAAATCTGTTATTAGCAAAAATACGATTTTCTCTGAGTGTGACCAATTTCAAAATAGGCCCTGTTCACAACACCTTTAACTTTGCTTGACGTGGTGGAGTTAGCTTGGAGGTGCATAAAGAATTCAAATCATTTTGGAAGTATACGAGGTCCCCGGTGGGCCCGGGGGGGTACATGACTTGCAGATGGACGGGGGTCTGCCGCCCGGTTTTCAGAAAGGTATCATCGTCTAATTACCGAAACTTGCTGTAATACCCACTTTTATGGTGAATTTTGGCGGAAAACGGCCCATTTTTGCCTATTTTTCGCCAATTTCTGAATAACCCACTCACGTTTGTGGAAAGTCTGCCGAAAAAGGTACCCTTGTTTAGAGAATTTCGTCCCAAAAACCCACCCATATGGCGGCACATACCCGCACCCTCAATATGTTTTGTACCCCAACCCCCCGGGTCGGTAGGTCACTTCTGTATGGATACGTGTATCTTGTGAATTCCCAAAACTTTAGGCAGACCCGCAATCTCTGATTTTACATGACAAAGATGGACCCTTTCTCTGAATTTTACAGGATGGATGACCCTTCGTACTGAAAATACGATGTTTCTTTCCAAAAATATTCCACTTTCTTCGCGAAGGAACACACCTTTATAGTGGCTGCATACCAAATACTACCTGTCATGGACCGGTCATTATTAGGGGGCCGAAATATATTCTTATTGATAATGAAATTCTTCATAGCCCCTTCATTCCCTATAAGGATTTTCAAAGGCCCCTTATCTTTATGGTATAATTTTTCATGGCCCCCTTCTCTGTATCAAATTTGATGGCATAGTCCTATGCAACAAATTTTGTTTTCTGATGACGAGCAACACAATGAGATAGAAATGCTTTTAAGAGAAAAAACAGGATCCATATGAAAAGTATTCATTAAGGATACTTGGAGGAGAAACACAAGACTTTACAAGGATCATAGAAAGAATAAGTTTGCGTTTCAGATAGCTAAGATTAGCTTTGTTAAGTGTTCATGGCCCCCATTTTTAGACTTCAGATTTTTATTGGCCCCCCTTTCATATACCAGAATTTTTGTTGACCCCTCTGAATAGACTTAGGACGATAAGTCCCTTGTATCCCTGCGGTAAACCTTGCTCAAGAGCGACTCATAATGAAACAGAATTACAATAATTACATAATAATTACATAATGATAATAATAATAATAATAATAACAATAATAATAATAATAATTACATAATAATAATAATGGAATTATGAAAGAATCACGGCTTCAAATCTCAATCCCGTGGGAGTGTTTTCAATTCTTCAATCGAATCGAAAATTCTATCACATTTACACCGTAACAAAAGTAGTTCACAAATCTTGCCATCTGATTGGTACTGTAGGAATCACAAAGTTTAGGCCTAATGGGGCCAGGTTTTTAAGAGTAATATTATGAGTCTCTGTTGACCGAAGCGCCATCCTCAGGTCAAAGAGCACAGGGAAACAATAGGCTCATCATCTTAAGTCTACCCTCTGAATCGCATCTGCCCCTTTTCCTGCATAAATAATGTCTGACCTCTTACATTGCAATGTATCTCAATCAGTGGGGTAACGGAGCAGCTCGGGGCGATCTACACACGGGCCCTCTAACGCGGCAGGTTGACCGACAAAAGTTTGCAAAATTCCAACATCAGACCAGTATTTCTATTAGCAAAATCAAGGCGAACACAGCACGTCAAAACCTCCATAACCAGTGTCCATAGAAGTTATATATATAAAGGCACGTTTGCAAAGGAAACATATTGAGGGATGGTGGCTGATCGAAGTGAGCTACATTAGGGGTATCCCCCCAAGAAATTTTTTTAACTGAAAAATTTAGAAATTCAAATGGCTCCTGCTCGTCTCAATAGTTACCTCCTACACAGCGTCCATCCTCGTTTCAAACTTCCTCTTACAATGTGACAATAAGAGGAAGTATGTAAGAGCATGGTGATAAGATAAAATTTGAAACGAGGATGAACGCTGTGTAGGAGCTAACTGTCCCGACGCGCAAGAGCCATTTGAATTTCATTTCTAACGCAGGTTAGGCTTGAGTGGAAGAGCATAGGTTCCAAGTCTTTGAATCTACGAAAAAAGGCGGTTGTAAAATTCAATGACCTATTCCTTTAAACTGAATGACTTGAAAGAAACCTTAGCCGCTTTTCTATGATTCTACCGTTGGACTTTTCAGAAATCTTGATTATTTGTCGAAATTACAGCCTATTTTATATTCCAGCTCATTTTATGATGTGACGTCATCAAATTTCTAAATCGGAAACCAGAAGAGTGAAAAAGTAGTAGATGCATACCATATTGTAGGCATCCAAAAACTATGGTTTTCTTCAAAATTATTTGATCTTTCATCGAGGCGTTTAGAAATTACGATAGTTTAAAGTTTTTTTCGAAAATTCTCTTGAATTCTTAACAAAGAAGAAAAACATTGTAATTCTGAAAATATCGAAGATTTCAAAAAATTCCAACGGCAGATTCACTGTAAAATAGTTCAAGTTTCTTTGAAGCCGTTCACTTCCAAGAAATAGGTCATTGAATTTTACACCCAGCTTTTTAAGATTTGAAACCTATGCTGGGTGGAAGACACAACAACAAAGAAAAGCAGTAACATCGAAGAAATGGTTTTTAATTTCTAAGCTAAAAACGCGGTGCATCATTGCTCATGCTTGAACATTAAACGCAATATTTACCTTCTAAGCAATATGATACAGGAAAACGGGTGAAGCAAAATAAAGGTATGCTAAGGAATTCCTCTCAAAAGATGCCTCAAGACTTCCCGTTTCGCACTGAATAGACCTTTAGCTATTCTGAAAACGAATGTGGATCGAACGATATTTCATCACAATTTCTAGAATTTTCGAATGTGCACAATTGCAATCGAAGCTCTAATGCCACTCTATCGAACCTCTCGTATAAAATTGTATAAAAATATCGCTCGATCCAGGCCCTTTTGTAGAATAGCTAAAAGGTCTATTGAGCGCAGTCTTCTTTGTCGCATACATGTGGACTTTACCATCCTACGGTGAAGTAGCCTGCGTGCTGACTCCACAGTCAGTGCGGAGGAGTGAAAAGGAGAAGAAGGCTCCCTGCACGGCGACCAATTTTGTGTTTTGAGTTCTCAGAGTTTGTGGAATCGTCGGGGATTGGCTGCACGATTTAAATATTGTTCTTACTCATGTTCAGCCTATTTTGCGTGAAACAAACATTATTCCAAAATTTTTTTCAAGCAGAACGCGCTGAGCACAAGTAAGAACAAAAGTTAAATCGTGCAGCCAATCCAAGACGGTTCCACGACATCTGCGAACTCAAAACACAAAATTGGTCACCGTTGCGCAGACTCTACAGGGAGCTTTCTTCTCCTTTCCGCTCCTCCGCATTGACTGTAGAGTCTGCACGCAGGCTACAGTGAAGAAGACTCTGGGGAATGTTAGCGCTTTTGGCAATTACTTGATCTTTTCTCAACAGTATAAGCGCGAGATTGCACTCCCAGTTTCTTTGGTTCACACCTCAATTCAAAGCGATTAGCGAATACAGACAAAAGAAATTCCCTCAACCAGTAATTCAAAACAAACATAGCCGCAAAGTTGCCCTGAAACCAGAGCGGCAAACTCTCACCTGGTGCGGGCGAAGGGCCCGGGGGGCTGCACTGCACATATTTGGGTACGGGAGCGAGCCATTGGGAAGGGTATCTATTTTAAAGATATTGGTATAAAGAACGGTATCTATTTGCACAATTTTGGTATAAGGAACGGTACCGATTTGCAAGATTTTGCTATGAAATATATGGTCGGACATGTTTTCTCGAAAAATTGGTGTAAGTTCGGGTATACTTTTTCAAAAAATTGCTATAAGGAACAGGTACGTGTTTGAAGCCTCGATGGCAGGTCCCCGACGTAAATCTGGTCAAGTGCACCCCCCGGGGCGAAGGGAGGCTTTTAAGAAAAGTATGTTCTTAAGACAAAAGAAGAAGGCTAAATCTTAAGTTCTGTCTGGTGGATTTTGCGTACCTTATTCCGAAGCCGAGCGGAGGGCATCTTGCATATTTATTCTTCAAATGTAGACAGTTACTCCTCAGTTCCTGAAGCAAAGAAACACAATCCGCGAGAGAGAGAGAGAGAGAGAGAGAGAGAGAGAGAGAGAGAGAGAGAGAGAGAGCTTTAGATTTATCCTTCTTCTTTCGTTATAAGCACATAATTTCTCTTAAAAACAACCCTTCGCCCGCACCAGGTGAGAGTTAGCTGTAATGGTTTCACGGCAACTTTGCTGCTAAGCTTGTTTGTGAATTACTGGTTGAGAGAATTTCCTTTGTCTGTTTTCACTCATCGCTTTGAATTGAGGCGTGAACCAAAGCAACTGATGCTATTGTATTACAAAATATGGCCTTGTTCCTCTAGCACCTCCAATGACTGCAATGACCTCGTGTGAACTAGACTTTACGAACAAAATCGATGTCCTTGACTCATAGATACACATTTTTTGTATCACCTTTACACAGAATCTTTAAGCAATTTTGTGGAATAAATAGTCTTAAAAGGAGCACTTCCCTCATTTTCCGTGTGACCCAAGGGCGTGGTCAGCTAACATTTTCTTGAAGGCTGCATCCAAGACCCCATAGGGACACTTTTATAGATCATGGCCCAAGCTGGCTCTTGACCGTCCTAATAACACGTAATGATACTTAACAACCCTTAAAATTTAACGTTAAATAGAATAACTCCAACGACAGCAATAGTTATGCCAAGTATATTGCCTGGGCCTTGGGTTCTTCCACTGTTACCTCCTGTTGATGGAAAAAGAGATACGCGCAATAGTTATCGATGCGATGGTATTAGCCTAGGTACTGGGACTTAGTAAAAGCAATACCTGTTTAAATGACCACTGCCTGATTGGTGTCAAGGCAATGATAATGGCAAACATTTCGTTTAAAGGACAAGTCCGGGGTTGTTCAATGTTTTATAAGTCTACTTTTTTCAATTTGTTTCTCCTTTTATCTGCGAAACTACATATTTCAATCTGCTAAGAAGTGCGAAGTGACGTCATTTTATATGACGTCACTCCAGGTTGACCTGAACGAGGCTGCCAAATGTGTTGATATTATACCACTCACATTGCTAGCCTCCTTATCGCGCCTTTGCGCACTCGCACAAAATACAAAATGGCGACGATATTTGGCCTAACTTACCACGATTCATTAACCAATTCATGAAAGTTGGAGGCATCAAAACTTGGAAAGAACTCACGATTGGTGTTCAGCACTGGGTAAGGTTGCTTTTTAACAATAATTTTATCAACCCTGGGCTTGTCCTTTAAAGGTGGACTTGTTAAATCTATTCTACAATTTGCCTGCATCATTTACTGGCAACTCTGTCCTGAAAGTGTGAAGGAATATTGGAAAGAATGCCGCTTTTGAAAATTGAGAATATGCCTGACTGCATAGGAAGTGTCGTCCTTTGGGATGATCAATACACCATCCCTGGTGGAAACCTACCAACGTCATTAGGAGAGATTTTAATTCTCTATGGGGATAACGCATGCTAAAGCATGTAGGCGTCATTGCTGCAAGACTTGTCTAAGGCAGAAATATTAGCATAATCTTTTCGTGATTTTCGAGACAGTTTTGAAGCTTATTGGAAATGAGTTTCCTTTGAAAATATCCCTCAAAAACTTCAGAACGAAGTGGTAAGACTCAAAATCATGAAAACTTATTATGGATTCAAAGGATTAGTAAAGCCCGCGGCACACGGTGAGGAAAATGCTCAGCAAAGTGGTATGAATGTCATTTTGCTCAGCAAGATTCTCGCCGTGTGCGGATGATTTTTGCTGAGGAAATACTCATTTGTGTAGCTGAGGAAGATATCTATCATGTTTAATAATTTTTGCCATTCGTGCCAACATTCTCACCGTCTGCTGTGTCACTGAGAACTTTGCTCACTGCCTTCGGTGCACACGTGTTCACACTTTCAGCCGCCATCTTCCTGTGACCTGTGGTCGATACCATGGCAACATGAACACGTGTGCAGCCAAGGCAGTGAGCAAAATTCTCAGTGACACCGCAGACGATGAGTATTTTGGCACGAATGTCAGAAATTATTAAACATGATAGATATTTTCCTCAGTTACACAAATGAGTATTTCCTTAGCAAAAATCATCCGCACACGACGAGAATTTTGCTGAGCAAACTGACATTCATGCCACTTTGCTGAGCATTTTCCTCGCCGTGTGCGGCGGGCTTAAGGGGTTGGTACCGGATGAGTCAATAAAAACGCCCGGCATTTGAAAAAATCCTGGTCCCTGAATATCAAAGCAATGAAATTGAAACCTGTTTTATTTTATCCCCGATATGTCAAATTAGGTCAAGTAATTTACCCAGCTTTATTCGGTCATTCCTTCCCGTCGAAAAAGGAGATTTTTTGTAGAAAGCCCCTTTCGAAAGCCTGCAAAAACGAGTGAAAACAGCAAAAAATTCCCTTTGTTCTCCTTCCTGACAATAATGACTCTTGGATGTGTTCATGTATTTCATCCTCATCAAAGAATGGAATCCCCCTGAATGAGTTATTCACACTAGGGGGAAGACTTTTTATCCCGCCAAAACGAAAGCATGTGCTAAAGCGTGCTGAAAGTCATCGCTGTGAGGTTAACACATTAGGGACTTTTGCTTGTAATTTTGGCATATTTTTAAAGTTTCTCAAAGGGGCTCATTTTAGAAAATCGCTTACAGAATCTGAACGGAGTGACCGATTTTAGTCAGGAAAGTCTCTAAGAATAATTGAAATTGTTAGCTATTCAATGAGATGTTGCAAGATATCATTGCTTATATACTCAGGGAGCAGTAGCCTTTCAAACGCCGGGCGTTTTTTTTTTTACTCAACCGGTACAATTTAGATTATCCAAGAGATTACACTGTTGTCAATGGTGTGTAGCACTTTTTTCAATTTTTCCTCTCCTCAAGGCCCATTTCCACTTCATTCGGATTTCGGATTTCGCATCCGAATCTATTGTTCAGCATTCGGATGAAAACGTTCGGAAATCGCATCCGAACGTTCGTATCCGAATTTGACAAGTTCGGAGGTTTTGATTTTCATCCGAATTCGGATTCCGAACAGAAAAGTCCCGTACAAGAGAAGCCAATCACGATAACGCATCCGATACAAGAAAGAGACCCGCTACCATTGTTCTTTCGTGGCACGCGCCGTGAAGAGATTCAAGTAATTTCATTGGCTGACTTGACAATGAGCGATTGTCCGAACGTCATGGAAGTGTGGATTGAATTCGGGGGCGATTGCTATTCGGAGATCGTCGATCGGTTGCGAAATCCGAAATCCGAATGAAGTGGAAATGGGCCTTAATCCTGGAAATTACTTATTTCAATCTGCTAAGAAGAGATAAATGACGTCATTTTCTATAATGTGACTGCATGTTGACCTGAACGAGGCTGCCAATTGTATTGATATTTCATACCATTCACATTACTAGCCTCTTAAACGCCGGGCGTTAAATAATGTTTGATAATAATTTGAAGGTGTTGTGGCGCCGTGGTGTAATCCCCTGACATTGCAGCCAGAACAGTCAGGCGGAGTGGGTTCGAGTCCCGGTAGGGCCCCACCACTAGAGCGTCATGACAAGGGGCCGCGGACTCGATTAGGTCTGCTCTATTTCTGCGATCCCAGCGCTTGGCGCTGAAAAACGCAATTTCACCTTCACCTTCACCAATGTATATTGTAAATAGTAGGCCTTAATTAGCTGTAAGTTAGCTATTTTTTTTCTAGCCTACTTTGAATAGATGTTTGATATTAATCATGATAATTTCTAAGTCATCCATTGAAGGGCTTACCTTTAGGAATGGGTCTTTCTGAGACATTGATCATGAAAGTTTTGGTGACTGTTTTGAAACTCATCGTCAGCTGTACTTGGCTAATATTCACATTAGTTGGTATATTACATTGCATCTTCTCTCCGATGTTCATTCCTTCGCTGGTATATTTCACTGTTCCTGCTGCGTCTTTGAGTTTTACTTCGTATTTCACTCGACAAGTGCCGGATGCAACTTTGTTCCATTTTACTCTTACACAACCAGTTGAAGGCTTCCCAGCTTGCGGCATCGGCACAGCATTAAAGTTTGCTTAAAACGAAGATATGTTGTGAATAAAGGGCTAAATTACATGGAAGCGGGCTAGCCCAGCAGACGGGCTGGCATAGACGGGACCTCCTCGCTGGAATTTATGCATTATTACGACCACTTGCAAATGTAGATCTTGCAAATGAATTTTTCGTAACAACTGCTATTCTATGGTGATAAAGAATTTTGTGACCGTCTGGAAATCAAATTCAACGAAAGGGCCCGAAAGTGGAAGCAATGGATTCGCCCAACATAAGTCGAACCGATAGAAAGTTATGATTCGAAGAAAGATGTGGTGTCTAACTTCTCATGCTATGAGTCGCAGATTTAGCAAAATGGGCAATTCAGCTCAATAAAGTCATTGCTCTAAACAGTAAATTATGCTATGAATTTACATACTGCTACGTCAGAGAAACCTCCTTCACAGTATTACATACACTTTCCTACGAAGAAACATAGAAGTTCAGGAATTACGGTTGTGTCCAACTTCTCCTGTTATGAGTCGCAGATTTAGCGAATAGGTCAATTCAATTCAACAGAGACATGCAGTGAATACAACGGATTAGGCAGTAAGTCTTCATAAGAATCTCATAACATTATACTTACGTAAAACTGTCACCTTCGTTGTTATTAGTGGTGATCTTCCTTGGCTGCTGAAAGCTCGAGTAGTCAAACTTCTTCCACAGTAACTTACTGGAATATCATTGAATGTATATGTTGAATGGTAGATTTCCGGATATAACTGAGTTCCTGAAATTGTTTGATCTTTATTGCTTCCACCAATCCATCGGAATGCTGCTGATGGCACAGGATTTCCAGCCATTTCAACTTTCATTTTGAAATTCGAATTTGCTGATGTTGTGATGGTAGGTGGTGGAGGCGATGTGAATTCTGGTGCACCTTTGTTGTTAAGAATACGTTATATTGAAAGAATGGGCTTTATGAGGATTGCAATGAAGACTGCGTTTACTAGACTCATGATATAGTCCCAGTTATCGCAACAATAACAACAATAACTATAACAGCGACAACAAAATTTTATTTTGCTCAAACTGGGACTTATGGACTTTCATAGAAAAATTTGAGACGGAGATGAACATGTTTAGGTGTGCACTCTGGAACGAGGTTAAGATGTTTTCATTGCTGTGATGTGCGATGAGGTTCATGAAAGCTAATTGGCATTAAAATGAGGATCTCCTTCCTCATAGCAAAAGCGTTCTTGATTCTTGGATCAAAGAAACATTCATCTGGAAACTTGCGACTTTTGTTCATGGCTAGTATCAATAAAAACTTGAATTTTGACGTTCTTTAGCATCGGAGGTACCAGCCGGCAACTTAGGCACATCCGCCATTGCTAGGAGTTGGTACAGTTCTACTATGGTTTCCATATCCAGCCGTGAAATTCAGGGGGAAACCTTGTGCTTAGACCCAACACGTGATGTTCCTCAGGGGTCAGTTTTGGGACCTCTGTTGTTTAACATATGCAGTAATGTTCTTTTACTGTTTAGTCAAACTGGGATATCTGCAATTATGCACATGACACTACTATCTATTCTTGCGATAAGAACCTGGATAACATAACTCATACGCTTGAAAATGACTGTAACGTGGCTTTGAAATGGTTTGCTGACAACTTCATGAAATTAAACGCAGATAGTTGCCATCTTCTGGATCTTGGGCAGAGATGTGACGAGCCAGTCACTGTTAAGATTGGCAATACTGATGTCGTTAATAGCTCCGAAGAGAAATTGCTCGGAGTTCATATGGATAGCAAACTTTCCTTTGACCATCACGTCTCGAAGCTTTGCCAAAAAGCCAGCAATAAAGTTCATGCACAAGCCCGCATATCCCCGTATATGGATCAGAACAAACTCAGAAATTTGATGAGGGCATTTATTACCAGTCACTTTCAATACTGTCCTTTAATCTGGATGTTTCATTGTAGGCAACTTAACCATAAAATCAACAAAATACAGGAAAGGGCTCTGAGAATTACAAAATGAGAATTTCTGATAAGGACACTGAATCTTCTTTTGGCGAGCTATTGCAGAAGGACTGTGCAGTTACTATTCATACAAAGAACTTGAAAATGCTTATAACTGAGATGTGCAAAACTAAAAATGAGGTAAACCATTCATTTATGCAGGAAATCTTCCGTTAAAATACAACTCATTACAATTTGCGAAGTAATAACGAATTTACTCAACCCAGTGTGAGATCCGTCAGCAACGGGACAGAAAGCGTCCGATTTAAAGGACGGCAACTATGGCAAACATTGCCGCCAACAATACGGAATTTAGAGACCTTCTGTCAATTTAGAAAAAAGATTAAAATTGGCATGGAGAAAACTGTCCTTGCAAATTGTGCCGCATCACAAAATGAGCTGAAATATGAAATAGGCTGTAATTTCGACAAATATTCAAGATTTCTGAAAATTCCAATGGTAGAATGATAGGTAAATAGCTGAAATTTCCTTCAAGTCACTCAGTTCAAAGGAGTAGCTCATTGAACTTCACATCCGCCTTTTTTCGTAGATTCAAAGATTTGGAACTTATACTCTTTTGGGGACTCCCTGCAAAATGAGATGATTCATTAGCAAAGTAGGACTCACCAATCACTTCTACTCTCTTATCATAGTTCGCTATGTTGGGGTTCACATGATACAATATTATAGCTGGCATGGTAAAATTGCTTCCTGAGTCATTGAACTGCAAGTTGTGCACCACCAATGTACTGTTATCTGGTATCACATCGACTCTTCCATTGAGAGGTCCTGATATGGGTGATTGTTTCACCAATGTTCCAAATGCTCCAGTTCTCTTCGCAAGTGGTGCAAATGTTGGCTGCAGCCTACTTTTGTATCCAAAAGTTACATCCTTGAGTCTGACAATTCTGTTATCCCCACCATATGTGTAATTCCAGTGCAACCACAATGATGAATTTCTTTTGGCAGTTATTTGACTTGGTGATGACAATCTTTTATTTATAAGAATTTCTCCTCTATCAAGAGCTGTAAAGAACAACGAAAAACTGTGTGTAGATTTTCGTTGAGCAGCGGCCCCTAATAATCACTTCAGCTCAGTTCAGTTCAGTTCAATTCATTTCAGTCTTTACATTCTCACAAATACAATAGCTAATAAGTAAAACAAGACTAAACTAGACAGAACTGAATATAGTAGGACGAGAAGGAAGCCCCTCCCCCCCCCCCGTCTTAAAAGCTTAGGCCACGTTCACACTAGTCAGTTTTCATTTAGATCCGTTTTTACTCCTGAAAATGTAGCTTTTTTTCTCCCCGCTCACATTGCTCTGTTTTCAGATAAAAACGGACATCTTTCAACAAAGTGTTCACACTTGTTCTCAAAAACGCACTGGACTGTCTCTTTTGGATTAAAAGACCAGGGCCGCCGTGAGCTTTTCGAGGCCCAGGGGCAAAACTGTTAATCGAGGCCCCCTGCGAGTGAAGAGAGCAGAAAATTTTCCGTTCTCCCCCTTTAGATTGGCTTAAAATGCATTTCAGAGCATTTCCTGTACCTAGTCAAAATGCCAAAATTCTCCAATTATGAGGCCCCTTAGATCCTGAGGCCCTGGAGCAAAGTGCCCCTGCCCCCCCTCTCGGCGGGCCTTTAGAAGACTAGCAAGGCTTGTTGTTGTTAGCATATTCAAATTCATCCGTTTTTGGAGTTCACATTACTGATATGAGTGTTTTTTGTTCACCTCCGTTTTCATTCAGCTCCGTTTTTGTCAGCGCACTCATTTAGCTCCGTCTTTAGGGTGGATTAATGTGCACGCAAAGCCAAAAACGGAGCTACTGTAAACACATCCGTTTCATGCAAAAACGGCGTAGGCCTAGTGTGAACGGGGCCTCAATGATTAGTGCATCAATTACTTTGTAGGATATACTTAGGCCTAGGGAAAAACTTATTTACGACTCTTAACATTGATGACTTAGCAAGTGGTTCTTTAATTTGGATTTGAAGGAAGTTTTTGTCCACATAGTCTATAGGCCTATACCAAGCTAATCTAAAGTTCCAACAATACCTACCTTCAACAACAACAATAAACTGGCCAAACCATAAAGTTAAGCATGCCATACACATCCAGGAATCCACCATCTTTTCTTTACCAAACATCTTGGGCTTGATGAATCGTCACCTACACACTGTCAACAAACTAGCAGTGGGGATTCGCAGGAAACTTGTTGCTAAAAAAACTTGGCCTAACATCAATGAAAAACGAACAAAAATGACGCGAGCAAAATCGACGCGTACAATTCGAATTTCGCGGGCTTTCCAAGGAAAGATGGACAAATTCCCTCACTGGGGCACTTTAAGGCCCCGTTTACACGATGCCGTTTTCATTTCATATCGGATTGGGTAAGGCAATCCGATATGAAAATTTCTCCTGTTTACACGATGCCGTTTTCATTTCGTATCGGATTGGTTTCATGCCACTTCCAGAGCGTTTTCATTTGAAAACGCGAAAACGGTATGAAGCATATCGGATTGGTGCGTTCTCGTGTAAACAGGAGGCCAAACCGATATGGAATGAAAACGGTATCGTGTAAACAAAAGGCCAATCCGATATGAAACCAATCCGATATGAAATGAAAACGGTATCGTGTAAACGGGGCCTAAAAGCGTAAAACCTGGTTCCCTGCGTCAACTCGACCGCGTTCGTTTGAGGGTACTGGGCGCCAGGGAAGCGATTTGTTGACGCCTGGACAAAAACCAGCAAAACTTCTTTACTTCTCAATCCTTATTTGGAAAGCCGCTTAAGCGTAGCCTGCGTGCAGTCTTTCTCATTTCTTTTTGTCATTTTCAATCTTTTAGGCATGGTAGCCCCTCAGTTAGAGGAAACTGATTCACAGGGGGCCATGCAATAAAATGCACTAAAACTAAATTAGATGTTTTACACAAAATAAAACTAATCGATAAGCTAATTACATACAATCGTTAAAAGAATTTTCATAAAAAGGAAAAAAAGAAAAACGAAAAGGGAGGTTTCGTTGATTTTTCGAGAACAGAAAATCATTTTATGGCTTTCATAAAAGCTTTTAACCCTATAGTGGTTGGGCTATTTGATAGTCCTATTTTGGTTGGGGGGGCAAAAAAGCCCCCCCTACCAAACTCTTAACTGGTAATAGGTAGAGTGACCAAATTTCGCGTGCTAATAGCCTCAGGCATGTACTTTCTGAAAATATAAAAATTAACCTAAGATTGGCCCTCATTTTTGCTCACGTCTGCATTTTCCTTTGTGTGGTCAAGAAAAGCGGCAAAATTGACTAAAATCAGGAAAATCGCGATAAAATTAAACTTGGAGCACATTTTCCACCCAAACATGATAATTGTGATAGAATGCATCAAATAACACTACACTACGAAAGAAATTTGCAAAATATTCAACTTACGTTCCTTTTTTCGCGATAATTGAGATTTGAGAATTAACGATTTTTCCAGGGTCAGTCCCAGAAAATTGTCTCCCGCCCCCTCATTTTCAAAATATTTCAATGAAACTTTTTGAGAAGTTGTACAATAAGTAGTTGCAAAAAGTCAAGAAGTTTCATGGCTATAAATATCTTCCTAGCAGAGTTATTAAACAAAATCTACTAGGGGGGCAAATTTGCCCCCCAACCAAAATAGGGTTAAAGTTGACTTATTTTCTTTCGTGTAAATTGAATTGTTTTGTGTAAATTGAAAGAACTTTACCTTCACGCAGGCTAGTTAAGCGTCATTCTGTTGGCGGGCTAGTGAACTTTGCTGTTCTATTTTAGAAAATTTGACATGAAAAGGGACTCCGGACATGATAGGAGGCTAATTCGAACTTTATAAAGGTGTTCACTTTCAGTAAGTCATAAAACCGATGCGATTTTTGCATTAATGGCTCAAAAGCGTGTCAAAATTTTTTTTCGGAAATTGATTTGTCCGATATATCATAAATGTGTCAGAAAATATTTTCGCCGAAGTTTATTGTCCGAAATTTTATCTGCCCAAAATTTTTGCACTTAAAGCTTCTTATAGAAAAGGGGGCTTTTAGTGCGAGGTGCGAGGGACCAGCAAGGGACCTTGTCTTTGAAAAAAGCCCGCGAAATTCGAATTGTTTACGTCATTGTTGCTTGCGTCATTTTGGTTCGTTCATCGTTTTTAGGCCAAGAAGATTGTCTGTTCAGTTACAAGTTGCTCGTGAATTCAGGATACCTAATTGTTAAGAATGTGCAGTTGAATACTCACGAAGCGTAAGATGTTTCGTCTACACAAGATGGTGGAATCTTGGATATATTCTGCATGCTTGCTTCTACTGTTTTGCCTGCCTGTTGTGTTTGCTGAAGGAGGTAGGCCTAGGGTATCGGCGGAAAATTCCGGACAGTTAAGGTTTGGAGGTCTAAGGAGCCGAGACTTTCCTTTCAAATTGAGAAACAAAATTATCACGCTCAATTTACATCATTTTGTGTTTCTTTTCTTAACAGTTTGCAATTTTTTGCGTCTTCCTGTGATTCCTGTACCTCTTCTTTTCCGTTGGGCTGTTTACCTAGGCCTCTAAATTCTCGCGTGGCGGTAGGTATACCTATTCCGGACGCAAAGTTGATCGTCGAGTTGATCGATCGTCGTGCAAAATGCTACGTTTCGTTGGCGATTCTTTTACATTTTATTCGGTTAGCTCTTGAAAGTTAATTTGTGTAGTTTTCATCAGCATCTCTCTGTTTTTGCTTGCATATCTGACAAGTTGAATATCGTTGCCCCGTTTATCGCGAGAAGCAACGTTGACACCATCTTTTCGAACGCACACAGGAGCACTGTTTGTTTATGAGAGACTTACAGTGAACAGAAGTTTATTTCAAAAACTCAAGATATGTGAAAGATCGAGTAAGAGATGGAGAACATGAAAATAAAATGCAAGTTTGCTCTGGGTTTGAAGGATTTTGTAAAACGGGTTTCATAAACCGATTGTCCGGCAAGTACTGCCGTCCGGAATTTACCGCCGATACCCTAGTACTATGTTTGAGAAGTACTAAGAAACTTTTCAAAATTAAAAGCATGGATCTTGGATTCAAGTAGATCGTTGAACATTTATTCTTTTGGAATACAAACTAACCATTTGTGTTTTGATCATGACAGAACACTGTTTATTCCTATACGATATTTTAAATGTCAAGAAACATTGCTGCAGCAGTGTTAGCGACGACGTTGAGAATTCATGCATTCAAAAGCTAAGAAACCAATTAAGAAACTTTTAGTACTAAAATAGACAAAATTTCATGATAGATTAAGAGACTTTTAGTACTATGGCCTGATCCAAGTTTCTCATAAAAAAACCCTGTATTTAGGTTTAACCCTATCTGGACCGGGGGTTGGCTAAAATAGCCCCCCTCCCAGTTTTGTCTGCGTAACTTTTTTTGATAATTCGTAGGCTATTTCTTTTTTGTTACTTTTCCTAACTATCTTCTTTACATCTTCTCTTCAAATTTCGTCGTGATATCTTATTTATTTCTGGAAATACAATAATTTTTTGAGATAGTAGTTTAATTTTTGGTTTGTTTTATGGTCAAACCCTTTATAACTTTAAACTAGGATAATTCTTGACAGAATGAAGATAACTTAATGAAATTTTCTGCACAACCCTCAATTAATACGAGAATATGGAAAATGCTCAATTTTTTTACTTTATTATTGATGACGTAATTCATGACGTCATATATCTAATGAATTCAGGTATTAAATATAGAATATCAAATTTCATTATTTTTTAAAAGCTATGCTTTTATAATAACTTAATGCTTTATCTGATAATTAAACTTAAAACAAGAGTAATATTCCCTCTGAATAAGTTTCCACAGTCAAATCAGTAAGACTACTGTTTTTGACCAGAAGCAAAGAAAATTGATGACGTCATCGAAAGTACAACAATTACAATAAAACAAATTAGATATTCGGACTTTTCACATCAAATTACATTAGGCAGCCAAATTTCATCTTTCTAGCACTTAACAATTCAGAGTTCTGAGGGGGGGCTAATTTAGACGTCCACACGAGGAGCGTTTTCGAAAATATCCCCGTCCACACGAAGACGTTGCTGCATTCAAACTCCTCTGTTCGAAATTTGAAAAAAGAAAACAAACAATCAAAATGCCCTTGCGAGATCCCCAAAGATTCGTGCGCATGCTCTGGTACGTCGTAGATTGATGCTGTGACATCAGCGTTTTCGAAAATCTCCGTTTTCACCCGTCCACACGACAACATGGAAACGGCGTTTTCAAAAAAATCCACTCTGGAGAGCGTTTTCGAAAAGCTTCGTTTTTGCTGACCGAAAACGCCGTCTCCGTGTGGACGCTAACCCAAAACGGATAAAACTAGATGCGTTTTCAAAAATATCCGGATACGTGTAGACGGGGCCTAATATACAAAGTGCAATTTTGCAAAGTTGCTTACGATCAGAAACTGCTTTTAGAATTGGGAAAAAAAGAATGGAATACCAAATCCCCAGTTAATATGGACCAATATGATGGAACATCGGTGTTATAGGGCAATTACTTGCTTTGCCACTCAAAACTTGTCTATGAATTTGTTCAATAAAAAGGACACTTTTTGCCAAGTTGAAGAAAAGCACTTACAAAACCGGACTGTTTAATTGATGTAAAATCAAAAAAGAAATGTTTAAATCAAAGGTTTGAATCGATTCAAAGAGGTAGCCTGCTTAGCTTCGGTATCCCAAAGCAATGTTGTGTTTTGGAGCGCGTTTCATTACTTCATTGGTAGTTCCAAACCTGCCATATTCTGAAAATGGTAGACTTCGCAGGGACGAAAACACAGTGCCAAGCAACCACAAAAATCTTCAAAACAGAAACAGCAGGTTTTCAGGCTTCAGATTCATCCGAAAACGAGGTTTCCAGCTGAAAAGCACGAAGACGAGTCCAGTGCTTGGCAACAAAGATTGAACGGACTCAATTACCATAATAGCAGGACGAGCAAATTCGCCTCTTTTTCAGAGTTTCACTAAAGAAAACGAGAATCTTTCCAAAGTCAGTCAAACCTCTCGCCTTGTTGGAGCAGAAGGTTCCGCAGGCCTTCGAAACCTGACAAATCTGCCGTTTTCGGAACTACGTAGTCATTCAACACGGAGAGGGGGGGTTCTAGTAAAGGTACCTGGTGATGTGTCGCCCACAAGGGTATAATTTTGCAGACCTCTAGTCTAGGCAAGGGTATGCCTTTTCGCAAATGTTGTCGCATTTAGTCTAGGCAAGGGTATTTTTCTTGCAGATTTGGTGAAAGAAATTTCAAAATTCGGCAGTTCTTGTCAAAAGACCAGATTTTTTGAAAATCTTGGTCCAGAGAATTGGAAGATTTGGCAAGTTGTGTCTATAAACGCCAACTCAGGGCACTTGTGATGGAGAAATTAGTGAAGCCAAGGGTATCATGGTCACAAAAATTGGTCTAGCCAACGGTTACTTTTTGAAACTGTGGGTGGTACACTCTTACCTGTAAATTAGCCAAGAAATCCCCCCCCCCTAGTGTCAATCAAACATGAATTCCGAGCCATCCAAGTCTACCGTTTTCAGATTTGGTACCAATCTATACCTATGACGATATGTCTCTTGTTTCCCTGTGCCCTTCTACTTGATGATGGCCCTTCAGTCAACAGAGACTCATAACATTACTCTTAAAAGCCTGGCCTTATTTAGGCCCAAACTTTGCAATTCCTAAAGTACCAATCAGATTGCAAGGCTTGGCAGAGAACAATGCAGTCGAATTTTCAGTTCGAATAATGTAGTTGACTAGATTTCGAACGAAGTTGCTGCGGCAGGTGGTTGCGGATTTCTCTGGTTTTTTTGTCTTAGTTATATGGAAAATGTAGCATTGAGAGACTAGTTTTGCACTCATTAGGTTAAGTGAACTTCCTTCCGTTTTACACCAAGTTTCTTTGATTAAACATCTGCTTAACGTTGTTGTTAGTCGCATTTTCTTTCCGAAGAGTGACCGTCGAATAGAGCTACGGCAGTCGTTCGATCCTGATTCGATCGATCGAATGCCTAAGATAGGGCCATGCTTTTACTGTTTCATTATGAGTCACTGTTGAGCAAGGTTTACCATTGGCGATGATGCACCGATTTTTTGGGAAAGGAAGGCAAAAGTTGCAAAATTTCTTAGCCATTAGCTGCCTAGTTATCATGTCTGCATAGCTGTTGGTCAATTTGAGTAGAAACGATCAGCGTACAACCATTTGTCCTTAATTTTTTGCCCTTCGTTTCGATGTGTCTGACTCTGTTTTGCTTTAGGCCCATATGCACTTCAATTCACATGTGGGCCTAAGCAAAACAGAGTCAGACACATCGAAACGAAGGGCAAAAAATTAAGGACAAATGGTTGTACGCTGATCGTTTCTACTCAAATTGACCAACAGCTATGCAGACTTGATAACTAGGCAGCTAGTGGGTAAGAAATTTTGCAACTTTTGCCTTCCTTTCCCAAAAAATCGGTGCATCATCGCCCATGGGTTTACCGCAGGCATACAATTTACCCATTGTCACCAGTCCAGCACCAATCAAACACTTTCATTTAAATTTCATTCATTTCAAATTCTTTAAACACGGTGGCCCCATCAGCCAAGAGTGGCTGCTTTTCAGGGGGCCGTGGCAAAACCTACTGACAATAAATGAAACAAGGAATATTTACAATGTTAAATTAGAACACATGAAAAATTAAAAGCTATTTACATCTGAGTCTACATTTAAAAGTAGACAGAGAGGGGGCTAGCTTGACCTCACACACCCTTGTTATACTTCACAGAGATAATGAAAGGAGAAGTTGTTCCTAATATAGCACTGTCATCACCTGCCCAAATAATTGCTGCAAGGAGGTCGTCCTTGTGGCTGCATTGGAATTACACATACGGTGGCGATGACACTAACAGAAAATACACGAAACAAGATGTTGGATACACAAGCAAGATGGAGCCAACGTTTGTGACCCTAGCTAAAAGAAGTCAGCAGTTTGGCACTTTGGCGAAAGAGCCATCAATATCTGGACCTTTTAATGGAAGAGTCGATATAATACCAGAAAACAGTACATTGGTGGTGCACGACTTGCAGTTCAATGACTCAGCAGTCAATTTTACTTCTATCGTCTGGATCCAGTTTTTTCACGGGCAAATTCCATGGCCTTTGAAACCAGTTGTAACCGTGGATGTGTTAGGTAAGTAGCTCTACTCCATACAAATCGTTCCCAGACTTTCTTACGTCATAAGCTGATCACAAAGCCGATTGAACACCCTGGTACACTTTGATCAAATCTGGCCAGAAAATGGGCAGATTTGCAGCCATTATGGTTTTCACTGTTTGCAATGCAACGCTAATCGAAGGAAAGTGGCCGTTGCTCTAGCGCTGATTCTGCAGAAGATAAACTGAGAAACTGAAAGCAAACACTATGAGGACCTTATTTCAACCTTTTTGAAGGTATTTCAACTATATTCTTGGGTTGACAATTTGTTTGGAGCGAAAATGGGCCTAACTTGCAAATTTGAGAAACTTTCACCGCAGCTTCCGACATGAAATGGCTCGTTATTCTTCGAACTTTGGAGACAAGTAACAAATTATGGTCGAAATGGGTTAAGAACATGGTTTTACGTCAAATTTTCACATGCTGCGGTCGTTTACCTCACGCTAAACGGAGTTACCGCGCAAAACGGTCAACAGCGAATCAGATTGCCGAACGGCCTCTTGTATCCCAGACCCAGAGTAGAGGTAAAGCAACGAACTCACTCTGGGGACAAGATTACACTCCATAAGGACCCTCAAGTTACACTCATCTCATTGAGTTGAATTGTTGCTGTTATTATCGCTCAACTATGGGGCTTATTTCCCAGAGCTGTGAAACCCTAGGGAGGTGCTCAGGTTACATTCTTGGGTCTAAAATTTAGACAGAAATTACTTCTTGGGTCAGTCATATATACAGTTACTTTTCTATATATATTATATATATATATCAGTTGGGGCTCATCAAGCCCATTCTTTCAATATAACGTATTCTTTACAATAAAGGTGCACCAGAATTCACTTCGCCTCCACCACCTACCATCACAACATCAGCAAATTCGAATTTCAAAATGAAAGTTGAAATGGCTGGAAATCCTGTGCCATCAGCAGCATTCCGATGGATTGGTGGAAGCAATAAAGATCAAACAATTTCAGGAACTCAGTTATATCCGGAAATCTACCAATCAACATATACATTCAATGATATTCCAGCAAGTTACTGTGGAAGAAGTTTGACAACTCGAGCTTTCAGCAGCCAAGGAAGATCACCACTAATAACAACGAAGGTGACAGTTTTACGTAAGTATAATGTTATGAGATTCTTATGAAGACTTACTGCCTGATCCTTACTTTCACTGCATGACTGTGTTGAATTGAATTGACCTACCGTAAAAGCTCTATTAAGCCTCCAGGAGCTTATTTAATTTTCAACCTTCAAGAGGGGGGCTTAATAGAGAGGGCGCTTATTAGAGAGGGGGCTTTATTCACAAAATCAAGTGACAATGATGTATTTGGTTGCTTTTCAGTTCTTTTATCCCATGTTTTACGGATTCGACATACAATTAGACTAGTCAAATACATAAATTCAACACAATCTTAATCCCAATCCATATCAAAATTAACATGCAAGGTTGTGTCGCTAAGTAAATCGAAATATTTGGTAAGTTCTAGAACTTTGCAAAATTGGAATGGGGGCTTAATAGAGAGGAGGAGGCTTATTTCAAATTTTGACTTTGAGGGGAGGGGCTTATTAGAAAGGGGGCTTAATAGAGAGAGGGGGCTTAATAGAGCTTGTTTTCTATTCTCATAAGAACTTTACAACAAATCTTGCATTCTACTATACCAATTTAGCTACTATGCAATACTACATGGACGATGCAAAGGGGAGCGAAGGACAACGACTACCCCAGAGCCTGAACATAAAAACACGCAACTATATCTTACATACAACTAACTGTAAACCACACACCACAATAGAGCTTTTACAGTGTTCGCAAAATCTGTGACTCATAATATGGGAAGTTGTATGCCTTAGCTTACATCTTTCTTCGTAGGAAAATTTACATCGCATTGTGAAGGAGGTTTCTCTTCGCAGCAGTTTCCTTATTCATCCTCCGCATAACCATAATTTACTGTTTTCGCTTCATGACTTTGTTCAATTAAATTGACCCAAATTGACCTATTCGCTGCGACTCATAACATGATTAGTTGGACATCAACGTTATGCCTGCATTCCTATGTTTATTCTTGAAGATTCCTATATCATACTGTGATGGAGGTTTCTCTTACATAGCAGTATATAAGTTCATCCTTTACATAATCATAATTTACTGTTTTCGCTTCATGACTTTGTTGAATTGTTTTGACATCTTCGCTAAATCTGCGACATCAGGAGCCAGACACCACGATTAACCCTATCTGACCTGAGGGCAGATTCCGCCCCCCCTCGTACATTTTCAATAATACGCTTTCCCGTGTTGCTGAATGCCTCTGAGATTTAGCAAGTTAACTTTCTATCATACAGCAATGAAACTGTAACAAATTTAGTGGTCTATCTTAAGCCTTGTCTCCATGGTAACCAAGTTGTCGATGACCACTCTGTGATAAATATACATTGTATCTCTCTTAATCCTTTTTAATTTGTCCAATTAAGTTTAAACTATGAATTCACATCAATTTAATCTATATATTTCATTTCTACACAAAAATTAAAGTTTTACGACCTTTAAACACACTTTCATTTTCCTGACGTCATATGACATCATGATATTAATTATGCTGTAGCAACAACAACAACAACAACGCTACTCTTTGGTCTCTAATAGACGTCCCCCCCCCGCTTATTAATTTTCAGAAAATTTTCCACCCAGGACATTCTTATTCCAACCCCCCCCCGCTTATTTATTCTGGCAATGAGTTCCAAGCAAAACAAAAGCTACACAACAAAATTCCATGCACCCAACTAAGATTTAAGACTTTCGAGCGAAATCTGTGATGTCATTGCATTGTATTTTTAAAGTCTTACCGTCACTATATAAAGAAAGTGCGAATCACTGAGATTTTTTCCAACCCCCCTATTATTCCAACCCCCGGCTATTAATTTTTGAGATTTTTTCCGACCCCCCTACTATTCCAGCCCCCCCCCGTCTATTAGAGACCAGAGAGTAATTAAACCATTGCTTCAAAATTCATTGTTTACATAATGAACAACCTTTGTGCCAAATTTGATTGTCATATCTCAAGCAAAAATGCAGAGACATCCAATGTGAACAGGACTTTAGTATTCATAATTTAGAAATTGTTTGTGCGTAGCCTTTTGTATTAATATTTTATTGTATGTTTAGATTTAGCCAAACATTAGTTACCTGTCTCTTTGTTTGGACCATGGGGTAGTCATGGTCGTCTGCTACTCATGGCATCGTTCTCCTAGTGTAATAAAGTAGTTTGTAAGTGCTGTTCTAAGTAATTTCGTTATTGTGAATTTTTATATTCGATAAAAAAGGCTTCTTTTACAGAGCACTATATAGATATATTCTCTAAATAAGCATCACTGAATATAATCGGACCGTTATTCACAATACATCTTATTTTAGCAAACTTTAATGCTGTGCCGATGCCGCAAGCTGGGAAGCCTTCAACTGGTTGTGTACGAGTAAAATGGAACAAAGTTGCATCCGGCACTTGTCGAGTGAAATACGAAGTGAAACTCAAAGACGAAGCAGGAACAGTGAAATATAACAGCGAAGGAATGAACATCGGAGAGAAGATGCAATGTAATATACCAACTAATGTGAATATCGGCCAAGCACAGTTGACGATGAGTTTCAAAACAGTCACCAAAACTTTCACGATAAATGTCACAGACAGACCCATTCCTAAAGGTAAGCACTTCAATGGATGACTCAGAAAGAATGTGGGATGCTAAAATCAGGCCGATTTTTCCATAAAAGGGCTCTATTTCTGTTGTCGGGAATGATTTGCTAATCGGCTCCGATGGAAAACGCACAACTAGCATATTTCAAGGGCAGGAGTTTTTTGGTAGAAATTGGGCATAGAGATATTGGATTTCCAGTTGAGACATTCAAGGCAATCGCATGATATGTGTACATTTTCCTATGTTTTCAAGGGAGTCAAGCAATAATCTGGGGGTAAACTTCTATCTGCCAATAGGCTAGTTTTCTGAAGATAATGATGACAGAATCAACTTTAAGTGAACAAATTCAGTCAGCAGCTAGCGTAAAAATGCATCTATGTGGTCTTTTAAGTCTGTAATGACGTTGACTATTCAAACAAAACGTTCAACATTCTACTCAACTGTCCTGATGAGAATAGGGCAAAATTATCTTTCTTGCCAAAAAGGGCAGGGGTTGTAGCCCCCACAACCCCTGCCTTAGATGCAACCCTGTAGTGTGAGTGAATAATAAGTTGACATAGGAATGACATCGGACTTGCCTGTGTCTACAATCGAAAAGACGTCGATTTCCTTCTTTTTTAATCGCATCGGCGTGTCTTTTTATCAAAACACTTCGGCGTCCTCTTTTTCGTTAATTCCCGAACTATGGCTTGAGAAGGTCCCACGTGTTTTCTGAGGTGTTTCATATTGATCAACAATACACTACCCATATATGATGGTAGCCATTTACATCATGTACTATTGGACATGGTCAAATCTATTTGAAATTTGCATGATTTAAATTTGCCACTCCGTTCTGATGTCTTGAGGGATTTTTTCTAGGGAAACTCCATTTTTAACCAAATGTGATCAAAATCAATACCGTAAAAAGTTATTTTTCTAAAATGACACCCCAAAATTTATGACTTGTTGTGATTTTACCGATTATGATACCCAAAAATTCATTTTTTAGCACTCCTAAAAATGGTACATTTCGTACCAGCATATATGGCAGTTAGTTACCCTTCCCCTCGGGTTCGAGTGAAAAATCGAATCGTTAGGGGCCAAGCATTTACTAACTCTAAATCTACTGCGCCTCTGAGTGGGACTATTTTCCTTACTCGCCTGTTACCTGCGACAATATGATCGCCTTGATATCAATCGACCAATAGACCTTTTCGAAATTTAAGGAAGTGACTGAGGAGAGCGCAGTCTATTCTGACAGCCTTGCCACCAATGAAAAATCAGAGGATTCCCCTCCGCTTTGGTGATAATGGTACACGGCTTGCGTTTCGGTTGCATTTCCCTGCAAACTCGAGTTATTTTCGATCTATTTCCACTTTTCAAGATTTGTCACAAAAATTTCTATAGTCTGCCAAGTGTTTCCTCTTGATTATTGAGCCATCTGGTCGTCCTGTCACCCAATTTGTGAGTGCATTATGAGGTACTTTATTATCAAATGTGGACCATGTGCTCACTGAAGTTTAAAGTTAGGCCTATTGATCGGTTTGGCCTATACTGAGCCTCTGCTAAGCCGAGAACAAATGCCTGCAATGAAATGGCTCAAAATACACTCACAAATGAGTGAAAGAACGACGAGAGGGCCAAATCAAAGAAGTGCCCTTTTATTTCAGAAAATGGCCCCTTTTCTTAAGAAAAAAGTGCTCTCGAAGTGTCATGCCCCCCGAGTTTGAGATGCTTACTGCGTCCCTGCAAACAGATCAAAACAACTCGAGTTTGCATAAAGATGAAACCTGCCCGCAAGGAGGGGATTCTCCTGATCTACCACGGTTGCAAAGGCTGTAAGAATGGGCCGCGCTCTCCTCAGTTTCTTTTATGCAAATCGCGAAAAGGTCTATTGCCTTTCAAACAGGAATTTGTCATATCATCCTGGTAGAAACATTAAAAGGTAATCCTTTTCCATCAACAGGAGGCAACAATGGAAGAACTCAAGGCCCAAGCAATTTACTTGGTATGATTATTGCCGTCGTTGGAGTTATTCTCTTTAATTTTACATTTTAAGGGTTGTAAGTTGTAAGCAAAGTGAAACGTTATTATTCAATTGATGCATAAGCACATGAGATGGGGGCCGAAGGGCAGTAGCCCCTCAACTTTAAAAAAACTATCAAAAATGAGCCCCACTCGGGCAAAATTTTGCCCTATTTGTGTAAAGATGTTAGTAAACATTGGGCTTTCTGTCAGGCAGTCCCTCCTATGTTGTTTCTTCTCGTATGCTTATGGATGATGGTTATCTAGGAGTCAATAGGAATGCTACTAGACTCTCTACAAGGCTTTGTACAGTTAACAGTGTTAATTCTATCAAAAAAGTAAGTGGTTTTTAGTGAATAGCACAGCTCAATTCATTGATCTAAAATGAAACATCAAAGTTTATGTAAACCTTTCTAACAAGCTTGTTGTACAGTATGATTCGGTATAAATTCCACCATAAGTTATTGGACTTGAGCGTATGTACAGAACAGCTTAATTCAACAATTTTATGTAAAACAAACAAAGTTTATGAACAAGCTAGTTGTAAAGTTGCCAGTATAAATTCTGCCATAAGTTATTGGATTTGAGCGTATGTATAGAACAGCATAATTCAACAATTTTATGTGAAACAAACAAAGTTTATCAACAAGCTAGTTGTACAGTTGCCAGTATAATTTCTACCATAAGTTATTGGATTTGAGCGTATGTATAGAACAGCTTAATTCAACGATTTTATGTGAAACAAACAAAGTTTATCAACAAGCTAGTTGTACAGTTGCCAGTATAATTTCTACCATAAGTTATTGGATTTGAGCGTATGTATAGAACAGCTTAATTCAACGATTTTATGTGAAACAAACAAAGTTTATCAACAAGCTAGTTGTACAGTTGCCAGTATAATTTCTACCATAAGTTATTGGATTTGAGCGTATGTACAGAACAGCTTAATTCAACGATTTTATGTGAAACAAACAAAGTTTATCAACAAACTAGTTGTACAGTTGCCAGTATAATTTCTACCATAAGTTATTGGATTTGAGCGTATGTACAGAACAGCTTAATTCAACGATTTTATGTGAAACAAACAAAGTTTATCAACAAACTAGTTGTACAGTTGCCAGTATAATTTCTACCATAAGTTATTGGATTTGAGCGTATGTACAGAACAGCTTAATTCAACGATTTTATTTAAAACAAAGAAAGTTTATGAACAAACTAGTTGTACAGTTGCCAGTATAATTTCTACCATAAGTTATTGGATTTGAGTGTAGGTACAGAACAGCTTAATTCAACGATTTTATGTAAAACAAACAAAGTTTATGAACAAGCTAGTTGTACAGTTCCCAGTATAAATTCTACCATAAGTTATTGGATTTGAGCGTATGTACAGAACAGCTTAATTCAACGATTTTATGTAAAACAAACAAAGTTTATCAACAAGCTAGTTGTACAGTTGCCAGTATAATTTCTACCATAAGTTATTGGATTTGAGCGTATGTACAGAACAGCTTAATTCAACGATTTTATGTAAAACAAATAAAGTTTATGAACAAGATATTTCTACAGTTAACAGAGTGAATTCTAGCAAATTTATGTGGTTTTGGCGTATTGAACAGCTTGATTCACTCATTTAAGTTCAAACAACAAAGTTTATGTAAACTTTTATAACAATGTAGCTGAGCCAGGCTGAAAAGGGTCAAGTTTCTCACTGTTTCATTATGAGTCCCTATTGAGCAAGGTTCACCGCAGGGATGCAGGGGATTCAGTGTCATCAGTTTAGTGTTACTCGGGCTTAACATTGCATCCTCTCTACACGCTTCATAAAAAATCTATTTAGGTTTCACAATTCATACTCTTTCCAATCGAGTTGCTAGCTCTTATTGAGCGGCATAGTTAGCTCCGGTTGAGCGCTAGTAGACTATTTTACTTCTTAAAAATGAGGTTTGGATCGGGTGTGTTTATCTTGTAAATTTGCAACGGAAAAAAAGCATGAACCTATTTCTCGGTATACCGATGCTTGCTGTAGGAAAAAGTTACTTAAAATTTCAGAATACTCTTCAGGGGATTAAAGGCATTGAGTCCATATGAATGCCCCTCACATGACCAATATCAACTTCTTTTCAATCATGAAGCAAAAGCTGTCATTTATCCCCCCATTGAAATTAGACCAAAGAAATTGGTCAGGATAATGCAAGGATTAAGGAGTCTTTGGTCTCCACTGCTAATGACTTTAGCACTATTGTACGATAACAAAGGGTTGTCAGCGGTTTGTCAGCAAAAGTTCAGGCTCAACTATTTATATCACGAAAAAATAAGATTCCTCAAAGTTAAATGGTATGAATGATATATTAGGTCAAACGATATTCTGACCTAATATGATGCTGCTCTTTTTTGTATAGAACAGTAGGAAAGCTGTGGAAAAATTCCACCATTAGGTGGAAAAAGCTGTAGAAAGGCCTTAACAAACCAATAACTGGCAGAGAAGGGGATGTTCTTTTAACCGGACCCTACGACCCTACGACCCCGGACCTTACGACCCCAGACCATACGACCATACGACCCTGGACCCAAGCTTAATATGTTTACCTGGCAAGACTTTGCTATGATTTATCTTTACTTTATAATTAAGAATAATTTTGCTGTGATTCAGATGTTTAGCAACTGAAGCAGATTTCAGAATAAGACAGACAGACTGATCATATCTGAAGGAAGGCAGTTTAAAAGCGCGTAGTTTCAACGTACAAATAACTGTTCCTCACTGTCTGAGGATCTGGATGAGAGCGAAGAAATATCTTTATTCAAGATTTAGATTTCTTCTTTGTTATTTTCCCCAGCAATTTGAGCGGGCTAGGAAAAAAGGTGCAAGGCGCAACTTCAACGATCGAAACGCTCTATCATGCTTTGCAGTCTCATATTGTCTTTTGTTATGTTCATGCTCCTAAACTTATACGTGAATAAGTTTGAGTTTTTTATTTGAATCTAGCGAAGAAGCATATATTTGTCAATTTTTGACATAGATATTTCTCGATTTCATTTTCATTTATCGAGGGGACAGTATTGTTCACAAGACTGGGTTTCTAATGTCTGGTGCTGTTCTTTGCTCGGTCCCATACATCTACCCAGGGTAGAATACATCGAATTGTGCCCGGCCAGGTAGCTTTGACAAGTACTGATGTCTTGCGCGTTCACCAATCAACCATAAGTGCTGATAAAGACTTGTCAGCTTAAAATATAAACTTGGGTCCAGGGTCGCATGGTCGTATAGTCAGGGGTCGTAAGGTCCGGGGTCGTAGGGTCGTAGGGTCCGGCTAAAAGAACATGCTGCAGAGAAGAACGGGTGAGATCAGACGAAAAGGAAAGCAAGCTACAGGAAGCAATCCCAGTAGGTCAGCTGCCTCATAGCATTATTTTTAGGCAGCATTTACATGGGGCCGCTTCCATTTGGAGCCATACTCAAATTGGTACATTTAGGTCTTGTGTTTACATGGAACTGCTAGCCTCACCCAGATGGGTCCACTTACAAAGTCGATCCCATTTGGAACCGTACCCAGAAAAGTCTCATGTAAAAACAGATGGAGTGCTTGCAAGTAACCACAACAGTGAAGAAAGACACAGTCTATAAATAGGCACCAACCTAGAGGTTTATCTCGTCTTACTACAAAAGCATCAATTTGCGTGGTTCATGCGTAGCCTGGACTTTTAAAGGTGCTGCAGCTAGATAGCTCCTTTGTAGCCTCAATAATGTGACAAATTAGTGCAACGCAACAAGAATTGTTCGTGGGTGGCAAGGCCAGCCAGATGAAAAATATTCTTACGTTTTGATGCCAAAGCATCTTCCTGAAGCAAGGGGGTTGTGATCTCAGTTTTTATCATTATGCTATGAATATTATCTCATGAATAATCAAATCAAATCATTCAATTCACACCATTTGATATATTATCGCATATTATCTGCCCAAATTTTTGCTATTAGTGCGAGGTGCGAAAGGCCAGCGAGGGACCTTGTCTTTGAAAAAAGCCCGCGAAATTCGAATTGTTTACGTCATTGTTGCTTGCGTCATTTTGGTTCGTTCATCGTTTTTAGGCCCAGATGATCGTCTGTTCAGTTAGAAGCTGCTTGTGAATTCTCGATGCTTGATTGTTAAGAATGTGCAGTTGAATACTCACGAAGCGTAAGATGTTTCGTCTACACAAGATGATGGAATCTTGGATATATAATGCATGCTTGCTTCTACTGTTTTGCCTGCCTGTTGTGTTTGCTGAAGGAGGTAGGCCTTATGGACGTTTATCTTAAGCCTCGAGAGCGATAGCAGTTGATTAAAAGAAGAGCTCTGTATCAAAATTTTGGTACACTTTTTTCTATAAGAAACTAGCTAGTACTAAGATGACCGAAATTTTAAGAAACTCTAGTATTATGTTTGAAAAGTGTTAGGAAACTATTCAAAGTTGAAAGCATGGATTTTGTAGCAAATAGATCGTTGAACCTTTATTCCTTTGCAATATCAACTAACCATTTGTGTTTTCATCATGACAGAACCCTATTTATGTCAAGAAACATGTCCGCACTGCAGTGTTAGCGACCATATTGACAATTCATGCATTCAAAAAATAAGAAACCAATTAAGAAACTTTTTGTACCAAATTAAATGGATAAAATTTCATGTTAGATTAAGAAACTTTTAGTACTATGGCCTGATCCAAGTTTCTTGTATAAAAAATGGGGACCACTGCACTTTAGCGGACCAGCTTTATGTCATGTCTCTCAGGAACTAACCCTAACCTAACCCTACTAATCCCAACTTAACCCTAACTTACCCTAACTAATCCTAAGTAACCCTAACTTACCCTAACTAATCCTAAGTAGCCCTAACTATCCCTAAACTAACCTAACTAACCCTAACTAACCCTAACTTACCCTAAAGCCCCATTTCCAATACCTAACTCTGACCCTAACCCTTAGACCATGACACATAGTTTGCCGATTTTTAAAGCTGGTCCGCTAAAGTGCAGACTAGCCAAGAAACGTTCAAGCCTTAATATTGCAATCTTTGATGGGCAGTATCATACAGATTCTTATCTATTTTTTAGTGCAACTAGCTACCTACAACCTTTAAAAAAATTGTGAGACTGCACCCCTTCCCCTTCAGTCAACGTTGATTGGTGTTATGTGAAGGGGGAACTTACAGGGGCAAGAAAAAACATGTTTTCTGTAGAGGAGACAAGTTTTGGGATTTGTTATATTGCTCTCAATATATTTTGTGAAAGATTGTAGAATTGTAGAAAAAGCAGTTTTGATACGCCTGCTATCTATGCCACTAATTCGCAGTTTGAATTGGGCAATTGTAGATAACAGTTTTAGAAGCGAAACAGCTACAGTGATGCACAAACAGCTAAATGGGCTCGTCCCAGCGTACTTCTCCAACCTTTTCGAAAAAATTCTACTCGAAATGTTAGGAAACTGAGAAGTACCGATACTGATCTTTCGCTAGGGTATCGGCGGTAAATTCCGGACGGTTAAGGTTTGGAGGTCTAAGGAGCCGAGACTTTCCTTCCAAATTGAAAAACAAAATTATCACGCTCAACTTACATCACTTTGTGTTTCTTTTCTTAATTTTTTGCATCTTCCTGTGATTTCTCTACCTCTTCTTTTCCGTGTGGTTGTTTAGGCCTAAATTCTCGCGTGGCGGTAGGTATATTCCGGACGCAAAGTTGATCGTCGATTTGGCGTGCAAAACGCTACGTTTCGTTGGCGATTTTTTTATATTTTATTCGGTTAGCTCTTGAAAGTTAATTTGTGTAGTTTTCATCGGCATCACTCTGTTTTGCTTGCATATCTGACAAGTTGAATATCATTGATCCGTTTATCGCAAGAACCAACGTTGACACCATCTTTTCGAATGCACACAGGAGCACTGTTTGTTTATGAGGAATTTACAGTGAGCAGGAGTTTATTTCAAAAACTCAAGATACGTGAAAAGATCGAGTAAGAGATGGAGAACATGAAAATAAAATGCAAGTTTGCTTTGGGTTTGAAGGATTTTGTGAAACGGGTTTCATAAACCGATTGTCCGGAAAATACCGCCGTCCGGAATTTACCGCCGATACGTACCTTACGCTTACGAAAAACAAACAATGGGCAGAGGGCTTTTTCTTTTCGTGGACCTAGGCTTTGGAACCAACCTGAAAACGATGCCAAACATACACCTTCCCTTGCCACATTTAAGAGAAGAATCAAAAACAAACTATGATTTCCCTACTTCTATCCCTATTTCGTAGTGTCTATCTTCTTATTTGTAAATGATTTTTGCCACGGCCCTCTAAAAAGCAGTTCTCGTGGACTGACGAGGCTACCCTACCTAAATAAGTGATTGAAGAAACATATCTGCTGCAGTGTTAGTGACCTCATGGATAATTCATGCATTCAAAAAATAAGAAGCCAATTAGGAAACCCCCAGTACTACCGGGTGAGTCAATAAAGAGCCTGGATTTTCAAAAAATCCTGCTCCCTGAATATCACAGCAGTGATATTGAAAACAGTCTTGTTATATCCCCGATATGTCAAATTATGTTCAAAAATTTTCCCGGCTCTAGTCGGTCTGGTTTGTTTTCAGTAATTTACGTCTAATACAAAACCAGATTGTCACATCTTGAAATCAAATACTTAAATCGATTGAATTAAGAGGTTGCCTGCTTAGCTTCGGAATCCCCACACAATTTGTCTTTTACCTACCATATTCTGAAAAAGGTTTTTCTGACCTACCAGTCGCCAAACCTATCAGTACCCAAGCAAACACAAAAATCTTCAAAATAGAAACAGCAGATTTCACAGATTTCAGATTCATCCTAGCGAAAACGAGGTTTCTAGCACAAAAAATACGAAGACGAGTCCGGTGCTTGGCAACGATGATTGAACTCTGACTCAATTACCATAGCAGCACGAGCAAATTCGCCTCGTTTTCCAAGTTTCGCTAATGAAAACGAGAATCTCTCCAAAGTCTGCCAAACCTTCCCTCTTGTTGGAGCAGAAGATACGGCAGGCCTTCGAAACCTGCCAAATCTGCCGTTTTCAGAATTTGGTAGTCAGTCAACACGGGAGGGTAGGGGGGGGGGGTTCTTCCATGGTAAAGGTACCTGGTGATGTGCCGCACCCAAGGGTATGCTTCTGCTTGCCTCTAGTCTTGTTGGCAATTTTAGTCGAATTTAGTCCAGGCAATGGTATCTTTCTTGCAAATTTAGTCAAAGAACTGACAAAATTCGCCCATACATCACTTCGATAAACAGCCTCATTTTGGAAATTATTCAAAATTCTTTCATATGAAATTATGGAGGCCAAATTCGGATTTAACACCCAAACTTTAGTCTAACCACAGGTTTTCATGTTGCTAGCAGTCGTGGTGTTGACTTTATGGCGATGTAAAGTTTGGAAATCTGTAAGGGATTTGACCGTGAAAATGACTCGGGGTGTAAAGTTTCACCCCGAACGATTTTTGACGGTCAAATCCCTTATAAATCATTGAAATTTACGATGTCATAAAATCAACATCACAAATGCCAGCAGGTTAAAAACATGTAACTAGAATAGTGTTTTGGTGCTAAATCCGAATCTGGGCTCGAAATTTTCATACGAACAATAGGAAGAAATTTTGACAAATTTCCAAAACGAAGCTGCTTAATCGAAGTGGTTTATTCCTCTTTTGAAAATTTTGGTCCAGAGAATGCGAGGATTTGGCAAGTTTTGTCTATAAAACGCCAACTCAGGGCACTTTTGTGATGGAGAAACTAGCCTAGCCAAGGATATCATCTCACAAAAATTGATCTAACTAACGGTTACTTTTTGAGCCTGTGGGCGGCACACCCCTACCCAAAAATTAGCCAAGAACCCCCCCCCGTGTAAATCAAACAAAAATTCCGAGCCTTCTAAGTCTACCGTTTTTGCAGAATTGGCACCAATCAAACACACCCTTGTTATATTTCACAGCTACGATACCAGGACAAGTTGTTCCAAATATAGCACTGTCATCACCTGGCCACATAATTGCTGCAAGGAGATCGTCCTTATGGTTACATTGGAATTACACTTACGGTGGCGATGGTGCTAACAGAAAATACAAGGAACAAGTTGTTGGATACAGAAGTAAGATGGTGCCAACATTTGTGACCCTTGCTAAAAGAAATCAGCAATTTGGCACCTTGGCGAAAAAGTCATCAATATCTGGACCTTTCAATGGAAGAATCGATGTAATATCAGAAAACAGTACATTGGTGGTGCACGACTTGCAATTTAATGACTCAGCAGTCAATTTTAGTTCTACTGTCTGGGTCTTGTTTTCTCTCAATCGAATTGAATGGCCTTTGGAACCAGTTGTAACCGTTAATGTCATTGGTGAGTAGCTCCACTCCATACAATCACGTTCCCAGGGCGTTCTTACGTCATACGCTGATCACGAAGCCGAATGAACACCATGGCACACTTCGATCAAATCTGAACACAGGAGGCCCAACGTATTGTAGTAAGGGGCCCTCGAATATTCTCATTTATGCTTTACCAAGATCACTTCTTTCTTCAGATAGAATATCTCCTTGAAAGTGCTTGCCGATCAAGTTTTCTTGTCTGTGTCTCATATGACATTCATTTTATCTTTGTTTTTCGTCATTGCCGTCGATTAATCAACTACAGCGCCTCGAACAAGGCTAGCTATCAAGGTGTAATGATAATCAAAATGCCTTTCGTTTTGATTTGGGTTACTGTCCCAATAATTCGTTAGGCTTCCTGTGATCTGCCCAGAAAATGGGCAGATTTACAGCCATTATGGTTCACTGTTTGCTAGGCAACGCTAATCGAAGGAAGGTGGCCGTTGCTCTAGCGCTAATTCTGCAGAAGATAAACTGAGAAACTGAAAACAAAAACATTGAGGACGTTATTTCAACCTTTTTGAAGGTATATTGTTGGGTTGGCAATTAATTTTAATGTGAAAATAAGCTCAATTTGTTTGGAGCGAAAATGGGCTCAAGTTGCGAATTAGAAAACTTTCACCGCAGCTTCCAAAATAATGAAATGGCTTGTTACTTCGGAGATAAGTAGTAAATTATGGTCAAAATGGGCTAACAACATGGCTTTTTGACACACCGCGGCCGTTTACCTCACGCAAAACGTAGTTACCGCGCAAAATGGCGAACAGCGAATCAGATTGCCGAGCGGCCTCTTGTATCCCAGAGTAGAGGTGGAGCAACGAACTCACTCTGGGGACAAGATTACACTCCATAAGGACCCTCAAGTTACACTCATCTCATTGAGTTGAATTGTTGCTGTTGTTATCGCTCAACTATGGGGCTTATTTCCCAGAGCTGTGAAACCCTAGGGAGGTGCTCGGGTATATCTCGGGTAGGGATGCTAGGGTTACATATTTGGGTCTAAAATTTAAACAGAAATTACTTCTTGGGTCAGTCATATATACAGTTACTTTTCTATATATATTATATATATCAGTTGGGGCTCATCAAGCCCATTCTTTCAATATAACGTATTCTTTACAATAAAGGTGCACCAGAATTCACTTCGCCTCCACCACCTACCATCACAACATCAGCAAATTCGAATTTCAAAATGAAAGTTGAAATGGCTGGAAATCCTGTGCCATCAGCAGCATTCCGATGGATTGGTGGAAGCAATAAAGATCAAACAATTTCAGGAACTCAGTTATATCCGGAAATCTACCAATCAACATATACATTCAATGATATTCCAGCAAGTTACTGTGGAAGAAGTTTGACTACTCGAGCTGTCAGCAGCCAAGGAAGATCACCACTAATAACAACGAAGGTGACAGTTTTACGTAAGTATAATGTTATGAGATTCTTATGAAGACTTACTGCCTGATCCTTTATTTTCACTGCATGACTGTGTTGAATTGAATTGACCTATTCGCTAAATAGGCGACTCATAACATGAGAAGTTAGATACCACAGGTATGTCTCAACTTACCTCCTTCGTAGGAAAATTTACATTTCACTGTGAAGGAGGTTTCTCTTCGGAGCAGTTTATATATTCATCCTCCGCATAACTATAATTTACTGTTTTCGCTTCATGACTTTGTTGAATTGGATTGACGTATTCGCTAAATCTGCGACATCAGAAGCCAGACACTACAATTAACCCTATCTGACCCCCCTCGTACATTTTCAATTATATGCTTCCCTGTGTTTGCTGAATGCCTCTGAGATTTAGCAAGTTTAACTTTCTATCATACAGCAATGAAACTGCAACAAATTTAGTGGTCTATCTTAAGCGTTGTCTCCATGGTAACCAAGTTGTCGAGCACCACTCTGTGATAAATATACATTGTATCTCTCTTAATCCTTTTTAATTTGTCCAATTAAGTTTAAACTATGAATTCACATCAATTTAATCTATATATTTCATTTCTACACAAAAATTAAAGTTTTACGACCTTTAAACACACTTTCATTTTCCTGACGTCATATGACATCATGATATTAATTATGCTGTAGCAACAACAACAACAGCAACGCTACTCTTTGGTCTCTAATAGACGTCCCCCCCCCGCTTATTAATTTTTAGAAAATTTTCCACCCAGGACATTCTTATTCCAACCCCCCCCCCGCTTATTTATTCTGGCAACGAGTTCCAAGCAAAACAAAAGCTACACAACAAAATTCCATGCACCCAACTAAGATTAAGACTTTCGAGCGAAATCTGTGATGTCATTCATTGCATTGTATTTTTAAAGTCTTACCGTCACTATATAAAGAAAGTGCGAATCACTGAGATTTTTTCCAGCCCCCCTATTATTCCAACCCCCGGCTATTAATTTTTGAGATTTTTTCCAACCCCCCTACTATTCCAACCCCCCCGTCTATTAGAGACCAGAGAGTAATTAAACCATTGCTTCAAAATTCATTGTTTACATAATGAACAACCTTTGTGCCAAATTTGATTGTCATATCTCAAGCAAATGCAGAGAAATCCAATGTGAACAGGACTTTAGTATTTGATCAGTAGAAATTGTTTGTGCGTAGCCTTTTGTATTAATATTTGATTGTATGTTTAGATTTAGCCAAACATTAGTTACCTGTCTCTTTGTTTGGACCATTAGGTAGTCATGGTCGTCTGCTACTCATAGCATCGTTCTTGTAGTGTAGTAAAGTACTTTGTAAGTACTGTTCTACGTATTTTCGTTACTGTAAATTTTTGTATTGGATAAAAAAAGGTTTCTCTTACAGAGCAGTACCGGGTGTCCCAGAAATAACGCAACAGATTTGAATAATTCTAATGGAAGCTGTTTCATATTTGTTAGCAAATAGTTATTTTTATTGAAATCTGCAATGACTAGTATAAATTTTGATATATTTTTCACTATTTTTGGTGACTTGGTTGTTATAAAGTTAAAAATCAGCAAAGTTCAAAATTGCTTCCAGGTCAAAACCAGAGCTGCTGCATTAGCAATAGTTGATTAAATTGTCAAATTATAAAAAAATGACAGTTTTAGCAATTACCGAAGATTGCCGACAAGCGCCCAAACACAAAAGTTGATCGAACACCGAACAGATACTCGTATGAAGATTTCGGCCTTGAACGAGTTGCCCCCCCCCCAATATGACTAGGCCATTCTACAGTTATGCTTTCAACTGGAAATGAACACTGAGAGCTCCCTCGAAACTAGATAACTCATGAATCATTAAGGGATCTCTTTTGTCAAAGTTTCTTGATCAAATCATTTGCTTGTCTGTAATCCTGTAAAGTTGGAGATAATGCCACGCTTGAAATTTTGCATTATGCTTTGCACTAGGTGTGGGAGGCCTGGTTTTGCCATGACAGCAAATTTTGAGTTTGTTGATTTATAACTCTGCAACCAGGTCACCTAACACTCTAAAAAATATCTCAAAATTTAATCTAATTATTGTAAATTTCAAGAAAAAAAATTATTATATTTTTAGTTTGAAACATCTTGTGTTAGAATTTTTTTAATCTTTTGCGTTTTTTTGGGACACGTTTTTTTGGTATATAGATATATCCTCTAAATAAGAATCACTGAATGGACAGTAAAAACCCGCACATAAGAACCTTCATTTATTGACAACCTGCAGCCTGAAATTATATATTTTGTACCCAATATATAAGAAACAATTCAGCCTGATATTTCCACCAGGTTCTTAACCCTTTCACGCCCGGCTAAAACTAAGCTTGACAGGAAAACCTAATGCAAAGTGTCGTTTTCCAGGGGGTATCATAATCAGTGATACAATAAGCAATAGATAAATGCAATGTGCATAACCTTTCAAAGCAATCAAACTTCCAAATGCTTTACCCCCTGCAAAATTTGCAGTTCTCAATGAATACCGTTGGGCCATATGGCCCTTCCGGGGGTTTATAAAGGGTATAACATATGGCCCTTCCGGGGGTTAATAAAGGGTATAACATTTCATTCTTTTATTCACTGGAAAATAAATTCAGCTATGATGAGAGTAGTGTTAATGACTAAATGGACTAGTGAAGAATGGCAGGACAGAAGGGAAGCCAAGGAATTCTTCACCAAGCTTTTTGAAAAAAAAACTGGTCGTCTGATGACTGTGGATGGCTCAGGTGATGAGAAAGTTCAGCCCCAACGAATAGAGGATTATGTTTTCTAATGTAGAGCTTTGCGTTGCTAGCCATATTTCCATCATATGTTGAATCTTTAGCTATCCTTTGTTTTCTGGCATTAGTGTAGGACCCTGTGTTAAGAACCTACACCCTGATTGTGTTGTGTACCTCATAGCATAAGAACCTACACAGGCTGAGTTCAAAATCTTAGGTTCTTATGTGCGGGATTTTTCTGTAATCGGACCGTTATTCACAATACATCTTATTTTAGCAAACTTTAATGCTGTGCCGATGCCGCAAGCTGGGAAGCCTTCAACTGGTTGTGTAAGAGTAAAGTGGAACAAAGTTGCATCCGGCACTTGTCGAGTAAAATACGAAGTGAAACTCAAAGACGAAGTAGGAACAGTGAAATATACCAGCGAAGGAATGAACATCGGAGAGAAGATGCAATGTAATATACCAACTAATGTGAATATCGGCCAAGCACAGTTGACGATGAGTTTCAAAACAGTCACCAAAACTTTCACAATTAATGTCACAGAAAAACCCATTCCTAAAGGTAAGCCCCTTGAATGGGTGACTTAGAAAGAATGTGGGATGCTAAAATCGGGACGATTTTGCATAGTAGGGCCGTATTTCTGTTGTCGGATTTGATTTGCTAATCGGGTCCGATGAAAAACACGCCATCGTCATTGCACTGTTCGTATTGAAATACGACAACGTGCTGATGGCATACCTTGTGATTGACGTGGCGATGAACCCGTTAGTGTGAATGATGAGTTGACATGGGAAAGACCTCGGCGCCTTTTTCATGAAACTTTCCAGCGTCTACATTGGAAAAGACGTCGGTTTCCTTCTTTTTTAATAGCATCGGCGTGTCTTTTTATCAAAAGACTTCGGCGTCCTCTTTTTCGTTAATTACCGAACTATGGCTTGAAAAGGTCCCACGTGTTTCCGGTGGTGTTTCATATCGATTAACAATAAACCACCCATATATGGTAGCCATATACATCATTTACTACTGGACGTGGTCAAATCTATTTGAAATTTGCATGATTTAAATTTGCCACTCCGTTCTGATGTCTTGAGGGATTTTCTCTAGAGAAACTCCATTCAAGTAACCTTCTAATGAAATTTACAAGTTTTCTCGAGAACGACACCACGAAATTTACAGGTCATTGAAAATGTAGACCCAAAAAATTGTAACAACTATGCAAAAGGCGAACTGCAGTTAAAATCCTCTTGTTTTTATACATTAGGCATCGCATACCACAAATATTAAACAGGAAAGTCCTCAATGGTATAAACTTACTTTCGGTCAGAAGATTGGGACGTTATGTGCAAAAATCGTCTGGCTGTGCCGTAAGGTTTTCCGTTGGGTCTCATGTGATGAGAAGGTATGGTTTTAGGCCCATTTTTCGTAAATGATGACACGTGCGCGACGACTGACCAAGTTTATTCGCTCTTCAATGACGCTGTGTTCTCTTGGCATGAATTAAGGCGCAAATGAATTCCTTTTCATTATTTTATTCATCGACCTTAAGAAAGCATTTGATACTGTAGATCATGACATTCTCCTTAACAAACTACTTAGATATGGTATCAGAGATGTGGAACATTCTTGGTTCGTTTCATATCTCAATAACAGACAGCAGTTTTGCAAAGTTAATGGTGCATTGTCGCACATAAAGGATGTCACTTGCGGTGTTCCACAGGGCTCATGCCTTGGTCCCCTGTTATTTTTAATCTATATTAATGACCTCCCGCGTGCTCTACATAATTGTAAAGTGACCATGTATGCAGATGACACTAGTCTTTCATTTGCATCAAATAACATCGATGATCTAAACCAATTTATGAACCAAGATCTAGATTGTTTAAAAGATTGGCTTCAGGGAAACAAACTGTCTTTAAACGTCCTTAAGACTCACGCAATGGTAGTTGGATCCCGTCCAAAGCTCAAGAGGATTTCCGAAGAAGTCAGTGAGCAGCCTTCCTTTTTCATAAATGGCACACAGATAGAAACTGTCGAGAGGACTAAATACCTCGGTGTTCAGTTGGATTGTCATCTTGTTTGGGATGAGCATATAAAGGGTATGAGAAACAAAGTCTCTCGAGCTTTAGGCTTTCTGAAATATGCAAAGAAATTTCTCCAACAGGGAACGCTCAGTAAAATGTACAGAGGAATTGTTGAGCCCCACTTTCGTTATTGTTGCTCAGTATGGGGATGTTGCGGCAAAACTCAAATTGATGCCCTCCAAAGACTGCAAAATCGAGCTGCCAGAATTGTTACGAATAGCAGCTATCATGTTTCAGCAACTGGTCTGATTAAAAAGCTGGGGTGGCCAACAATCTCGGACATTATTCTAAGTGAAACAGCGACCATAATGTTTAAGTCAACAAATAGTCTTGCGCCTGAATATCTTTCCGAGCTGTTTGTAAAGAACTCAGCGCTTAACACAATGAGACTTAGAAATACCGAAGCTGACTTGCGTGTTCCTCTCTTCAAAACGGCAAATGGGCAGAAGTCAATATCATTTCGTGGGCCTAAGCTGTGGAATCAATTAAGCTCTGATGTCAGACTTGCACCCTCCCTTTCTACCTTCAAAAGGAGGTTTAAAGACGTAGTGGAGGGTTAAAGATCTTTTTTATGTACATTCATTTGATTTTTTTTTTTTTTTTTTTTCGTTTTTGTAAACACAATTGTAAATTAATTAGGATTAGGTTTTAAACTTGGAAATTATATGTATTTTTGCACGGCCCCCTGTAAAGCAATCAATGCAGATTGACGGGGCTACCGTGGATAAAAAATAAAAAATGAAATGAAATGAAATGAAAATTTTAACCAAATGTGATCAAAATTAATACCCTAAAAAGTTATTTTTCTAAAATGACACTCCAAAATTTATGACTTGTTGTGATTTTACCGATTATGATACCCAAAAATTCATTTTTTAGCACTCCTGAAAATGGTACATTTCGTACCAGCATATATGGCAGTTACCCCCCCCCCCCCCGGGTTCGAGTGAAAAATCGAATCGTTAGGGGCCAAGCATTTACTAACTCTAAATCTACTGCGCCTCTGAGTGGGACTATTTTCCTTACTCGCCTGTTACCTGCGACAATATGATCGCCTTGATATCAATCGACCAATAGACCTTTTCGAAATTTAAGGAAGTGACTGAGGAGAGTGCAGTCCATTCTCACAGCCTTGCCACCAATGAAAAATCAGAGGACTCCCCTCCGCTTTGGTGATAATGGTACACGGCTTGCGTTTCGGTTGCACTTCCCTGCAAACTCGAGTTATTTTCGATCTATTTCCACTTTTCAAGGTTTGTCACAAAAATTTGTATAGTCTGCCAAGTGTTTCCTCTTGATTATTGAGCCATCTGGTCGTCCTGTCACCCCATTCGTGAGTGCATTATGAGGTAATTTATTATCAAATGTCGACCATGTGCTCACTGAAGTTTAAAGTTAGGCCTATTGATCGGTTTGGCCTATACTGAGCCTCTGCTACGCCGAGAACAAATGCCTGCAATGAAATGGCTCAAAATACACTCACAAATGAGTGAGAGAACGACGAGAGGGCCAAATCAAAGAAGTGCCCTTTTATTTCAGAAAATGGCCCCTTTTCTTAAGAAAAAAGTGCCCTCGAAGTGTCATGCCGCCCGAGTTTGAGATGCTTACTGCTTCCCTGCAAACAGATAAAAACAACTCGAGTTTGCATGAAGATGAAACCTGCCCGCAAGGAGGGGATTCTCCTGATGTACCACGGTTGCTAAGGCTGTAAGAATGGGCCGCGCTCTCCTCATTTTCTTTTATGCAAATCGCGAAAAGGTCTATTGCCTTTCAAACAGGAATTTGTCAAATCATCCTGGTAGAAACATTAAAAGGTAATCCTTTTCCATCAACAGGAGGCAACAATGGAAGAACTCAAGGCCCAAGCAATTTACTTGGTATGATTATTGCCGTCGTTGGAGTTATTCTCTTTAACGTTACATTTTAAGGGTTGTAAGTTGTAAGCAAAATGAAACGTTATTAATCAATTGATTTATAAGCGCATGAGATGGGGGCCGAAGGGCAGTATTCCCTCAACTTTAAAAAAACTATCAAAAAAGAGCCCCACTCGGGCAAAATCTTGCCCTAGCCGTGTTAAAAAGGTTTGCTTTGTGTCGGGCAGCCCCCCTAAATTTTTTCTTCCCGTATGCTTATGGATAATGGTTATCTAGGAGTCAATAGGAATGCTACTAGCTTCTCTACAAGGCTTTGTACAGTTAACAGTGTTAATTCTATCAAAAGTAAGTGGTTTTTAGCGAATACAACAGTTCAGTTCATTGATTAATTCCCCATCCATACGTATCCGGATAATTTTGAAAACGCATCATTTTTTATCCTTATAAAAAATATCTGCGTCCACACGAGGAGCGTTTTCAAAAATATCCCCGTCCACACGAAGACGCTGCTGCATTCAAACTCCGCTGTTCGAAAGTTGACAAAAGAAAACAAACAATCAAAATGCCCTTGCGTGATCCCCAACGATCTGTGCGCCTGCGCATTCTGTGATACGTCGTAAGTCGATACTGTGACGTCAGCGTTTTCGAAAAGCTCCGTTTCACCCGTCCACACGACAACGTGAAAACAGCGTTTTCAAAAATATCCACTCTGGAGAGCGTTTACGAAAAGCTTCGTTTTCGGTGACCGAAAACGCCGTCCCCATGTGGACGCTAAGGGCCTGTTTACATGAGGTGGGCCAGCCCACCTCGGTGGGCTGGCTCACCTGAGTGAGATCTGCATGATCAGTACATTCTTTTGTTAATCTGCAGTCACGTTTACATGGAGGGTGGGCCAGCCCACTTGGGTGAGATCCGTGAGAAAGGCAGGTGAGATCCCGCGTCAGGTGGGATGAGAATTGTTCTTGTAAACGCGATCAGGAGGGCTGGCTCACCAAGGTGGGCTGTTCATTGTTTTGATATTCCGGGAGCAGGACTTTTTCAAACGCTGGGCGTTTTTATTGACTCACCCGGTAGAACAGCTTAATTCAATGATTATGTAGAACAGCAAAGTTTATGAACAAGCTAGTTTTCCAGTTAAAAGTGTAAGTTATACAAAATGTAATTGGCTTTTGGCGTATTGAACAGCTTAATTAATTGATTTAATTTCAAACAACAAAGTTTATGTAAATCTTCATAACAAATTAGCTGAGCCAGGCTGAAAGGGTCAGGTTTCTCACTGTTTCATTATGAGTCCCTGTTGAGCAAGGTTTACCGCAATCTAGTGTTACTAGCAGGGTTTACCGCAATCTAGCAAGGTCTAACATTGCATTCTTCTTGTAAGCTTCATGAAGAATCTATTTATGCTTCAAAATTTATACCCTTCCCAGTCGAGTTGCTAGGAGATCATTGCTAGCTCTTATTGAGCAGTGTGTCGTTAGCTAATAGACCCTTTTACTCCTTAAAAAAGAGGTTTGGATCGAGCGTCAAATCTGGTAAATTTGCAAAGGAAGACAAAGCATGACCCCCGTTTTCGGTATAACGATGCTCGCCATGGCAAGAAAATACTTAAAGTACATATGCCATTAACCCGATTGGTTCATTGATTGATTGATTGATTGACTGATAGCACCAAGATAAAATAAGAGATAGCACAGGATCGATAGCACAGGATCGGGGCTGAATTTTCATTGAAATGAAAATTCGTGAAGCAGAAATGAAAGGTCACAAAACAATGGAATTTGACTTCGCACTCTTCGTTGTATTAACCAATCCACCTTTTCAAGGTTAGAGGCGCGAAAGCGGAAGTCTTTTGTTGTTAGAGATATTGTATCTGTGAGTCCAAATTTCTGTTCTGCATACAAAGGTTAGTGCACAGGGAGCCCCCTTAAAAATTAGCGAAAACCAGACACAATGCGTCCTCTACCCGTCCTCTACCAGTGAGACACATCAAGCGAGCGCAGCATCTGCGAAGGTGAAGAGGCAAATTTTCACTTTCATATCTGTCTTTGTTTCGAAATTATGGCATTATGAATAATTTGAACTCATAAGGGCTTTGACCGTGAAATCAAAGTTTGGACAAAAATTTGTCCAAACATCTGATTTCACGGTCAAAGCTCTTATGAATTCAAATTCTTTAAATCACCATAACTTCCAAACGAAGACAGATATGAAAGTGAAAATCTGCTGCCATGCTAAAGTTTGTACGCAGAAGAAGATTTTAGACTCAAAAATGCAAAATCTCTAACAACAAAAGACTTTCGCTTTCGCACCTCTTACCTTGAAAAGGTGGATTGCCAACGAGACAGCTGTTGCTTTAAAATTTCAGAACACTCTTCAGAGGGTAAAAGGGTATAACTGACAGTAAAAGGGTATAACTTCAGAGGGTATAACTGACAGGCATGAGTCCATATGAATACCCCTCACATGACCAATATCAACTTCTTTTCAATTACAAAAGAAAAGTTGTCATTTAATTCCTATTGGAATTAAACCAAAGAAATTCCTGCATGAGTCCATATGAATACCCCTCACATAACCAATATCAAGTTCTTTTCAATTACAAAAGAAAAGTTGTCATTTAATTCCTATTGGAATTAAACCAAAGAAATTCCTGAAGATAACGCAAGGATTAAGAAGTCTTTGGTTCCCATTGCTAATCACTTTAGCAATACTGTGCGATAACAAAGGGCCGTCAGCGTTTTGTCAGCAAAAATTCAAGATAGCGCTAAAGGGAGTAAAAAGACCAGCATGCCTTGCGGGAAGTCACACAGCTTCATGAATAACTGACTGTACGAAATTCACAAACACAAACAATGGCAAAGGCTGCTGGTCAACGGACTCCCTTTAACGATCATCTATTTATATGGACTCTGTTCCCTTTATCAACGATGCCTGTTCTTTTCGCAAGATATCATAATCTTGCTTTAAGCAAGCAAGGAATGATGTAGTTAGTGCACAGGGAAGTCTTTCTCGTTGTTTTAATTCATTGTTAGATGATTTTTACTGTAAATTTCTTTGCGAGTGAGCCTCATCTCAGGCTAGATGATTTTGCTTTGTGACAGTTACAGCTGAAAAGTGCGAGAATACGAGGGTTTCATTTTGCGATTATGCAAATCGAAGTTTGCTGTTTTTAACTGTTGTTATTCAGTTTTTAATCAACACAAGAAAATTCAGCTGACAATCAATGAAAACAGCGAGAAACAAAGCTAAAGGACCATGAGTACTTGCCTCTGGGCACACTGAACCGTTGCTAACTCATTTTGCGCAAATTTGTCCCAAGTGAACTCTCTGAAGAATGTTCTGAAACCAAAGAATCTTTTTACCACTGTCACTGTTATACCAAGAACCAGGGGTGGTGCCGGGGGAGGGCTAGGGGGCTATAAACCCCATTGGAGGCATCTAGCCCCCCGTCGGAGGAAGTTTTGGGTCCTCGTAGGAGGAAATTTGGCAAAATGACGCACGAAAACGGCATTTTTCATTCATTTTAGCCCCCCTTTCGGAAGCTCCAGACCCTCTGTCGGAAAAATTTCTGGTGCCACCCCTGCCGAGAACGGGCGTCTTGTTTTGTTTTCCTTTACAGAGTAGCCAGTTTTGGACGCTCGATTCAAACCTCTTTTTAAGAAGGAAAGAGGTTTATTATGATTTCAGGCAAATGACAGTGTCAACGTCAACTTGGTGGCATTTTTAGCTCAAACTGCAGGCAATTTTTGGCTTTAACCGGACAGTAATATCAGTTCTAAATGGAAACTATTTTTGGCTTCAACTGGATCAGCTGATTGCTCAAACAGGATGGCATTGTTGGCATTATTTAACAACTTATTTACAATTATACATTATACATAAAAGAAAGAAAATTTAACCTTTCATCGATTTCTCAAAACCATTCAGGGAGGATACCCCCTTAGACTCACCAGGAAAGCTGTTCCTTATTTTTACCCATTTGCTGACGTTTTGGAAACCTTAAGCTGGATCTCCAATGGGAGGAAAAATGTTGATGATCATGGATATGAGCATTGAATCAGTTTTTGTCACATTCAACAAAAGTTTGTAGCCAAGTCTCCGATTTACTGAGATGGCTGGTGACAAAGACTGGTATCATCAGCATAGATAGTCAGAGAGTAGCCTTGGACAGCCTAGGATCATTGATATAATGTAGATGAGGAGGAGAAGGGGGCCAAGGCATGAACCCTCAAATTGTAGCCACATTCACTTGGGGGGGGGGGTATCTCGACCTATCATCTGACGGGAACGTGCAATTTTGCCCGAGAAATTGGTACCCCAAATTCCGTAAATTCTGGTGGATTTAGGGTCACCGAAAATTATGAAAAATCCCCTGAAAAGGACACCCATGATTCCGTCAAATGTCTAAAAATTGTGAAAAAGATACCCATAATAAGAGATTTCGTATTAAAAATTCTTGTTCCCCACTTTGAATTCTCAAATAGACCCCTTCCCCCCCTTCCCACTCTTGCGGTGATTTTGAGCAAGGAAGCCCGGACCTACTCTGTGTTCATGTGAACTTGTAAGCGCGCCTAAAGATCAAAGAGCGCGCCTATTGTTTTGAAGAGCCATCTGGCTAGGAAGAAGAATTTCGTGAGTCAAAATCAAAATAAAATGGCCGCGACGGACCATCATCAAATCGCAGACTACGATTACTTGATCAAATTGCTCGCACTTGGAGACAGTGGAGTCGGCAAAACAAGCTTCTTATATCAATACACAGAAGGGAAGTTCAACCCGAAATTTATCTCAACTGTGGGAATCGATTTTCGAGAGAAACACAAGGTATTTTTCACGAATATTTTTATGCTTTGGTTTCTTGTCAGTTGCAGAAAGCGACGGTAGCGGTATGACATGTTAGGTAAACAACAGCAGGTGTCTTATTAAACAATAGATTGTCTTGTTCCTCTTCCAAACGTTTTTCTTTTTGGTGTCATATTTCTGAAGGCTGTAAAGATAATAGCATCATGACTTGTTAGATAAACAAAAGCAGGTGTCTTATCGAACAAGAGAATGTATTGTTTTTGTTTCAAATATTTTCTTTTAAATGTCATATTTTAAGGTGGTAAAAGAAACTCCTCTGAAACACCTCAGGCCTACAGGCTGATATTCCAAGCTCACATTTTTGCTTGATTTTTCGGAAATATTTAGTAATATCAGACAGGCATTCCCCTTATATTTATTCCCCTATCATCTGTTTTGATAATGATTTGCTTTCATTATCTGTTTTGTGCTACTGAACTCCTGAACGCAATTTTATGTAGGAGGGATAAGTGCTTCTACCTGTTGCAGCTCTTGGGGAATGGTTTCCCTTCTGGTTTGATGTGAGACACACTGCAACCCCATACTTCCCGACAATTTTGAGATTTTTGAAATATAGCAGAGAGAAATATGCTGCAGTAATAAAAGTTTCTTTGAGTTGCTTCTGGTTGGCAAGGAAATTTTGAACGGGAAGTACTCTATAGGATTTGAACAACATATTTTTGTTTCTTTTTTCTTTTTATGGGATTCTGTACCCCATATCTTTGTTTCTTTTTGTTTCTTTTTTATCTAGTGGCAGATTTTACCTCTGCCTATATCATCAAAAGTGTTTCAGCCCAGGGGGTACATAACATGTTGAGGGTACGGGTATGTGCCACCCATATGGGTGGGTTTTTCCACCAAAATTCTCTAAACAAAGGGTCCCTTTTTTGGCTGATTTTTCATAACCATGGGTGGGTTATCCAGAAATTGGCAAAAATAGCCAAAAATGGGCTGTTTTCCGCCAAAATTCATCATAAAAGTGGGTATGACAGTAAGTTTCGGTAATTAGCAGAGGGTACATTTCTGAAAACTCATGTACCCCCCTCCCCAGGTGTTTCAGTCTTATATTTCTAGAATTACTTTACATATGAGAACAGGCAAATCAAGGTCTTGTAGTCACTGGAAATATGGTCATAAGCCTTGCTTTTATCAGAGGAGATGGTCATGAAACCCTAGGGCTCAAGAAAAGAAATAGCATCGTAGCAGCGCTACCAGGAAGATAGCTGAAATGCTCAAATTTCCCAGGAATGAAAATGGGAAAACGAAACAGAGATGGAAGGAAAGTGGAAAGAAGGGAAAGAAAGAAGGAGAGAAAGGATTTGAGATAGAATGGAGTGGTAAATAGGGAAAGAAGGAGGAATTGTGTGAGAAGAAACGTAAGTACTTAACTTGCTATCTGGAAGGAAAAAATTTTTTCAGCCCTGTGAAACCCCCATAGTTCTTGCAGTGATAGACATCATTATCCATCATTATGGTTTCATAAGAAACTATTTGGCCAGTATTGAAAGTTTCTTAAAGGGTCTGTTTCATCCAGCATAGCTTACATGTGTCGTCTCTTGGTTGGCCTTTGTTTGTTGCCATTTTTATGGCCCATGACCACAGGGCAATAGTGGCATTGGCAAATTTTTTTCACCACAGGTTTACGCTGATCACTTCTCTTTGTTACGCCAGTATACCAAGAAGTTTTAGAGTGCTATGGAGCAAGGATTTTGAGTTTTTTACTGCCAAATTTATGTCAACCATTGTTGGAGAATAAAAGAAATACGCTGGTGTAAAAAAGAGCATTGGCTGTTCATCACACATCTGTAGCATGGTGTAATGCCGATTCCAGACTGGCCACATGGCCATTCGCATGGAGAATATTAATCTAAAATACAACTAAATATAGAATTACAAAATGCTACAATGATCAGAAGAAGTAAGGAATGAGACACAATGACAGGGGACTTTATGAAAATGAACTTGGTGTGACGGCTTAGTTGCACTTTGCTTAATTGAATCAACCGGTTTTCAGTGAATGTATTGTACAGTAGATAGGTAGGTAGGTATTTATATTTAATGTGGCTAGCCCGCAAAAGTCTTAGAGACTTATTTCCAGCAGGGCCACGGATGTTTTACCATCAGTCCGCCGCAGCTACCCGCCACAGCTACCAGATTTCCCTCACATGGCTTTGGTCGACCCGGGCTAGTGTTATGGACAACGGCCAAACTTTCCAGCATGGGATTTGAGCCTACGGCCATTCTGACCTTTGGTTTACGAGTCAGACGCCTCAACCACTCGGCCACATGCTCACTACAATCTTGCAGCCAGAACAGTTCAGTTGAGAATCATTTTATGTAAAATCCCCAAACAAAATATCACATGCTCAACCAAAAAGGAATGATTTTCTAACTAAACCTGAAATACAACACACTTATTCTTCATAAGAAACATCGAAGTTTGGCCATGTCAGAAAGAAACACAGACTATTATTACAAACTTCAAAGGTGATTATGCAAGGCATTTGTAGCACAGGTTGGGTTCTGAATTAGGTTGGGTTCTCACTACAATCTTGCAGCCAGAACAGTTCAGTTGAGAATCATTTTATGTAAAATCCCCAAACAAAATATCACATGCTCAACCAAAAAGGAATGATTTTCTAACTAAACCTGAAATACAACACACTTATTCTTCGTAAGAAACATCGAAGTTTGGCCATGTCAGAAAGAACACAGACTATTATTACAGACTTCAAAGGTGATTATGCAAGGCATTTGTAGCACAGGTTGGGTTCTGAATTAAATTTTGTTTTATCTACTTTGAAAACTCACCTGTCAGTATGTATTATATTGTAGATATAATTTTATTGTTAAAAATAGATTAGATTTTCTTTGCACTTTGTAATAATTTTATCTTAATTTTTTGTTTTGTTTTAGCATCAATTAGCTAGTTTGAGAGCAGGAACACCGCAATTCGACGAAGAACAACAGCAAATATGTGCGAGATTAAGAATATATATAAATGCTTATATATATAAATACTTAATGAATATCAATTAGCTAGCTTTCCTAAAGGCCTACTATAAAGAAATTAATATCAATAATGATGGAAACTTCTCAGGCTTGTGGCTCTTAGGCAAGATTTTGCGATGTTGGTTAGAGGGTATACTGTAGCTCAGAATAAAGCTTTCCAATGCGTTAAGTCATACTCTTTAAGAAATGAAAAACATAGTTTTTTCATCATCTTTAAATATATTTAGATCAGTGACGAAAGTGATCAAAATGTAAGTTTTATGATATATACATTTTGACAATTAAATTTTGGCCATTTTTCAGATGGGAGTACTTTATATTGAAACACCTACTGTAGGAGCAATCTGACACACTTGCTATTTCAACTTTTTTAAGTCGCCTGGCAGGAGAATCAAAGAGTTTATGCAATGTTAAGGCTGATTTCCAGTCAGTGGAATTTTCCGAGCAGACAGAGATTCTATTGTTTGCAAGAGAAGATATGGCACTGAAATTGAAAAGAGTGTTATGACTGAGCAACCTTTTATTGTCTAAAATTCTGTCCACTTGGAAATTTGCAATGACTGGAAATTGGCCTTTAGAGGCATGCAGTTGCAAAGAGCAAAAAATATAAAAATAGTGTCTTGGAGGGGGCCTTAGGTTTTCATAGTTGTAGGTTTGGCAAATTTAGCCCTTTGGGTAGGTTTAAATCATAGGGGTTGTTGGATTTTGGAATGTGTCCTGGGTTTTGGGTTTTGCCACTTTTGGTTTCAGGATTAGAGTTTCATTCAAAGTCCTATTTTGTTGGTTTTTGATGTAAAACAGTCAATGTAGTTAATTGAGATCGAAAAACCAGCTTTCAAATGTTTAAATGAAGCACAGAGAATCGGTGAAAACAACAATGCTAGAAATAGGCAGAATTGCTGAGGAAAATTGAGAATTTTTGTTGAGAAGTTTGGGTTTGGATTCTTTGCTTCAAAGTTTTGCTAATTTGGTCTGGGTTTGCAGATTCTGCTAACCCCCTCCCCAAAAACGCTGCTGTATTCAAATTGATGTCTCACTAGCCTGCTAATCAGACCCATTTCAAAATTGGGTCAGATTAACAGGCTAATGTTGCACAAGCTCTGTGAACAATTTTGCCAAAGAAACAGTGTTGTGTCTCAGTGATACCTTTTTATATTTATAGAGATCCCTCGATACTGTAAACTCCCTTTAAAATGGTTGTCAACTGTTGTGAAACTTTTGCTGAAGAAGTATTGTTAACAATACTTTTTAGGAAAGACTCACCATTAATGTTTCAGTAAGCACTAGCAATTCTTTTTCCAAAAGAAAACCAAAGCCCAACACAAAGATCCCATTTATGAAGTTTAAAGAAACAAGAAATGGCTATTTCTTTTGTTAATTCATGAATTTTTTACACTAGCTGCACTTCAAGACAAAAGGCATCAATAAATTAAACATCTATGTATGTGAGAGGAAATCTGGTGTAATGCGAAAGAGCCTAACAAGGGATTAATTATTAAAGCAACTATCCATGTTTTTAGAAAGTGTTTTTGTTAACAAGGACAGATTTTTTAGTTGGTTTAATTGACACCTTGATTCAAAGCAGTTAGTGACTGCAGACAAAGAAAATTCTCGCAACCATTAAATCAAAATAAACACAGCTGCAAAGTTTTTATAAAGTGTTTTGGCTAACAAGGAAAGATTTTGTGATGCAATATCTGCTATAATTGACACCTTGATTCAAAGCAGTTAGTGACTGCAGACAAAGAAAATTCTCGCAACCATTAAATCAAAATAAGCACAGCTGCAAAGTTTTTATAAAGTGTTTTGGCTAACAAGGAAAGATTTTGTAATTCAATAGCTGCTATAATTGACACCTTGATTCAAAGCAGTTAGTGACTGCAGACAAAGAAAATTCTCGCAACCATTAAATCAAAATAAACACAGCTGCAAAGTTTTTATAAAGTGTTTTGGCTAACAAGGAAAGATTTTGTAATGCAATAGCTGCTATAATTGACACTTTGATTCAAATCAGTTAGTGACTGCAGACAAAGAAAATTCTCGCAACCATTAAATCAAAATAAACACAGCTGCAAAGTTTTTATAAAGTGCTTTGGCTAACAAGGACAGATTTTGTAATGCAATAGCTACTATAATTGACACTTTGATTCAAAGCAGTTAGTGAATGCAGACAAAGAAAATTCTTGCAACCATTAAATCAAAATAAACACAGCTGCAAAGTTTTTATAAAGTGTTTTGGCTAACAAGGAAAGATTTTGTAATGCAATAGCTGCTATAATTGACACCTTGATTCAAAGCAGTTAGTGACTGCAGACAAAGAAAATTCTCTCAACCATTAAATCAAAATAATTGTAGCTGCAAAGTTTTTATAAAGTGTTTTGGCTAACAAGGACAGCGTTTGTAATGCAATAGCTGCTAAAATTGACACCTTGATTCAAAGCAGTTAGTGACTGCAGACAAAGAAAATACTCACAACCATTAAATCAAAATAAACACAGCTGCAAAGTTTTTATAAAGTGTTTTGGCTAACAAGGAAAGATTTTGTAATGCAATAGCTGCTATAATTGACACTTTGATTCAAATCAGTTAGTGACTGCAGACAAAGAAAATTCTCTCAACCATTAAATTAAAATAAACACGGTCGCAAAGTTGCCAAGAAACCAGTAGGGCAAACTCTCGCTTTGTACAAGCGAAATGTGATTTTAAGAGAAGTTATTTGCTTCTAAAAATCATTGTCATATTAATCCTTGTATTCCGTAAAACTTCTATAGTGATGATGGCTATCTTTAAAATGCGGAATCCGGAATATGGAATGCGTAATAAAGAATCGGGAATGCGGATCCGGAAGTGCATTTTATAGATTGCCTATTGATGATAGCCTAAGACTGCAAAGAATTTTGGTTGACCAGGACCCTTTACATCGATAAGCTTTGTTTTGATCCTATTTAAACCTCATAAAATTTTGATGTTGATTAAAATGGAGATTCTTTCTATTTTCACTGGGAAAGAATTTAATCCTTGGCTTAAGGTTTTCGAATCATTTTAAGCTCTAGATAATAATGGTTCAACGTTATTTTGTCTTGAAACAAAAGCATCGTGGTTGATTTAATCTACGGAAATTTAAGGAAATTTGAAATTAGGATTTACTGGGATACGGTTGTGAAAATGTCTGTCGTTCACAGAGTTCCCCTTCATTTATTCAGTTGATAGAATTAGGCAATAACATTGGCGCATTTTACTTGGGGCCTATTTACATGATCCCCCTGTGCCAGGATATCTCGCCTAGCAGGAATATCTCGCCTTGCCGGGACGTCTTTTCTGTTTGTGTTTACATGAGCGGGATTGGATGAAAATTACCCAAGCCGAGTTTCACCAAACAAAACCCAACAAAGGACATAGCTCGCATTCGTATTGACATCAATTTCATCCCGGAAAGACAGGATATCCCGCCATGCCTAAACGGGATGAAAACAACATCACGCCAAGACGGGACGGGATGAAATCCCACGTAACCGCAAAGTGCAGGCTTTACGTATTTCTTTAGGCAGCCGGAGTATCCAGACTAAGCGAGATATCCCACCTAGGCCAGATCATGTAAACAGACCCTTGCTAAAGTTTTGCAAAGATTTTAGTCCTATGCTGTTTGTTTGTTTGTTTGCTTGTTTGTATTTCAATTTGTTTTGAGTGGGCTTGTCAGGATTTCTAGCTACTGAAAGCTAATTTAGGCCCACTGTGCATGCCACATCCTTGTATGGGACCCCTAATTTAACGCCCCTTTTGAAGGACGACGAGGTGAGTTGTGAGCTCAGGCCTCCGAGGTCACCCATCTGGAGTTTGACTCGACCGAGCCTAACTTCAGTCACCTGATGAAGACTGTATACCTTAAAAGCTGTAAGCCCCCATTGTCTATTAAGCCCCCTCTCTAATAAGCCCCTCCCCTCTTAGTCAAGATTTGAAGTAAGTCCCCTCTCTATTAAGCCCCCCACTTATGCAAAGCTCTAGTATTCACCAAATATTTCCATTTATGTAGGGACACAACCTTGCATGTTAATTTTGATATGGTTTGGTATAAAAACTGTGTTGAATTTATGTATTTGAGTCGTAAAATTGTATGTTGATTCCACGGAATATGGGATAAAAGATCTGAAAAGCTACCAAATATATCCTTGTCACCTGACTTTGTGAATAACCCCCCTCAGGAAGGTTCGAAATTTAATAAGCCCCCCGGGGGCTTAATAGTTGTTTTACGGTAAGCCATTCGATCATTCACCATGCGGCCTGTCTAGTTACCTGCGTGATAGCCTGGTAATTTGTGACTACTTTTTTATGAATATAAAATAAACATTAGAACAAGGCTGATATTCAGATATTTATTTTAAAGATTATTTTTCAAATCAAAAACTTTTTAAGATATGGTTGATAGGAATTTACTTTGCTGACAAGAGATTTATCAAAATTTATCGTCAAAATTTATCACTAAAAGTTCAGCCTTTTCGAAATCCGTTATTTAGAAATGAATATATTTTGTTGTTTTGAGTAATTCTTTGAACAAATATTAATTCAGCTTCACTTTTCAAATTGTTCTAGTGATTTCTACTGCAGTACGGTGTTCCTAGCCTCAGGGCCGTTGGGAGGCGGCCCGGGCCCCAGGGGCGGAGAGGACCCTCCGACGGCGGAAAACTCTTTCTCTTAGATCACGCCCTCCAATACACTGACAAAACATTGCCTTTGGATCGAACAGAGTGTGGATCGAAACACCCACTTTTGCACTGTTCAAACGTAGTGTTAGAAGGAGGGATTCGTTTATCTTGTGTCTAAACACCACTAAGTTTTGAATGCCAGTTAGCCCACAGGTCTAGACACTGCTCCGAGCGAAACTGAAAACAAAGAAAATAACGCGTGATATACATTTGTACGGGCCCCTAAAAGCCCCGGGCCCCCTGGTAACTAACCTGGCTAGCCCCCCTTCTCGACGATCCTGCCTAGCCTGCATGCAGACAATATAGTAAAACCTCGTAAACAAGAACATAGTAAGTCATCATGATAGTGTAGCCCCCACAAAAAAAATACTTTTCATTGAATTGAATTGAGTCAGCAGGAGAACGAGGCAACAAAAGATCATTTAGTTGGATAGTATGGAAACGAGGCAATTCCAACAGAGCTCCGTTAAGTAGAGACACTAAATCGTAATAAAAACGTGAGATTTGTGAGTCAAGAAAATGGACTAAAAACAAATGTAATTGTTGTTTGATTTGATTGATTTTGTTGCTTGAACGCGCTTGCAGGCAACAATAGCCGTCTTCATAGTGAGTCACAATCTCGCAATCTGATTGATATTCTAGGAGGCTCAGAGTTTGGGCCAAAAATGGGGTCAGGTTTTTTATAGTGATGTTATATTTGAAGGTGTTGTGGCACCGTGTTGTATTCCACTGACTTTGCAGCCAGAACAGTCAGGTGGATTGGGTTCAAATCTTACCAGTACCTCTTGAGCGCCATGACAATGGGGTTGCGGGCTCGATGAACGCTTAGCTATTTCTGTGATCCCAGTGCTTGGCGCTGAAAACCGCAACTTCACCTTCACCTATGAGTCTGTGTTGAGTGATGAATGCAGCCTCTCAGTTATTATTTTTGTTTATTCTAGCATCATCGAGCGCTAAATCCGGACGGCACAAGGTCAACAAAAGCTCAAAGAGTACATTTACAATTATGGGACACTGCAGGACAAGAAAGGTACGACATTGGTCAGCCTTCTTATGCTTCGATCTTTGTACTTTTCTGCATCACAAGTAATAATCTTGTGGTCTCTGGTTTTAGCTGTCGCATAATTTTTACCTTTGAGAGCTTGCGGGGGGTGTTGAGGATGTACGGTACTAGCGTACCCTAATGCTGCTGCTGTACGTCTGCGGCATTTCCGTGTTTTCGGGTGTGGCCTGTGTCTGCTCTGGGGCGCGGGGCTCTGGGGGTAGCGGGGGGCATCTTGGTGTGTGGTTTCCGGGGGTTCCGGGAGTTCCGGGGTCTCCGGGTGCTCCGTGTTTTCGACCTGGCCACCCAGAGTAGCTTTAATCAACTGCGTACTTTTCATCGTGTTTGTTGCTGTTCGTGTTTTTGTACTAGTATCTTTTTTGTTTATTCTCGTAATAGCTGTATCTAGACATACAAATGTATTTTTTTTGTGATAGGCTATTATGAGATATAAAAAGTCTGAAATTCTGAATTCAGCTCAACAAATTTTCAACCGATTTGCAAGATACTGGACTTGCTACAAGTCTCTCTCGCTGCAAAGACGGGAGAAGGAATAAAAGCGAGAGAGACTTGTAATACTTGGCAGCCTTGGTCGTTGAATGGGCAGGATTCTGTCCAGTCGGCATCCTTTGACAAAAAACCAATATTCAATCATATGCTTAGAAAAGACAATGATACAACAGAGCGAGGCTCTGCGATGTTTCTTGACAATGGCAGACTTGAGCTTCGATGAAACAGTTGACAACAACCCCGACATTTTTGAAAATGGAAGCAAGGCTCGACTGCTCATGAATATTAATGAGCATGCCAAGTATTACAAGTCTCTCTCGCTTTTTTCCTTCTCCTGTTTTTTCTGCGAGAGAGACTTGTATAAGAAGCTCTCGAGGCTCACACCCGAAATAAAATTCCTTGCATTTTGAGTGACACTGAGTACTGGTCTCATGTTCTGATAGCATTACACTCCATAGCGGGATTCATTAAGAAATTGCTTGCAAGATATCAAGCATAGGTTTCAAATCTTTAAAAAGCTGGGTGTAAAATTCTATGACCTATTTCTTTGAACTGAACGGCTGTAAAGAAAGTTAAACTATTTCACAGTAAATCTGCCGTTGAACTTTTCAGAAATCCTCGATATTTTCAGAATCACGGTGCTTTTATTCTTTTTTAAGAATTCATGAAAATTTTCGAAAAAACTTTAAAATTATCGTAATTTCTAAGCCTCTTGTCGAAAGATCAAATAATTTTCAAGAAAACCATAGTTTATAGATGCCTACAATGTGATATCAAGCAAAACTCTTTCTTCTGGTTTGTCATTTGAAAATTTGATGACGTCATATCATAAAAAGAGCTGACATATAAAATAAGGTGTAATTTCGACAAATATTCGAGATTTCTGAAAAGTCCAACGGTAGAATCATAGAAAAGTGGCTAAAGTTTCTTTCAAGTCATTCAGTTTAAAGAAACAGGTCAGTGAATTTTACACCCGCCTTTTTTCGCAGATTTAAAGATTTCGAACCTATGCTAAGATATCATTGACTTAAACGGATTTTTACCTAAATTTCAAGTGATGTCCTTGGCAATCATTGATAACATACACGTACAGCTAAATATGGCAAAAATATCTAATAAATATGATAAAAATACTTTTATTCATTTTTACCTAAATTTCAATTGATGTCCTTGGCAATCATTGATAACATACACATACAGCTAAATATGGCAAAAATATCTAATAAATATAATAAAAATACTTTTATTCATTTTTACCTAAATTTCAATTGATGTCCTTGGCAATCATTGATAACGTACATGTACGGCTAAATATGGCAAAAATATCTAATCAATATAATAAAAATACTTTTATTCATTTTTACCTAAATTTCAATTGATGTCCTTGGTAATCATTGATAACATACACGTACAGCTAAATATGGCAAAAATATCTAATAAATATAATAAAAATACTTTTATTCATTTTTACCTAAATTTCAATTGATGTCCTTGGCAATCATTGATAACATACACGTACGGCTAAATATGGCAAAAATATCTAATAGATATTATAAAAATACTTTTATTCATTTTTACCTAAATTTCAATTGATGTCCTTGGTAATCATTGATAACATACACGTACGGCTAAATATGGCAAAAATATCTAATAAATATGATAAAAATACTTTTATTCATTTTTACCTAAATTTCAATTGATGTCCTTGGCAATCATTGATAACGTACACGTACGGCTAAATATGGCAAAAATATCTAATAAATATAATAAAAATACTTTTATTCATTTTTACCTAAATTTCAATTGAGGTCCTTGGCAATCATTGATAACGTACACGTACGGCTAAATATGGCAAAAATATCTAATAAATATAATAAAAATACTTTTATTCATTTTTACCTAAATTTCAATTGATGTCCTTGGCAATCATTGATAACATACGTGTACGGCTAAATATGGCAAAAATATCTAATAAATATAATAAAAATACTTTTATTCATTTTTACCTAAATTTCAATTGATGTCCTTGGCAATCATTGATAACATACACGTACAGCTAAATATGGCAAAAATATCTAATAAATATAATAAAAATACTTTTATTCATTTTTACCTAAATTTCAATTGATGTCCTTGGCAATCATTGATAACATACGTGTACGGCTAAATATGGCAAAAATATCTAATAAATATAATAAAAATACTTTTATTCATTTTTACCTAAATTTCAATTGATGTCCTTGGCAATCATTGATAACATACGTGTACGGCTAAATATGGCAAAAATATCTAATAAATATAATAAAAATACTTTTATTCATTTTTACCTAAATTTCAATTGATGTCCTTGGTAATCATTGATAACATACACGTACGGCTAAATATGGCAAAAATATCTAATAAATATGATAAAAATACTTTTATTCATTTTTACCTAAATTTCAATTGATGTCCTTGGCAATCATTGATAACATACACGTACGGCTAAATATGGCAAAAATATCTAATAAATATAATAAAAATACTTTTATTCATTTTTACCTAAATTTCAATTGATGTCCTTGGTAATCATTGATAACATACACGTACAGCTAAATATGGCAAAAATATCTAATAAATATAATAAAAATACTTTTATTCATTTTTACCTAAATTTCAATTGATGTCCTTGGTAATCATTGATAACATACACGTACGGCTAAATATGGCAAAAATATCTAATAAATATGATAAAAATACTTTTATTCATTTTTACCTAAATTTCAATTGTTGTCCTTGGTAATCATTGATAACGTACATGTACGGCTAAATATGGCAAAAATATCTAATAAATATAATAAAGATACTTTTATTCATTTTTAACTAAATTTCAATTCATGTCCTTGGTAATCATTGATAACATACACGTACAGCTAAATATGGCAAAAATATCTAATAAATATAATAAAAATACTTTTATTCATTTTTACCTAAATTTCAATTGATGTCCTTGGTAATCATTGATAACATACACGTACAGCTGAATATGGCAAAAATATCTAATAAATATAATAAAAATACTTTTATTCATTTCTACCTAAATTTCAATTGATGTCCTTGGTAATCATTGATAACATACACGTACGGCTAAATATGAGACGCCCGTTCGAGTTCCTTTTCTTTCTTTGCTAATAAATTATCTGTATACATATTTTGAAATTATTGTAAGTGGCTGACGTAGTTGGAGCTCGCTGACATCTTTTTTTCCACCTATAGCAGCCATAGAAAATTTACATAAGTTAGTTGCAGTTTTGCTATTTCATGTGGTAAAAAAAGCAGCTCAGAAGAGGAGGAACCATTTGAATTTGGTTTCTAACACTGACTAGGCTTGGGCCAAAGGGAAAACAACGAAGAAAACTATGGTAATATCAGGGTAACAACTTGAACTTCCAAGCTACGAATACGTTGCATAATTGCCAATTGTGTGACAATAGGTTTCGAACTTTTACCTAATGCTTTTTTGTAGATTTCGAAGCCTAACAGCGGCATTAGCTTTTTAACGTTTGCCTAATGCTCCTTTTTAAATTCCGAAGCCTGACAGCGGCATTAGCTTTTGAACGTTTACCTTATTCTCTTTTGTAGATTTCGAAGCCTAACAGCGGCATTAGCTTTTGAACGTTTGCCTTATTCTCTTTTGTAGATTTCGAAGCCTGACAGTGGCATTAGCTTTTGAACGTCTGCCTTATTCTCTTTTGTAGATTCCGAAGCCTGACAGTGGCATTAGCTTTTGAACGTTTGCCTTATTCTCTTTTGTAGATTCCGAAGCCTGACAGTGGCATTAGCTTTTGAACGTTTGCCTTATTCTCTTTTGTAGATTTCGAAGCCTGACAGTGGCATTAGCTTTTGAACGTTTGCCTTATTCTCTTTTGTAGATTCCGAAGCCTGACAGTGGCATTAGCTTTTGAACGTTTGCCTTATTCTCTTTTGTAGATTTCGAAGCCTGACAGTGGCATTAGCTTTTGAACGTCTGCCTTATTCTCTTTTGTAGATTTCGAAGCCTGACAGCGGCATTAGCTTTTGAACGTTTGCCTTATTCTCTTTTGTAGATTTCGAAGCCTGACAGCGGCATTAGCTTTTGAACGTTTGCCTTATTCTCTTTTGTAGATTTCGAAGCCTGACAGTGGCATTAGCTTTTGAACGTCTGCCTTATTCTCTTTTGTAGATTTCGAAGCCTGACAGCGGCATTAGCTTTTGAACGTTTGCCTTATTCTCTTTTGTAGATTTCGAAGCCTGACAGTGGCATTAGCTTTTGAACGTTTGCCTTATTCTCTTTTGTAGATTTCGAAGCCTGACAGCGGCATTAGCTTTTGAACGTTTGCCTTATTCTCTTTTGTAGATTTCGAAGCCTGACAGTGGCATTAGCTTTTGAACGTTTGCCTTATTCTCTTTTGTAGATTTCGAAGCCTGACAGTGGCATTAGCTTTTGAACGTCTGCCTTATTCTCTTTTGTAGATTTCGAAGCCTGACAGTGGCATTAGCTTTTGAACGTTTGCCTAATTTTTTTTGTAGATTTCGAAGCCTGACAGTGGCATTAGCTTTTGAACGTTTGCCTTATTCTCTTTTGTAGATTCCGAAGCCTGACAGTGGCATTAGCTTTTGAACGTTTGCCTTATTCTCTTTTGTAGATTTCGAAGCCTGACAGCGGCATTAGCTTTTGAACGTTTGCCTTATTCTCTTTTGTAGATTTCGAAGCCTGACAGTGGCATTAGCTTTTGAACGTTTGCCTTATTCTCTTTTGTAGATTTCGAAGCCTGACAGTGGCATTAGCTTTTGAACGTCTGCCTTATTCTCTTTTGTAGATTTCGAAGCCTGACAGTGGCATTAGATTTTGAACGTTTGCCTTATTCTCTTTTGTAGATTTCGAAGCCTAACAGCGGCATTAGCTTTTGAACGTCTGCCTTATTCTCTTTTGTAGATTTCGAAGCGTGACAGTGACATTAGCTTTTGAACGTCTGCCTTATTCTCTTTTATAGATTTCGAAGCCTGACAGTGGCATTAGCTTTTGAACGTCTGCCTTATTCTCTTTTGTAGATTTCGAAGCCTGACAGTGGCATTAGCTTTTGAACGTCTGCCTTATTCTCTTTTGTAGATTCCGAAGCCTGACAGCGGCATTAGCTTTTGAACGTCTGCCTTATTCTCTTTTGTAGATTTCGAAGCCTGACAGTGGCATTAGCTTTTGAACGTCTGCCTTATTCTCTTTTGTAGATTTCGAAGCCTGACAGTGGCATTAGCTTTTGAACGTCTGCCTTATTCTCTTTTGTAGATTTCGAAGCCTGACAGTGGCATTAGTTTTTGAACGTTTGCCTTATTCTCTTTTGTAGATTTCGAAGCCTGACAGTGGCATTAGCTTTTTAAAGTTTGCCTTATTCTCTTTTGTAGATTTCGAAGCCTAACAGCGGCATTAGCTTTTGAACGTTTGCCTTATTCTCTTTTGTAGATTTCGAAGCCTGACAGTGGCATTAGCTTTTGAAAGTCTGCCTTATTCTCTTTTGTAGATTTCGAAGCCTGACAGCGGCATTAGCTTTTGAACGTCTGCCTTATTCTCGTTTGTAGATTTCGAAGCCTGACAGCGGCATTAGCTTTTGAACGTCTGCCTTATTCTCTTTTGTAGATTTCGAAGCCTAACAGCGGCATTAGCTTTTTAACGTTTGCCTAATGCTCCTTTTTAAATTCCGAAGCCTGACAGCGGCATTAGCTTTTGAACGTTTGCCTTATTCTCTTTTGTAGATTTCGAAGCCTGACAGTGGCATTAGCTTTTGAACGTTTGCCTTATTCTCTTTTGTAGATTTCCAAGCCTGACAGCGGCATTAGCTTTTGAACGTTTGCCTTATTCTCTTTTGTAGATTTCGAAGCCTGACAGCGGCATTAGCTTTTGAACGTTTGCCTTATTCTCTTTTGTAGATTTCGAAGCCTGACAGTGGCATTAGCTTTTGAACGTCTGCCTTATTCTCTTTTGTAGATTTCGAAGCCTGACAGCGGCATTAGCTTTTGAACGTCTGCCTTATTCTCTTTTGTAGATTTCCAAGCCTGACAGTGGCATTAGCTTTTGAACGTTTGCCTTATTCTCTTTTGTAGATTTCGAAGCCTGACAGCGGCATTAGCTTTTGAACGTTTGCCTTATTCTCTTTTGTAGATTTCGAAGCCTGACAGCGGCATTAGCTTTTGAACGTTTGCCTTATTCTCTTTTGTAGATTTCCAAGCCTGACAGTGGCATTAGCTTTTGAACGTTTGCCTTATTCTCTTTTGTAGATTCCGAAGCCTGACAGTGGCATTAGCTTTTGAACGTTTGCCTTATTCTCTTTTGTAGATTTCGAAGCCTGACAGTGGCATTAGCTTTTGAACGTTTGCCTTATTCTCTTTTGTAGATTTCGAAGCCGGACAGTGGCATTAGCTTTTGAACGTTTGCCTTATTCTCTTTTGTAGATTTCGAAGCCTGACAGCGGCATTAGCTTTTGAACGTCTGCCTTATTCTCTTTTGTAGATTTCGAAGCCGGACAGTGGCATTAGCTTTTGAACGTTTGCCTTATTCTCTTTTGTAGATTTCGAAGCCTGACAGCGGCATTAGCTTTTGAACGTCTGCCTTATTCTCTTTTGTAGATTTCGAAGCCGGACAGTGGCATTAGCTTTTGAACGTTTGCCTTATTCTTTTTTGTAGATTTCGAAGCCTGACAGCGGCATTAGCTTTTGAACGTCTGCCTTATTCTCTTTTGTAGATTTCGAAGCCCGACAGCGGCATTAGCTTTTGAACGTCTGCCTTAGTCTCCTTTTTAAATTCCGAAGGCGGACAGCGGCATTAGCTTTTGAACGTTTGCCTTATTCTCTTTTGTAGATTTCGAAGCCTGACAGCGGCATTAGCTTTTGAACGTTTGCCTTATTCTCTTTTGTAGATTTCGAAGCCTGACAGTGGCATTAGCTTTTGAACGTCTGCCTTATTCTCTTTTGTAGATTTCCAAGCCTGACAGCGGCATTAGCTTTTGAACGTTTGCCTTATTCTCTTTTGTAGATTTCGAAGCCTGACAGTGGCATTAGCTTTTGAACGTCTGCCTTATTCTCTTTTGTAGATTTCCAAGCCTGACAGCGGCATTAGCTTTTGAACGTCTGCCTTATTCTCTTTTGTAGATTTCCAAGCCTGACAGTGGCATTAGCTTTTGAACTTTTGCCTTATTCTCTTTTGTAGATTTCGAAGCCTGACAGTGGCATTAGCTTTTGAACGTTTCCCTTATTCTCTTTTGTAGATTTCGAAGCCTGACAGTGGCATTAGCTTTTGAACGTTTGCCTAATTTTTTTTGTAGATTTCGAAGCCTGACAGCGGCATTAGCTTTTGAACGTTTGCCTTATTCTCTTTTGTAGATTTCGAAGCCTGACAGTGGCATTAGCTTTTGAACGTTTGCCTTATTCTCTTTTGTAGATTTCGAAGCCTAACAGCGGCATTAGCTTTTGAACGTTTGCCTTATTCTCTTTTGTAGATTTCGAAGCCTGACAGCGGCATTAGCTTTTGAACGTTTGCCTTATTCTCTTTTGTAGATTTCGAAGCCTAACAGTGGCATTAGCTTTTGAACGTTTGCCTTATTCCTTTTGTAGATTTCCAAGCCTGACAGCGGCATTAGCTTTTGAACGTTTGCCTTATTCTCTTTTGTAGATTTCGAAGCCGGACAGCGGCATTAGCTTTTGAACGTTTGCCTTACTCTCTTTTGTAGATTTCGAAGCCTGACAGCGGCATTAGCTTTTGAACGTTTGCCTTATTCTCTTTTGTAGATTTCCAAGCCTGACAGCGGCATTAGCTTTTGAACGTTTGCCTTATTCTCTTTTGTAGATTTCGAAGCCTGACAGTGGCATTAGCTTTTGAACGTTTGCCTTATTCTCTTTTGTAGATTTCGAAGCCTGACAGTGGCATTAGCTTTTGAACGTTTGCCTTATTCTCTTTTTAGATTTCGAAGCCTGACAGTGGCATTAGCTTTTGAACGTCTGCCTTATTCTCTTTTGTAGATTTCGAAGCCTGACAGCGGCATTAGCTTTTGAACGTTTGCCTTATTCTCTTTTGTAGATTTCGAAGCCTGACAGCGGCATTAGCTTTTGAACGTTTGCCTTATTCTCTTTTGTAGATTTCGAAGCCGGACAGCGGCATTAGCTTTTGAACGTTTGCCTTACTCTCTTTTGTAGATTTCGAAGCCTGACAGTGGCATTAGCTTTTGAACGTCTGCCTTATTCTCTTTTGTAGATTTCGAAGCCTGACAGCGGCATTAGCTTTTGAACGTTTGCCTTATTCTCTTTTGTAGATTTCGAAGCCTGACAGTGGCATTAGCTTTTGAACGTTTGCCTTATTCTCTTTTGTAGATTTCGAAGCCTGACAGCGGCATTAGCTTTTGAACGTTTGCCTTATTCTCTTTTGTAGATTTCGAAGCCTGACAGTGGCATTAGCTTTTGAACGTCTGCCTTATTCTCTTTTGTAGATTTCGAAGCCTGACAGCGGCATTAGCTTTTGAACGTTTGCCTTATTCTCTTTTGTAGATTTCGAAGCCTGACAGTGGCATTAGCTTTTGAACGTTTGCCTTATTCTCTTTTGTAGATTTCGAAGCCTGACAGCGGCATTAGCTTTTGAACGTTTGCCTTATTCTCTTTTGTAGATTTCGAAGCCTGACAGTGGCATTAGCTTTTGAACGTTTGCCTTATTCTCTTTTGTAGATTTCGAAGCCTGACAGTGGCATTAGCTTTTGAACGTCTGCCTTATTCTCTTTTGTAGATTTCGAAGCCTGACAGTGGCATTAGCTTTTGAACGTTTGCCTAATTTTTTTTGTAGATTTCGAAGCCTGACAGTGGCATTAGCTTTTGAACGTTTGCCTTATTCTCTTTTGTAGATTCCGAAGCCTGACAGTGGCATTAGCTTTTGAACGTTTGCCTTATTCTCTTTTGTAGATTTCGAAGCCTGACAGCGGCATTAGCTTTTGAACGTTTGCCTTATTCTCTTTTGTAGATTTCGAAGCCTGACAGTGGCATTAGCTTTTGAACGTTTGCCTTATTCTCTTTTGTAGATTTCGAAGCCTGACAGTGGCATTAGCTTTTGAACGTCTGCCTTATTCTCTTTTGTAGATTTCGAAGCCTGACAGTGGCATTAGATTTTGAACGTTTGCCTTATTCTCTTTTGTAGATTTCGAAGCCTAACAGCGGCATTAGCTTTTGAACGTCTGCCTTATTCTCTTTTGTAGATTTCGAAGCGTGACAGTGACATTAGCTTTTGAACGTCTGCCTTATTCTCTTTTATAGATTTCGAAGCCTGACAGTGGCATTAGCTTTTGAACGTCTGCCTTATTCTCTTTTGTAGATTTCGAAGCCTGACAGTGGCATTAGCTTTTGAACGTCTGCCTTATTCTCTTTTGTAGATTCCGAAGCCTGACAGCGGCATTAGCTTTTGAACGTCTGCCTTATTCTCTTTTGTAGATTTCGAAGCCTGACAGTGGCATTAGCTTTTGAACGTCTGCCTTATTCTCTTTTGTAGATTTCGAAGCCTGACAGTGGCATTAGCTTTTGAACGTCTGCCTTATTCTCTTTTGTAGATTTCGAAGCCTGACAGTGGCATTAGTTTTTGAACGTTTGCCTTATTCTCTTTTGTAGATTTCGAAGCCTGACAGTGGCATTAGCTTTTTAAAGTTTGCCTTATTCTCTTTTGTAGATTTCGAAGCCTAACAGCGGCATTAGCTTTTGAACGTTTGCCTTATTCTCTTTTGTAGATTTCGAAGCCTGACAGTGGCATTAGCTTTTGAAAGTCTGCCTTATTCTCTTTTGTAGATTTCGAAGCCTGACAGCGGCATTAGCTTTTGAACGTCTGCCTTATTCTCGTTTGTAGATTTCGAAGCCTGACAGCGGCATTAGCTTTTGAACGTCTGCCTTATTCTCTTTTGTAGATTTCGAAGCCTAACAGCGGCATTAGCTTTTTAACGTTTGCCTAATGCTCCTTTTTAAATTCCGAAGCCTGACAGCGGCATTAGCTTTTGAACGTTTGCCTTATTCTCTTTTGTAGATTTCGAAGCCTGACAGTGGCATTAGCTTTTGAACGTCTGCCTTATTCTCTTTTGTAGATTTCGAAGCCTGACAGTGGCATTAGATTTTGAACGTTTGCCTTATTCTCTTTTGTAGATTTCGAAGCCTAACAGCGGCATTAGCTTTTGAACGTCTGCCTTATTCTCTTTTGTAGATTTCGAAGCGTGACAGTGACATTAGCTTTTGAACGTCTGCCTTATTCTCTTTTATAGATTTCGAAGCCTGACAGTGGCATTAGCTTTTGAACGTCTGCCTTATTCTCTTTTGTAGATTTCGAAGCCTGACAGTGGCATTAGCTTTTGAACGTCTGCCTTATTCTCTTTTGTAGATTTCGAAGCCTGACAGTGGCATTAGCTTTTGAACGTCTGCCTTATTCTCTTTTGTAGATTTCGAAGCCTGACAGTGGCATTAGTTTTTGAACGTTTGCCTTATTCTCTTTTGTAGATTTCGAAGCCTGACAGTGGCATTAGCTTTTTAAAGTTTGCCTTATTCTCTTTTGTAGATTTCGAAGCCTAACAGCGGCATTAGCTTTTGAACGTTTGCCTTATTCTCTTTTGTAGATTTCGAAGCCTGACAGTGGCATTAGCTTTTGAAAGTCTGCCTTATTCTCTTTTGTAGATTTCGAAGCCTGACAGCGGCATTAGCTTTTGAACGTCTGCCTTATTCTCGTTTGTAGATTTCGAAGGCTGACAGCGGCATTAGCTTTTGAACGTCTGCCTTATTCTCTTTTGTAGATTTCGAAGCCTAACAGCGGCATTAGCTTTTTAACGTTTGCCTAATGCTCCTTTTTAAATTCCGAAGCCTGACAGCGGCATTAGCTTTTGAACGTTTGCCTTATTCTCTTTTGTAGATTTCGAAGCCTGACAGTGGCATTAGCTTTTGAACGTTTGCCTTATTCTCTTTTGTAGATTTCGAAGCCTGACAGTGGCATTAGCTTTTGAACGTTTGCCTTATTCTCTTTTGTAGATTTCGAAGCCTGACAGTGGCATTAGCTTTTGAACGTTTGCCTTATTCTCTTTTGTAGATTTCGAAGCCTGACAGTGGCATTAGCTTTTGAACGTTTGCCTTATTCTCTTTTGTAGATTTCGAAGCCTGACAGTGGCATTAGCTTTTGAACGTTTGCCTTATTCTCTTTTGTAGATTTCGAAGCCTGACAGTGGCATTAGCCTTTGAACGTTTGCCTTATTCTCTTTTGTAGATTTCGAAGCCGGACAGTGGCATTAGCTTTTGAACGTTTGCCTTATTCTCCTTTTTAAATTCCGATGGCGGACAGCGGCATTAGCTTTTGAACGTTTGCCTTATTCTCTTTTGTAGATTTCGAAGCCTAACAGCGGCATTAGCTTTTGAACGTTTGCCTTATTCTCTTTTGTAGATTTCGAAGCCTGACAGCGGCATTAGCTTTTGAACGTCTGCCTTATTCTCTTTTGTAGATTTCGAAGCCTGACAGTGGCATTAGCTTTTGAACGTCTGCCTTATTCTCTTTTGTAGATTTCGAAGCCTGACAGTGGCATTAGCTTTTGAACGTCTGCCTTATTCTCTTTTGTAGATTTCGAAGCCTAACAGCGGCATTAGCTTTTGAACGTTTGCCTTATTCTCTTTTGTAGATTTCGAAGCCTGACAGTGGCATTAGCTTTTTAAAGTTTGCCTTATTCTCTTTTGTAGATTTCGAAGCCTGACAGTGGCATTAGCTTTTGAACGTTTGCCTTATTCTCTTTTGTAGATTTCGAAGCCTGACAGTGGCATTAGCTTTTGAACGTTTGCCTTATTCTCTTTTGTAGATTTCGAAGCCTGACAGTGGCATTAGCTTTTGAACGTTTGCCTTATTCTCTTTTGTAGATTTCGAAGCCGGACAGTGGCATTAGCTTTTGAACGTTTGCCTTATTCTCTTTTGTAGATTTCGGAAGCCTGACAGTGGCATTAGCTTTTGAACGTTTGCCTTATTCTCTTTTGTAGATTTCGAAGCCTGACAGTGGCATTAGCTTTTGAACGTTTGCCTTATTCTCTTTTGTAGATTTCGAAGCCTGACAGCGGCATTAGCTTTTGAACGTTTGCCTTATTCTCTTTTGTAGATTTCGAAGCCTGACAGTGGCATTAGCTTTTGAACGTTTGCCTTATTCTCTTTTGTAGATTTCGAAGCCGGACAGCGGCATTAGCTTTTGAACGTTTGCCTTATTCTCTTTTGTAGATTTCGAAGCCTAACAGCGGCATTAGCTTTTTAACGTTTGCCTAATGCTCCTTTTTAAATTCCGAAGCCTGACAGCGGCATTAGCTTTTGAACGTTTGCCTTATTCTCTTTTGTAGATTTCGAAGCCGGACAGCGGCATTAGCTTTTGAACGTTTGCCTTATTCTCTTTTGTAGATTTCGAAGCCTGACAGTGGCATTAGCTTTTGAACGTTTGCCTTATTCTCTTTTGTAGATTTCGAAGCCGGACAGTGGCATTAGCTTTTGAACGTTTGCCTTATTCTCTTTTGTAGATTTCGAAGCCTGACAGCGGCATTAGCTTTTGAACGTTTGCCTTATTCTCTTTTGTAGATTTCGAAGCCTGACAGTGGCATTAGCTTTTGAACGTCTGCCTTATTCTCTTTTGTAGATTTCGAAGCCTGACAGTGGCATTAGCTTTTGAACGTTTGCCTTATTCTCTTTTGTAGATTTCGAAGCCTGACAGTGGCATTAGCTTTTGAACGTTTGCCTTATTCTCTTTTGTAGATTTCGAAGCCTGACAGTGGCATTAGCTTTTGAACGTTTGCCTTATTCTCTTTTGTAGATTTCGAAGCCTGACAGTGGCATTAGCTTTTGAACGTCTGCCTTATTCTCTTTTGTAGATTTCCAAGCCTGACAGTGGCATTAGCTTTTGAACGTCTGCCTTATTCTCTTTTGTAGATTTCGAAGCCTGACAGTGGCATTAGCTTTTGAACGTTTGCCTTATTCTCTTTTGTAGATTTCGAAGCCTGACAGTGGCATTAGCTTTTGAACGTTTGCCTTATTCTCTTTTGTAGATTTCGAAGCCTGACAGTGGCATTAGCTTTTGAACGTTTGCCTTATTCTCTTTTGTAGATTTCGAAGCCTGACAGTGGCATTAGCTTTTGAACGTCTGCCTTATTCTCTTTTGTAGATTTCGAAGCCTAACAGCGGCATTAGCTTTTGAACGTTTGCCTTATTCTCTTTTGTAGATTTCGAAGCCTGACAGTGGCATTAGCTTTTGAACGTTTGCCTTCTTCTCTTTTGTAGATTTCGAAGCCTAACAGCGGCATTAGCTTTTTAAAGTTTGCCTTATTCTCTTTTGTAGATTTCGAAGCCTAACAGCGGCATTAGCTTTTGAACGTTTGCCTTATTCTCTTTTGTAGATTTCGAAGCCTGACAGTGGCATTAGCTTTTGAACGTCTGCCTTATTCTCTTTTGTAGATTTCGAAGCCTGACAGCGGCATTAGCTTTTGAACGTTTGCCTTATTCTCTTTTGTAGATTTCGAAGCCTGACAGTGGCATTAGCTTTTGAACGTTTGCCTTCTTCTCTTTTGTAGATTTCGAAGCCTAACAGCGGCATTAGCTTTTTAAAGTTTGCCTTATTCTCTTTTGTAGATTTCGAAGCCTGACAGTGGCATTAGCTTTTGAACGTTTGCCTTATTCTCTTTTGTAGGTTTCGAAGCCTGACAGTGGCATTAGCTTTTGAACGTTTGCCTTATTCTCTTTTGTAGATTTCGAAGCCTGACAGTGGCATTAGCTTTTGAACGTTTGCCTTATTCTCTTTTGTAGATTTCGGAAGCCTGACAGTGGCATTAGCTTTTGAACGTTTGCCTTATTCTCTTTTGTAGATTTCGAAGCCGGACAGCGGCATTAGCTTTTGAACGTTTGCCTTATTCTCTTTTGTAGATTTCGAAGCCTAACAGCGGCATTAGCTTTTTAACGTTTGCCTAATGCTCCTTTTTAAATTCCGAAGCCTGACAGCGGCATTAGATTTTGAACGTCTGCCTTATTCTCTTTTGTAGATTTCGAAGCCTGACAGCGGCATTAGCTTTTGAACGTTTGCCTTATTCTCTTTTGTAGATTTCGAAGCCTGACAGTGGCATTAGCTTTTGAACGTTTGCCTTATTCTCTTTTGTAGATTTTGAAGCCGGACAGTGGCATTAGCTTTTGAACGTTTGCCTTATTCTCTTTTGTAGATTTCGAAGCCTGACAGTGGCATTAGCTTTTGAACGTCTGCCTTATTCTCTTTTGTAGATTTCGAAGCCTGACAGCGGCATTAGCTTTTGAACGTTTGCCTTATTCTCTTTTGTAGATTTCGAAGCCGGACAGCGGCATTAGCTTTTGAACGTTTGCCTTATTCTCTTTTGTAGATTCCGAAGCCTGACAGTGGCATTAGCTTTTGAACGTTTGCCTTATTCTCTTTTGTAGATTTCGAAGCCGGACAGCGGCATTAGCTTTTGAACGTTTGCCTTATTCTCTTTTGTAGATTTCGAAGCCTAACAGCGGCATTAGCTTTTTAACGTTTGCCTAATGCTCCTTTTTAAATTCCGAAGCCTGACAGCGGCATTAGATTTTGAACGTCTGCCTTATTCTCTTTTGTAGATTTCGAAGCCTGACAGCGGCATTAGCTTTTGAACGTTTGCCTTATTCTCTTTTGTAGATTTCGAAGCCTGACAGTGGCATTAGCTTTTGAACGTCTGCCTTATTCTCTTTTGTAGATTTCGAAGCCTGACAGTGGCATTAGCTTTTGAACGTTTGCCTTATTCTCTTTTGTAGATTTCGAAGCCTGACAGTGGCATTAGCTTTTGAACGTTTGCCTTATTCTCTTTTGTAGATTTCGAAGCCTGACAGTGGCATTAGCTTTTGAACGTCTGCCTTATTCTCTTTTGTAGATTTCGAAGCCTGACAGCGGCATTAGCTTTTGAACGTCTGCCTTATTCTCTTTTGTAGATTTCGAAGCCTGACAGTGGCATTAGCTTTTGAACGTCTGCCTTATTCTCTTTTGTAGATTTCGAAGCCTGACAGTGGCATTAGCTTTTGAACGTTTGCCTTATTCTCTTTTGTAGATTTCGAAGCCTGACAGTGGCATTAGCTTTTGAACGTTTGCCTTATTCTCTTTTGTAGATTTCGAAGCCGGACAGTGGCATTAGCTTTTGAACGTTTGCCTTATTCTCTTTTGTAGATTTCGAAGCCTGACAGCGGCATTAGCTTTTGAACGTTTGCCTTATTCTCTTTTGTAGATTTCGAAGCCTGACAGTGGCATTAGCTTTTTAAAGTTTGCCTTATTCTCTTTTGTAGATTTCGAAGCCTGACAGTGGCATTAGCTTTTTAAAGTTTGCCTTATTCTCTTTTGTAGATTTCGAAGCCTAACAGCGGCATTAGCTTTTGAACGTTTGCCTTATTCTCTTTTGTAGATTTCGAAGCCTGACAGCGGCATTAGCTTTTGAACGTTTGCCTTATTCTCTTTTGTAGATTTCGAAGCCGGACAGTGGCATTAGCTTTTGAACGTTTGCCTTATTCTCTTTTGTAGATTTCGAAGCCGGACAGTGGCATTAGCTTTTGAACGTTTGCCTTATTCTCTTTTGTAGATTTCGAAGCCTGACAGTGGCATTAGCTTTTTAAAGTTTGCCTTATTCTCTTTTGTAGATTTCGAAGCCTAACAGCGGCATTAGCTTTTGAACGTTTGCCTTATTCTCTTTTGTAGATTTCGAAGCCTGACAGCGGCATTAGCTTTTGAACGTTTGCCTTATTCTCTTTTGTAGATTTCGAAGCCTGACAGTGGCATTAGCTTTTGAACGTTTGCCTTATTCTCTTTTGTAGATTTCGAAGCCGGACAGTGGCATTAGCTTTTGAACGTTTGCCTTATTCTCTTTTGTAGATTCCGAAGCCTGACAGTGGCATTAGCTTTTGAACGTTTGCCTTATTCTCTTTTGTAGATTTCGAAGCCTAACAGCGGCATTAGCTTTTTAACGTTTGCCTAATGCTCCTTTTTAAATTCCGAAGCCTGACAGCGGCATTAGCTTTTGAACGTTTGCCTTATTCTCTTTTGTAGATTTCGAAGCCGGACAGCGGCATTAGCTTTTGAACGTTTGCCTTATTCTCTTTTGTAGATTCCGAAGCCTGACAGTGGCATTAGCTTTTGAACGTTTGCCTTATTCTCTTTTGTAGATTTCGAAGCCTGACAGTGGCATTAGCTTTTGAACGTTTGCCATATTCTCTTTTGTAGATTTCGAAGCCTGACAGTGGCATTAGCTTTTGAACGTTTGCCTTACTCTCTTTTGTAGATTTCGAAGCCTGACAGCGGCATTAGCTTTTTAAAGTTTGCCTTATTCTCTTTTGTAGATTTCGAAGCCTAACAGCGGCATTAGCTTTTGAACGTTTGCCTTATTCTCTTTTGTAGATTTCGAAGCCTGACAGCGGCATTAGCTTTTGAACGTTTGCCTTATTCTCTTTTGTAGATTTCCAAGCCTGACAGCGGCATTAGCTTTTGAACGTTTGCCTTATTCTCTTTTGTAGATTTCGAAGCCTGACAGCGGCATTAGCTTTTGAACGTTTGCCTTTTTCCTTTTTGTAGATTTCCAAGCCTGACAGCGGCATTAGCTTTTGAACGTTTGCCTTATTCTCTTTTGTAGATTTCGAAGCCTGACAGCGGCATTAGCTTTTGAACGTCTGCCTTATTCTCTTTTGTAGATTTCGAAGCCTTACAGCGGCATTAGCTTTTGAACGTCTGCCTTATTCTCTTTTGTAGATTTCGAAGCCTGACAGCGGCATTAGCTTTTGAACGTCTGCCTTATTCTCTTTTGTAGATTTCGAAGCCTGACAGCGGCATTAGCTTTTGAACGTCTGCCTTATTCTCTTTTGTAGATTTCGAAGCCTGACAGCGGCATTCTTCAGAGATGCAATGGGTTTCCTATTGATGTTTGATTTGACAAATGAGGAATCCTTTGTAAATGTCAGGAGTTGGTTGTCGCAATTACAAACACATGCATACAGTGAAGACCCAATGATAGGTATGCGTATGCGTTCGGTATGTTAATAACAAATGACGGATATATAGCGTCTAGTTTAACAATAGAACAAAAGGTGGGCGCCTGCCATCATTTGTCCAGTTGTTTTGATAATCTATCGAGATCATCAAATATAATGGAATACAATAGACTATATTTAGATTGCCCAGGCCCCTGACTTAAGTCACCTTATATCTCCGTCATTTGTCTTTCACTCCTGGGCTCCAAGCCTAATCATGTCTGTCTTTGTAATCTGTTAGAAATGGGGTAGGATTCCAGTGGATTTAGCACATAGACTCATAGCACATTGTTGCTGCTGCGATACTTGGTCTACAGTAAAAACCCGCGTATAAGAACCTAGTGATAAAGAACCTACAGGCTGAAATTCTGAGATTAGACCCCCCAAAATATAAGACCCATTCAGCCTGAAATTTGAAATAGGTTCTTACTCGTACAGTTCATCAAATTAGATCAAAACTCCAGTTGCTTTGTCATAGAACCTATATGGACTGATACTGCCATATGTGCACCTTGCAAAGAAATATAAAGATGCTTTGGGACCTTTTCATTGTATTCTGCAAAATATCTGATTCTTTCACGCACTGCTGTTGTGAATAAAGCCTCATGAACTCAGTTGCCTCTGAACTGACAGTAAACAATGAGCTTGAAGTTTCAATCTGAGCAAAAGAAATACCTGAAAACCCTGAATGAAATAAGAACCAATTTAAGAACCTGAACAGCTCAATTTCCCACTAAATACTCAATATATAAGAACCTAATCAGGCTGACTTGCAAAATTGTAGGTTCTTATACGCGAGGTTCTTATACGCAGGTTTTTACTGTAGACCAAGTATCGCAGCAGCAACAACAACAACAGCGGCGTTTTTTATTTTTTCTCAAACTGGGGCTTATGTACTTTCATATAAGAATTTTAGACCAAAATGAGCACGTTTAGATGTGCGCTATGGAACGAGGGTAAGGTGTAGTCTCAGAAGCGAGGCAAGCAACCCTTGACAGTTGAAAGTTCTCACTGCCGCGGTGAAGTTCATGGAAGCTAACTGGCCTTAAAAATGAGGATCTCCTTGTTCACACCTAAAGGTTTATTGAATCTTGCATCAAGGAAACATTCATATGGATACTTGCAGCTTTTGTTCAAGGCTAGTATCAGTGAAAACTTGAATTATGAGGTGTTTGAGCATCGAAGGCTCCATTCGGCAACTTAGGCCTATCCACCATTGCCTGGAGTTCGTACAGTATTGCTATGGTTTGAATATCTAGTTATTTACATTTGAGAGTTTAACAAATGGGATGAATTCTACACATTGGGCTTTGCAATCATCATCCCCCCCCCCCACTTTCTGAGGTTGCATTTAAGGGTTTAACAAATTTGGTGAATTCTACACATTGGGCTCTGCAATCATCATCCCACTTTCTGAGATTGCATTTTAACAAATGCGGTGAATTCTACACATTGGGCTTTGCAATCATCATCCCCCCCCCCCCACTTTCTGATGATAGTATTTTTATTTCAGTATTAATTGGCAACAAAGCTGACTTAGAAGACCAAAGAAGAGTTGACCAAGAAGATGCCAGGGCGCTAGCTGATAGTTTAGGCCTACGATATTTTGAAACAAGTGCGGCGACTGGTGCAAATGTTGAAGAAGCGATCGATTCACTATTAGACCTGGTTAGTATCGCTTATTTCTTACCTTTTGATTCGCAAAGCTGAGTCTGTAAAGCCTGAATCAGTATGCTAGTTGTGGCAAAGAATTTCGTCGGATTTCAGAACACTTCTCAGTGAAAAAGGGCAGATTTTGTGTTATAACAGCATCAGTTGCTTTGGTTCACGCTTCAATTCAAAGCGATTAGCGAATGCAGACAAAATAGAATCTCTCAACCTGTACTTCAAAACTAACATAGCCGCAAAGTTGCACTGAAATCAGTACGGCAAACACTTCCTTGGTGCAAGCGAAGAGGCGTTTTTAAGGGAAGTTATGTGCTTGTAACGAAAGAAGACAGGTAAATCCGTAGTTCTGTCTGGCGGATGTCTATTCCTTATAATGTACCGGGTGAGTCAAAAAAAAGTTTAGGCCTTTGAAGGGCTGTGGAATATAAAGTATGTGACCGATATTCAAAACTGAAATGTTCATCTATCAGTCGAAGGTCAACTTAGATGAGCAAATTTTGTTTGGTAGTATCCCTCATCTTACAGACCCAGAAATTTGGAAAATGCTTGTAAAGGGCATGTTTGGGAACAACAGTTCCACATTCCATTCTGGTCTATAATTTACCGTCTTTTGAAATGAGGATTCAGCATCTCAAAACTGGCAATGCAAACTTCAATGCCACATAAATCATGGACCAGAATGGAATGTGGAATTCTCGATTCCCATACAAACCCATTACAAGCATTTTGATTATTGTTGGGTCTCAAAGATGTTTGATTTTACAAAACAAAATTTTGTCATCTAAGTTAGCCTTTGAGTGTCAGATTAACACTTCAGTTTTGAATATTGGTCACATGCTTTTTATTCCACAGCCTTCCAAACGCCGAAACTTTTTTTGACTCACCCGGGACTGTTTATTGTCTTGTAGGTAATGGAGCAAATGGAGAGATGCGTAGACAAATCAACACTACCCCCTGGTTTCATGAATGGTGTAGAACGAGGGCACAGGCTAAGGGAAGTTGATGAGGCAGATGAAGAGAGGAAAAGTTCATGTAGTTGCTAAATCACGTGATCAGATCATGGGTTATAGGAAGATTTTTGCTTGTGTTGCCTGGTTTCATCGATTTGTCTGGGCCAGATCATTTATAGACTGCCTACTTTAATCCCTGCTTCAAACTTTTGTCAACAGAGACAAAACAGAGACTCAAAATTCTGAGTTAAAACCAGGACATGAATAGACTTTTTCGACAATTAAAAAAGGGACTGGGGAGAGCGATTTTTCTGGTAAATCAGGGAGACAAATCTGACACATGGCTGCCATAGAGCTGCCGCGAATGATAAATCCTCGCACCAAAATAAGAACATAGAGGCTGTTTTCCCTGTTACAGTTTGATGAAACATAGGTTCTTATTGCAAGGGTAGCAAACTTGATTTTTGATTGTTGTTATGAAATTTACTTTGGCCCCAATTGGCTGTTAAAGTTTGATTCTCCTCCCAAATTAGTTATTAGGTCCGTAAAACCCTTTCGAAAAAATAATGGGGCTGAACATCTTTTGTGAGGCTCTGAAAAGGCCTACACAAGGCACATTTCAAATAAGAACTTCTATACTTTGAAATTAGTGTTAGTACCTTGGAAATAAGAACCTATTTCAGCCTCTCTCTCTCACAAAAGTAGCTTCTCATATATGGAAACTCTATCCACCTGCCCCAGGCCTGAACACAGAGACTACAAGAAATGTCTGAAGAGGACTGTATCTTTCTTAATTTTTTCACTGGCGTAGACATAAGCCCTTCTCGCACTCACTGTGGAACAATCTAGCTAAACATTACTGCGAGCTCAAACTTATGATTCGCGATGACGCAGCAATGACCTCATGCTCATCAAGTCACACGACCTCTCGCTTTAGGTAAACAAGCCCAAATTTGGTTAATTAGTTACCCAAAGTTAGCTCTCTTTTACTCAATGTATTTTTCCCAAAATGATACCACTAATGCGCTCCTCCACATCATATGCAGGGATTTACTGTAAACTGTTGATTTAAATTCAACGTTGAAACCAAGAAACTTTGACAAATGATTGACTGAAGCAATGTAGCCGGAAGGATATCCGGAGGGTATTCATCATCTTCCTTCGAAATTGATCAATGCTATGTGAATCAATCGTTGAAGCTCCATAACAGACATTTGTGTCTACCATTTACCAGAAGAAAATACTCTCTCTAGTCACCTTTTGGTTGTCACCAGGCCCGTCGGAAGAGGGGGCCTGGGGGGGGGGGGCTTCAGCCCCCCGATAATTTGCTGAAGTTTGCTGATTTTGTAAGTGAAAAAGGCTGTAAAAGCCAAGGTCGTAAGAACGAAGATTCAAATTTGTATATATTCGAGGAAGCTACCAGAATCTATCAAAAATGCAATATCTTTTGCTGTCATACAAGTAAAAAAATTCAAAATTTTCATGGAAAGACTCTCATTAGTCGTGATCCTTTGCTTCCGTCAATAGCACATTTTCCAAAAATGGGGCGTTTTCCAACGATCTAAAGGGTGTGGTCATGAACAATTTTCCCGGGGGAAGCCCCCGGACTCCCATTTTTGCTCGCTTCGCTCGCTACTTGTTTCAGCCCCCCAATATGACTTTCGTTCCGACGGGCCTGTGTCACACCTCATCTCATATCCGGCAAAGAGAGTGGAGTGTCCTAGATGCAAGCTTTTTATGGCATGGCGTACCATTGAAAATCAGCGACTTTCCTCGAGTATCAGCATTTAGAGTTACCGAGTTTTGAATCATAGGCCTACCCAGTTCTGCATAAATTGGACTTCCACGTTGTGCATCGGAATGGGATAACTTCATAGTTTATGAAGGGCAGTAAATTCGCACGAAAACCAAGGAATCTATTCAATCCAATCTGAATCAAAGAAACATTGCATTGCCTTTGCAGTTTAAATTGTGGTTTTTTAAACTCCCTATTAAAATAGTGAAAAGGGGAATCCCCTCCCATGTTTATCGAACCTCCGAACATACTCGCACTCCCTGCTGATCGATGTCATGGACATTCGAGCAATCTACACCTTTTCAACTAAGCGACCTCGTTTTGAAATTTTTCAAAATTTCTTTAGCTTGCGTCATATGAAATTTCGGACCCCATATTCAAATTCAGCATCCAAATTTTAGTCTAATTACAAATTTTCATGATCTTAGTGCTAACGAATTTAATTTTATGAGGATAACAAATTTGAAAATTTATAAGGGATTTGACCGTGAATAATTTTTTTTATGCATCTAAAATTTTACAGCACAAGTTACGTCTACTACATCCTACGATACTTTCTAATTACTTTACAAACTATACAAACACTACAGGGACAGGACCACAAGGAGCAAAAAGACAATGACTACCCTGTGGCCATTAACATAAAGACATGCGAATAATAAAAACTAAATGAATAACTACAAATACAAAACATACGATTTAGCACTATACACATTAATACTCGAATCCGTTTCACATTGGATGTCAGGCCAGCATAGGAGAAAGATGCTGAGCAACAGGAATAATGACTGAGGGTGTAAAGTTTCACCCCGAACGATTTTGACTGTCAAATCCCTTATAAATTCTCAAAGTTATTATCGCCATAAAATCGAAATCGCATACTCTAGGAATTTGAAGATTTGGAATTAAACTAACCTTGGGGTGCTGAATCAAAATCCATGGTCAGAAATTTCGTATCAAGAGATTTTCAGAAATTTCCAAAACGAGGCCGTTAGTTGAAAAGGTGTATTTTCCATAACTCATTGGATACTAAGAAATGAAGCGGTTGTTTGCATGCCTGTCCAAGTGCCCATGTATGTGTGCGGTTGCTGTGTCACTCCAATTCGCATAACACAAGGATGCAAGGACACACAACAAGGACAGATTTTGTAAGACAATAGCAGCAGTTGCTTTTATCGACACCTAAATTCAAAGAGATCTGCGATTGCAGACAAAGGAAATTGTCTCAAGCAGAAATTCAAAACAAACGAAGCTGCGAAGTTTCTCTGAAATCCAGGTAGCTATCTCGCTTGTTGTGCACTCCACAAATGGTTTTTAAGAGCACACGTGAGCGTATATTGAAAGAAGGGCGATATATCTAAACATCTACCGCGGACATTTCATTTGGCTGTTCAGAAGCTGAGCAGTATGTGCTTTGATTGCACCCAAAAAATACAAGAATTGAATCGCCGGTTCCTATGCCAAACAAGTAAAATGCCCGTGGTAGATATCTAGATATATCCTTCTTCTTTCAATATACGCTCATGTTAGCTCTTAAAAACCATTTGTGGAATGCACAAAAAGCGAGGTAGCTACCTGGGTTTCAGAGAAACTTTGCGCCTTCGTTTGTTTTGAATTTCTGCTTGAGAGAGTTTCCTTTGTCTGCAATCACAAATCTCTTTGAATTTTAGGTGTCAATAAAAGGAACTGATGCTGTTGTCTTACAAAATCTGTCCTTGTTAGGAAACACAGGAACAGGGTAACATGGGAAAATGTAATTGCTATTATTCTGATATTGAAGTCTTCCCCCCTCCACTTATTAAGTTTTCAAGTACTTTCCCACCCTCTGAGATCATCCTCTCTATTTTTCGCCGGTGAGCAGGCAACAAAAGCTAGATCGTCTCACAGCCCTTGGTAAATCACGTGATCCTAACACATGATCAAATCAGGTATTCATATACAAATATTTATGTCCAACATATCGACAATGTGACGTCATAACATACACGTGACCTCAAAGTATTTTACGTTTTTGTTGCTAAATGGAATTGTTGTAAATATTCGCGCGGAGTGGATAGAAACATGAACGCGCGAAAATTATGGATTTATGTTTGAATCCACTTTTTTTAATGAGAGCACATAGGCCAATGGCAAATGTTGAAAAACAAAAGATTCCGGCAAGGGTTCTTACCTTAAATGATTTGTGTTTATTTCCAGTCATATCGTGTTTTTGCGAAATAGGCTTATGACGATGAGGCTGTTGTTTCCCTGTGCTTTTTGACTTGATGATGGCGCTTCAGTCAAGAGAGACTCATAATATTACTCTTAAAAACCCGGCCCTTTTTAGGCCCAACGTTTGCAATAACGTACCAATCAGATTGCGAGATTTGGCAATGAACAATGCTGTCGAATTTTCCATTCAATTGATGCAGTTGACTACAGTTTTGGGTAGTTTTTGGGCTGAAAATTTCTGTGATTGGGGTATACTTTCACTTAGAATTTTCAGGGATTGGGGTTCACTGTTATACTCAAAATTCTGGTAATAGGTTCTGAATGAAAGCACAGCTGGATAATTCTTCGAGCAACACGCGGTCAGTTTCAGGTGAACAGATTTCAAGTATTTTTCTTGTTTAAAAACGTGCTTAGATCAGAACTTCGTTCCAATGGCTACTTGAGACAAAAATTCTTGTTCCCAGCCGTCGATCCCTTATCCCTTTGAAGTCGAATTGTTTTTGTTACTTCTTCGAAATTCTGGCATTGGGTATCAATATCTGACATCTATTCTTTGATTGGATATCAATATTGGACCAAATTTCTGGGAATGGGTCGTAGCGGAAATCCTTGCGGCGCAAGACCCTCGTATGAATTTATAGTGAAGTACCCCCCCCCCCGGGATAATGATTTCCGTAGCAATTTTTCGCCTTGCTGGTTAGGGTTGCTCACTTATAATGGAAATTGATTACTGGTACAGACAGTGAAAACATGACATGTATGCATATAGTACACAAGAGAAGCATAGGTTTTTAATCTTTAAAAAGTTGGGTGTAAAATTCTATGACCTATTTCTTTGAACTGAAAGGCCTCAAAGGAACTTGAACTGTTTTACAGTAAATCTGCTGTTGGACTTTTCTGAAATCTTCAATATTTTCAAAATTACAGTGTTTTTCTTCTTTTAAGAATTCGAGATAATTTTCGAAAAGAATTTAAAACTACCGTAATTTCTAAACCTGTTGACGAAAGATCAAATAATTTTCAAGGAAACTATAGTTTATGGATGCCTACAATATGGTATCAAGAAAAACTCTTTCACTCTTCTGGTTTATGATTTAGAAATTTGATGACGTTACATCGTAAAATGAGCTGAAATATAAAATGGGCTGTAATTTCGACAAATTTCCAAGATTGCTGTCAAGTCAAACGGTAGAATCATAGAAAAATGGCTAAAGTTTTTGAAGTAATTCATTTTGCACTCGCCTTGTCTCGTAGACTTAAGGTAGGGGACCAGGCGAGAATCATCAGATTTCTGAAAAAAAATCGAAATTTTGTTTTTCTTCTTGATTTATTTTTCAGTTATCTTAGATTTGCAATATCTAAATGATATGCCAAGAACAGCAGCTAGGAAAGAATAATTTGACATTTTCTTTGGGTGAGTCAGCATTAGCCAGCCATTAATTGCTAAATGTTGATCAAAAACTGGTGCACTGTTATGTGTTTTCTTCTCCTCCCCCTTGATTGCATCCCCAAAACCTGGATACCGTTGAAAAGCTCTCTCTTTGGTCTTTTCGAAAATGCCTCTCTTTTTAGTACTTGATGTAAACATAAGCTGAAATGTGAAGCTTTTTATCCCTGTGCAAATCCTTGTCTCAACTGTTCTGGTTACGAGGCTGAACTTAAGCCATCTGATTGGCTGATTTGCCGAATGGTGAAATCTTATTGGCTGTTGAGAACAGCTGATTTCCGTTGAGCCGCTTGTGACAATATTTCCTCAATGCTATCTTCACTTATCGCAGCTTGCTCGTAAAAAACGTTCTAAAAGTAACAAATTATCTTCGTATTTATAACGAAATTGTTGATCAACATGGGAAAGACCAAGTTTAATCGCTTTAAAGGTGTTAGAAAGAGGAGGAGAAACAAGCCAGTAGTTGTAGTTGTACCAATGACTTTCGAAGAAGCAGCAGCTGAAGCTAGGCCCATCCCAGCTGAAGAAAATGAAACAAACAACGGACAAGCCCCTTCCGCCAGCTCGAAGAAGCTTGAATTCTTTGGATTGAAACTCGATGAAATGGTTGAGATGACAAAGCAGACTGAACCAGAGAGTCAAGACAAGTATTTCTTGATGGTAGACAAGGTTTCTCTGAATAAATTGTTGTCTTGTTTATGCTGCCCAAATTGTAAAGTGCCAGGAATCGAATTTGATACCTATGAAGAGAAACACATGGGATTTTGTGCAAAAGGGTATGTTTATTGTGGTTCATGTGAAACAGTGATAAATGAAGGCTACCTTAGTGAGAGAATTGGTGGCTCTCATTCAACAAATAGGCCCTTTGAAGTGAATACCAGATCAGTTTTCGCATTTATGGGCATTGGTTGTGGATACACTGCAATGAGAGACTGGTCAACAATTATGAATTTTCCATACTGTCCAAATAAGTATGCTTATCAATCAACTAAAGAGAAATTGATATCCGCCAGCAAAGAAACATTTGATGAAGTTGCAACAAAGTCAGTGGAAATAATACGCCAGAAACATGCAGAACTTGGTGAACCGCCAGATAAGAACAATACTCTTGACATTGCTGTTTCTTATGATGGCACATGGCAAAGTAGGGGACATTCTTCTCACAATGGTGCAGGCATTGTCATAGATCTTTGTCATAGACAGGCTTGCCTATTGACTACGAAGTTGTTTGCAACTTCTGTCACCAATGTTTCAAGGCTCCAGGGCATTATGACCCAGAGTATACTGAATGGCAAACCAAGCATCAAGCAAAGTGTGCAAAAAATATGATGGCTCAGCCAATTCCATGGAACAAGAATGTGCAAATCGAATTTGGCAGCGATCAGTCGCAAAACATGGTCTTCGTTACACAACAATGTTGTCAGATGGTGACAGTAAGTCCTTTGAGCATCTGAAACAAAATGAGGTTTATGGCAAAGAAGTTGAGATATTTAAAGAAGAATGTGTCAACCATGTATCAAAACGGATGGGAACTGCTCTGAATAATGTGATACAAGAATGCAAGGCACAGAGGCAGTCAATTTCTGGGAAGGGGAAGTTGACAAAGGAGAAGGTTTTAAAAATCCAAAATTATTATGGGCGGGCGATAAAAGATAATGCCCATGATCCTGCTCTTGCTAAGAAGAGAATATTTGCCATTCTCTTTCATCTGACGTCTACTGACAGGAATCCAAAGCATGTTCATTGCCCACCAGGTGAAAATTCATGGTGCTTTTGGCAGAGGGCCATTGCCAGGCAGGAGAACCCAGGGCCGCATAAAGAAGACGAAACCATTGCAGAAAATATTGGTAAGAAGCTTTTGCCTATCTTTCAGCGATTAACTGATGACAGTTTGTTGCGTAGATGCACAAGGAATCGCTCACAAAACCCAAATGAATCTTTGCACAATGTTATTTGGAGATTTTGCCCCAAGATAACTTTTGTTGGCAGAAAGACCCTTGAAAGTGCAACCTGCCTGGCATTGTGCCAGTTTGCAAAAGGTGCTACCTTCCAAGAAACTCTTTTTGAGTTTTTGGGAATTGACCCAGGCCATTATCTGAAGCAAGGATCACTGAGAAAGTCAATTGAAAGACTAAAGAAAGCTGACATAGCATCTACCAATGAGGCTAAACAGAAAAGGAAGAGACTTAAGTATGCAAAGGTTACAAAAGAGAAAGCAAAAAAGATAAAGGAAGGAGATACATGTAAAGCTGGGTCATTTGCGTAACTTTGCTGCAGTAAGGACTGATACATTGACAGTGACATTGAAATAGTAGTTAGTTAGTGGCCAGACAGCATTTTGGCATGTAATATCTTGTTTTGGTCCATTAATGTACTTGTCTTATGCTGTTGTTTGCAGAGTTTATGCAGGAATATGTTTGTTAGTTTTTCAACTGCAATTATCTCAGTTTTGGTTTTGCGCATACTGCAACAACTCTTGGAAAGTTAATCTTTGAATTGGCTGGAGAAAAATCATCATCCTATACACCATTTTGTAGCTTAGTTTCTGTAGAGTGCAGAGGTTTATAAAGATTGTCTGTTCAAGAAACATGATAGAAGATACTGTAAGTCCAAGGTAACAACATCCGATTAATTACCAACAACTAATTAACAGTGCAAAATTTAAATAAATGGTGTACACTGCATCAAAATAAAATGTTTCTCTGCACAGAGCAAGGCTTCAGCTTCAATATGATACCCTGCACACATCAATATCTGTTCAAAGTTAGAATATTAAGGATCCAAAAGAGAAATGACTCTTTTTCTGTTGTTTCCAGGTTTCCATGGAAACCAAAGGCTATTTTTAGAAACTATTTACATATTCGTAATCAGCATATAAAATTTGTGCTAGTAGCATAATTTCATCTCTCTGGGACTTAGAATGTAGAAATTAGTTTTTCGCCTGGTCCCCTACCTTAATGATTCAGAACCTATGCTCACAAGACACTGCCTGCAAGAAACTCGGCTCTCTGATTGGCAAAAATTAAGAAGCTCCAGTAGTGTGAAAGTGAGCCGTCCCGATGTTTCCTACTGTAGTCCCTTACTAGCTATGTAATGCAAGAAACAAGTGAAAATTGTTAAAATTATGCTGAAATTTTTTTTATTGGTTAAATGTCCCTGGAACCGAAATTTCTGAGTTAGTTTGATCTGATAATTGAATTTCTTTTGAGTGGTTTCTTTTAAAAGGTACATGCATCAATAACAAAGTATACGTATTGTTTTATAAGAAACTCTACTGTCAGATCATCAATATAATAAGAAACTCCTGTACCGTGAAAGTATAGCTCAAAGGGACAGGGTCACGTAATGTAAGCAAAATTGTGTCGAATCGACAATTTCGCAGTTTTTTGATGGGCCATATCACAGTGGTTTTCCACTACTTTTCTCAAAATGAAAGTGTTATTTCGAAGATGGACTCATGTAGTTCGTACAGAAACAAACAAAACATTCATATGTTGTACGATTGCAGAGATATTGGAGGATTTCTAAAAGTAACTTTAGTGTGGATCCCCCCCCATGGACGAAAATTTGTCCAGATCATAATGGCCACGTGTGGGCAACAATATAGATTCTAGGAATAACAGGTTTGTTTAGGTTACGTGACCCTGCCTCTTTAAGAAACTATCTATTTAGATAAACCCTTGGCAAATTTTTACTTTATTATCACTCTGCTTTCTGTATCCTGTTATTTGTAAGGTACTCAAGTTGTCACACGCCTTTGTTTTCGAGGGCACACCAGCACAGGTAGCGATCTTGAAGATTACTATGAAACTTTTAAGAAACTTGTAAGAAACTCTTAGTGCTCAAAACTTGATAATCCTAAGGTACTTTCAGTGTCGGTTCAAATTCATAATTTCCTTTAAGAAAAATAGGTTTAGTTTTTAAGAGACTTTAACAACTAGATCAAATTCCTAGTCTTTTTTCATTCGTTTGGATTTAAGAAACTCTGATTACTTGTTCAAATTCTTTGTTCCTTTGTTAAGAAATGCATTTAGTTTTAAGAAACTTTCAATACTGGCCCAAATTCGTACTTTCTTTAATGAAATCCATATTATTTAAGAGACTTTCAATTCTGGTGCAAATTCTTAGTTTCTTACAAAATATTCTTGCAGGTTGACTTTAGGCTTGTGACGATGAGTCCCTTGTATCCCTGCGGTAAACCTTGCTCAAGAGGGACTCAAATGAAACAATGAAAAACTTGGCCCTATTCTCTTCAGTTGCTTCGAATCTCAATTCCGTGGGAGTGTTTTCAATTCTTCAATCGAATCTAAAATTCTATTACATTTACACCGTAACAATAGCAATTCACAAATCTTGCAATCTGATTGGTACTGGAGGAATTGCGAAGTTTGGGCCTAGGGCCAAGTCTTTCAGAGAAATACTGAGTCTCTATTGACCGAAGCACCATCATCACGTCAAAGAGCACAGGGAAATAAGAGACTCATCGTCATAAGTCTAGGTTAACTTCTTTGAACATTCGATGGTTTTGTTATTATGGTTTGCCCCGGGGGGGGGGGGTACATGACTTGCGGATGGACTGGGGTCTGCCGCCCGGTTTTCAGAAAGGTACCCTCTTCTAATTACCGAAACTTGCTTTCATACCCACTTTTATGATGAATTTTGGCGGAAAAACGGCCCATTTTTGGCTATTTTTCGCCAATTTCTGGATAACCCGCTCATGTTTATGGAAAATCTGCAGAAAAAGGGACCCTTGTTTAGAGAATTTTGGACCCAAAAACCCACCCATATGGGCGGCACATACCCGTACCCTCAACATGTTATGTTACCCCCCCCCCGGAGGTTTGCCGCTGTATTTATTAGCTCATTAGCTGAATGTTATTGTTGCAATGGCAAATGGTATTTTAATCACTGTTAAGGAATTCTTAAATATTATTAGATTCATATAAGTAATATTGCGAATGGGAGAACATGTGTGTTTTACTGGTTTGCAATGTTCCTAAGTACCCACTCATTTGGTGGGGGGGAGGTTAAAGGAGCTTCAGTAAAAACCCTAAAAATTCTTATTGTAAGCGTGTTGTAAGCGTGTTGGGACTAAAAATCTCTGTTCCAAGTACGATTATTTTTGTTCTGTAATGTTAATATTACACTAAAAACCCGCGGATAAGAACCAAGTGATTAAGAACCTACAGGCTGAAATTCTGAAATCAGACCCCCAATATATAAGAACCCATTCAGCATGAAATTTGAAATAGGTTCTTATTGGTAGAGATAATCAAATTAGGTCAAACTCCATTTGCTTTGTCATTGAACCTATACGGACTCGTCAGGAAACATTTGGATCCTTGAAAGCGGCTTATAGTGAATGAGGAAGGGTAAATCCATGGTTCTGTCTGGTGGATTTGGTCTATTTGACTCAGGAGCTGAGGAGTAACTGTTTCCATTTGATCAAAAAATATGTCAGAATCATAATGCCCTCTGCTCGACTTCTGAATCACGTTGACGTGATCTGCGAGACAGAACTTTAGATTCACCCTCCTTCTTCATCTTATGCACTTAACTTCTCTTAAGAAGCCCCCCTCGCCCGCACCAAGTGAGAGTTTGCCACACTGGTTTCAGGGAAACTGTGCGGCTATGTTTGTTTTGAATTACCACCTCAAAATTTTTAGTTCAGTTTCAGTTTCAGTTTCATCATTCACCAATCAATCCTAAATACAATTCTACACAAATACACTACACCTAAATACATACAACATACCGCACTACACAAAAATAATAAATTAAAATTAAAAATTACAGAAAAAGTACTTTACATGATTGTATTTAAGATTGATTGATTAAGGAGGAGCTCTCTAAATAGGTTAACTAATCGAGAGAGAGCCCCCCCCCCCGTAGAAATAATAAAAACTACAACATATTTTATTAAAATCAAACAACTTTTGCCAGGTTTTTCAGAAGAGACCGAAAGAATAGCAACAAATTTTGGGAGATTTTTTAATCGAGAAACAAGGACGAGTTCATAAAGTGAGTTTTCAGTATGAGTCAAGGAAATGAGTTTTCAATTTGGACCGAAAAACTGCAACAGAGCTAGCAACACGTATGAAAAGTGGAAGGGTGTTCCAAAGTTTGGAGCCAAAATATTGAATTGTTTGAAGACCATAAAGGGTAGTGTTCTTTTTAATCCGCCTCCTGTTTGAGTTACCTCGTTTTCAAGCCGAATTTCGCTCTGATTGAATCCGCCATTTTGGGAAAATTGGCGCTAGAAATTTGAGCCAGAAGCAGGGGAGGGAATCCGTCTTAATCGTCGTGAGAACTTCATCTTGGAAAGAGAAAAGATCGAATTCCGTAAGTATAACCTTCATTTATTATTTCTATCTATGAATTGACGAGAATAATAGTGTTTTTGTGCGTCCATCGATGTCTGAATCTCGACTAACGTTCATGACCGCCATCATAGAAGTTCGAGCTTTCTAGCTCATGTAAACACGTAGAATTCAATCTCAGTTCAGTTCATATAATTTTAAAATTCCACTACATACAATCAATACTACATAACTAAACCATCTTGAGACTTTCAACATCTTGTGTGAAGCTCAGCATGGCTTCAGAAATCGTCGTTCGTGCGAATCGCAATTACTTTTATGTATTGATGACATTGCAAGCTCTTTAGATAAAGGTGAACAAGTTGATATTATACTCCTAGACTTCCAAAAAGCCTTTGACAAGGTACCACACAAAAGACTGATTCACAAGCTGGAAAAATATGGAATTAGGGGCCAACTGAGCAATTGGATTGTAAGTTTTTTGTCAGATAGATCCCAGATCGTTGTCCTAAATGGTATCAACTCTGATGAAGTCAAGGTAACATCAGGTGTACCACAAGGATCTGTCCTTGGCCCTACTCTATTCACCATATTCATCAATGACTTACCAAATGCAGTTAATAGCAAAGTGCGGCTATTTGCTGATGACTGCATTGTTTACAGGACAATCAAGGGCAATGAAGACGTCAAAGCTCTGCAAAATGATGTTGATATTATGCAGCAGTGGGCTAATGAATCACTTATGTCATTTCACCCAGAAAAATGTGAATTGTTAAGGGTGACAAATAAAAGAAACCCAGTTAAAGGAACCTACAGAATGGATGATCACATTCTCAAGGACGTTAATAATAAAAAGTATCTTGGGGTGACACTACAAAATAAGTTGAACTGGAATAGACACATCCAGAACATTTGTGCAAAGGCAAGCAGTACCCTAGGAGTGCTCCGTCGAAATATGGGAAGCTGTCCTCGCGCAGTTAAAGAAAGATGCTACAAAACCCTTGTAAGGCCCGCCGTTGAATACTCCAGCACAGTCTGGGATCCCCACACCTCCCAAAATATCGAAAAGCTAGAAAGAATTCAGAGAAGGGGAGCAAGATTCGTGAACAACAATTATGACAGATTTGCTAGTCCTAGTGCTATGATTAAAGAACTTGGATGGGAGCCGCTGATTGAAAGAAGAGCCAAGGCAAAAGCAATAACGACATATAAAATTATCAATCAGCTCATTGACATTCCACGTGAAAGGTTCATTCAGTCAAATTTGACCTGCACAAGGAGTCAATCAACTCTCCTGATACCCTTTTGTCGTACAAACATCTATAAGTTTTCATATTTCCCAAGTGCTGCAAAGTTGTGGAACACTGTGCCTGTTTACATCAGAGACCAAAGAACATTAGCAGCTTTTAAGAGCTCTTTAGATCAGATACAATTAATTTAGACGCTGATGACATTAGTTTGAGCTAAACTTTACTTTTTTATTCACTCCCAAAACATGTAAATTTGAACAGAAATGAAAAAAATTCATTAAATTGTATAAAATAGCCCTTACATTTTTCTTTTGAAGCTAAAAGCGAACTTTAACTGACTAACCAAACATGTACGTAATAACCAATGTAGGTTGCTGTACAATATTGTATAGATAGATAGATAGATAAACAAATATACTTAATACAATCATATGAGAAAATTAAACTAACATAATTAAGTGATATAGAGTACTTGATGTACCAGTCTTGATGTATAACAGCTCAACTTGGGGACTGACACAAAAAGAGACAAAAGGCCTTGATGCTTTTCACAGACAACAACTGAGACAGCTAATAGGAAAAAAATATCCTAACAAGATTTCCAATCAAAATTTGTATAAAAGATGTGAAGAGCGACCAATTTCAATTGACATCCTGAAAGGTAGATGGCGATTGTTTGGTCACATATTACGTTTATCTGATGAGACACCAGCAGTAAAAGCGATGAAATTCTACTTTGAAGGATCAGGAAAAAGGTTCAGAGGCAGACCTCGAGAAACTCTCGTAACAACATTAAACAAAGATATCACAAGAGCAAGATCAATGGAAAGGTCATTTCCAATACCAACTATCAAGAGCAAGGAAGATTTTCAACAGATAAGGTTGAAAGCTCAAGATCGCACAGCTTGGAGAAAAATTTCTGAAATAGTGTGCAGAGCTGCAGAAGCAGAAACCACATGAAACTTTCATGTTGTAACTGCGTGACTGCAATTATATATATATATATATATATATATATATATATATATATATATATATATATATATATATATATATATATATATATATATATATATATATATATATATAGAGTACTTTCGCCCTGAATGGGTCTAATATTGTTATTCGTCGAAGAATCACACGCTCCTTTCTGACGTAATACAAGGCTCCTGGATTTGATATTTTTCAAAAATCCAATGAAAATGGTTGACTGACTCTTTTCTTCATGATATTCTTTGCTTGTGTTTTGTTAAAGAGAATATCTCTAAAAATATGAAGCTTTTCGGGCAGGCTATTTTCCGTGGACTTGTAACATTTGTCAAATCTTCCGTTCGCGTTGATATTGGGTTTAATGGGTCAGCTTGTATCTTTTCCACATCTGCACATTTGATATCCCGTTAAACGGTTTCACAGTTCATACCAACCTTTTAAGATTAAATTCTAACATTTATCGCAACATCTCGCAAATTTTCATTACCGATATATGGGTAGTTTTTAGAAGGCAGATAGAACAGGAAAAATTCGCCCTGAATGGGTCTATTCTTTTCAAACGACTTCACGTAGCGAGTCCAGTTTATATGTGCCGGTTTGTGTCAGTTTAGAAAGGAAGGGTGCTACTTTACTTATCTGATACATTTTTAGCGTCTCATGAACTTTGGTGCCGCGTCAACTTTGAGGAATACTGCAGCGGTTGAGTTTTAAGTAAATTTTGACCTTCATCGGCGCAGGAAAGGCACAATCTGTTTGTCAAAGTCTTGTGTTGTCAATAATGTAAAAAACCGGATGCCATGCACATTTTCTTAAAGTCTACTCAATATAGTAAATATAGCGAGATTCCTGGCTTCTCTGCTAGTAAAGTTTCCGTGCTGAGGCCCTGACAATATTTAGACCCATTCAGGGCGAAAATTGAGGCAAGCTGTTGTTTTGAGTGCTGCTGATGTTAGCCACAGTTTTGGAAGCAAACGCAAGTAAAAATGTTTTCGGATTAGAAATCACGATTGGCAAGGAAATGAAGTCTACATCCATGAAGAAAACATTTCTGAGAGTCATAGTATTTAATAAGAATATCAATTCTATTTGTGATTAGACCCATTCAGGGTGACAGTGCTCTACGATAATAATAATGAAATAATACAAATTTTGGGATTTGTATGCAGGGGAATTTCTTGAGGAGGAGCTCTCTCAGTAGCTAAGCCAATCGAGGAGAGAGCACCCCCTGTCTTGAGAATGATTAAAGAAATTGGCAAATTGATTCAACCTGTCTATTCAGTTTCATAATTGGGTAAGACATTAACATGGTAACTTGAGACTAGAGGGTGAATGATGATTTAAGGTTAGTAATTGTTTTCAAAGAAAAAGGATTTGAGTTTTTGACGAAAACTATAAGCAGATGGTGAACTTTTTATATCGATGGGAATGTCATTCCAGCACTTTGCTCCAAAGTAGCGCACAGACCTGAGACCATATTGAAGAGTATTTTTCTGTGTGATGAAAATATCATTCTTTTTTGCTTGCCGCGTACATCGCAGCTCTTCTCCACACGTGAAATTTTAACAGTCATTTCATCAACGTCCTTCTGAGTATATTGCAGACTTGCTTTGATATTGTTAACTTCACCCTTGATCCACTTGATTTCTTCATTAATTTGACCTGTTAACAGCGTGACTGCTGAGCGGAAGCTCTTGAGCTGCACGCTCAACAACTCCCGCAACATGCCAACAGTACACAATTCCATCATTTTCTTCGTTAAATCTGTAATTTCAACTGATGATAACTGTAACATACTGAACTGATAATTTTCTAAAACATTCTAGGATTACAAACATTAAATAAACTAGGTATCTTAGTTAGAAACCAGATAAGGTGTCAGCGAGTTCACAGACACGTGTGTCCGCCATGACACCATAAGAGAATCTCGATACGACAAATCTGATCCGCAGCAAATTTTCAGGGCGTTATGGTGGATGCTAGATATGTCGTTTTTTTGCTAAATGTGGGAGTTCAGGCTCATGAAAATATTATCATTTACATGAGCAAGGCCAAGGGGCTTTAGATGAGCATTGAACCGATTTTAGATAGGCCTAGTGCTTAAATCCTGAGATCAAGGTGGGGTCATGCCTCCAGTCTGCAGACAGTATCATTCAAGGTAATTGTCAACACTTAAAAATTGCATACAAGCCTTTCAATACCTGCAGCAAAAGTAGTGTCAAACCAGACTGCAGAGTATGGCAAGTGCACACTTGAGATTTTTTTCCTGAAATATCACTGCACACCTGAGAAAGGGTGTGGCACATTTGAATTTGGGTGTGGTGCTATTGTTTGAAGCATTTATTTTGCCAGAGTGACAACTGAATGAAGAACTTTAGACGAAATGACTGAAAGTTTGGAATTTCTGATGAATTTGTAGACTTACTACAGTTATTGTATCTGTCAGTTTAGGCAACCTTGTGTTGATGATTCAGATGTTGGACTCATTGTAGTAAGTCTATGAATGCCCGTTGCGTTCTGTCTGCAATCAAATTTTAGGCCCAAATTGTTTCCGACGGAATACGGGACAGAAAAGCCTTTGAATTGGTATATTTTTCACAACAATTATTATTATTTTTGTTAAAGTTTCTTCCAAATACAAATTCAAAATTTTATGTGCACACTTGAAGTGCACACTTAGATCAAATTGCACACTTGCACACTCGATATTTTGCTCTTGCACACCCGAGATCTCGTTGGAAACTGCCATACTCTGCAGTCCGGGTGTCAAACATGAACTATCAGATACCTAAAATAAAATTTTTCTAATATCTTCAGAACGGAGGGCCAGGTGATTGGATTGCATCAAGGTGCAGCAACAATGGAGCAACTGGCAACTGATTTTGCAGTCCTGGCCATAAGAAATTTTAGTGGCGCGCGGTGTAAATCTTGCACCTTACTTAGCGAGGCGTGTGATTTTGAGCGTTTTATTTCTCTCGATGAAGAGGGGTTTTGGAAGCTAAGGATGAAAAAACAATCGTCCAAGTACAGTACTTGGTGTTACAAAAAAACACATTGGAAATGAGTTGAAATAATGACAATGAATATTGTATTTTGGCAGGTTAATATCAATGGAAATAAAGCATACAGCTCAAATCCTTACTGGTTGCTGAAGCACGCAGAAATCATCCAATTTCACGGTAGTCAGCGAATCAAATAGCCCCTTTCCAACCATGTGATACCAAATTGGCCGTCCGAAGTGAATTCTTGAGTGCCCTCACAAAAGTTGAAATGGCTACTAAGTTACGCTAATTACATGGAATTTTCTTTCATAAATCAGTAGAAGGGATGCCCCTCTACAGTTTGGAGCGTGCTTGGAAAAATATCTCATTTGGAGCCGAAATTACAGTCATTTTCCGGTCGAAGAACATTGACATTTGTTCAAACATCGATAAAAGTCACTCCAAATGAGATATAAGGATGAAAATCTCAGTGTCTATGGATATTGCCCTAAGCAATAACCCAAGCACTGTCCCTTCAATTACATCTCAAAATTGCAGGTGATTTTCAGCGATTTCTACCAGAAATGTGATCTGGGCCTAAACTTCTTACCGATTAAAGCTCATTCGTTTACCCCAAAAGGGCTTAGTTCGTCTTCTTAAGCTAAATGATTCACTTACCAACGACTCAATGATCTATTTGACTTCATTTTCCATTTAAATGTCTCAACATCCAGTCTTGAGCAAACTCTTGCAAATTTGTCTTTTTCCATAATTCTCTGCAAGCGCCAGTAATCTCCCCAAAATGTCGCATCGATAGGCTTTGTGCTACAGATAATGCGATTCGATACAGTTCATACACTCGTAAATAGATATGGCATGCCTAATTTTGCTCAATTCATTCAAATGGAAACAAAAGTGATAAAATGTTTCTTGGCTGTTTGGTTTACCAATGAATAGATCTAACACAAAACAACTAAGCAACAAAAAGTTTGTGCAAGAAATGTGTCAAATCCATTCTTGAGTCAATACAATTAAACAAAAGGAAAACAGCAGTAAACTTTCAACTCAACAAAAAATTTAGTTTTGCTGTTTTTTGTAAGATCTATTCATTGGTGAACCAAGCAGCCAAGAAATATTTTATCACTTTTGTTTCCATTTGAATGAATTGAGCAAAATCAAGCATGCCATCTCTATTTACGAGTGTATGAACTGTATCAAATCGCATTATCTGTAGCACAAAGCCTATCGATGAGACGTTTTTGAGGAGACTACTGGCGCTTGCAGAAAAAAAAAGAACGAGACAAATTTGCAAGAGTTTGCTCAAGACTGGATGTTTTAAACAAAATTTGGAGACATTTAAATGGAAAATGAAGTCAAATAGATCATTGAGTCGTTGGTAAGTGAATCATTTAGCTTAAGAAGACGAACTAAGCCCTTTTGGGGTAAACGAATGAGCTTTAATCGGTAAGAAGTTTAGGCCCAGATCACATTTCTGGTAGAAATCGCTGAAAATCACCTGCAATTTTGAGATGTAATTGAAGGGACAGTGCTTGGGTTATTGCTTAGGGCAATATCCATAACCGCTGAGATTTTTATCCTTATATCTCATTTGAAGCGACTTTTATCAATGTTTGAACAAATGTCAATATTCTTCGACCGGAAAATGACTGTAACTTTGGCTCCAAATGAGATATTTTTCCAAGCACGCTCCAAACTGTAGAGGGGCATCCCTTTACTGATTTATGAAAGAAAATTCCATGTAATTAGCGTAACTTAGTAGCCATTTCAACTTTTGTGAAGGCACTCAAGAACTCACTTCGGACGGCCAATTTGGTATCACGTGGTTGGAAAGGGGCTATTTGATTGGCTGACTACCGTGAAATTGGATGATTTCTGCATGCTTCAGCAACCAGTAAGGATTTGAGCTGTATGCTTGGAAATAATCACTTTCTACTCTGTGTTCAGGCTCTTCTATTTAGCGGCTTCTGTAAAATGCAGGTCTGCATTTCCGATAAAATGCAGGTCTCCAGGTCTGTTTGATTGTGGTTCCTGCGGTCACATATGGATGGTTATTGTATGGGGCAAAGGGCATGCACCATACTATTGCTACAATGGCTACAAAGGAAAATTGTATCATGGGTGAAGCTGAGAAAATACTTGATTGCCTTACGATGAAAAGATTCTTTTTGTAGGAGCAACTATGACAGATAATTTTAATGCCAATTGAAAAAATTGATGGTTACCTTGGAAATCCCAGGCAAGAAATTTTTACTTTCATCTCACATGCAGACATCCCTCAATATCTTGTTCAAGATCTTTCAAAGACAATCCTTTCATAAGGGACTTTAATCAGAGGCCATAGTAATAGGTTTCGCAGTTCATTATGAACATTTTTGCTGTTTAGAATTAACCCTTACTTAACTTGTTAGCTCGAAACAAGCCTGTGCCTGAGGATGAAAATTAGAAGTGAGCACCTGCCTCACATGAACCCATCAGTTATTACTGCATGCCTCTAAGCTAACACTGATCTTGCTGTGGGACCTGCATTTTATCGGACCTGCATACCGGCATTTTACAGAAGCCCTCTATTTAGGCTGTTTGATAATGCAATGCTTTTCCATCCAGTTACTCCATATCACTGCAGTATTCCTGGGATGAAGAGAAACTGAATACCTCAATTTTTCCACATCAGGTCATTTTGAAATCATTTCCATGAACTCAAGATCAAGCGCTGGAAAGTGAGGTCCATAGATTCAGGACACATGTCTGCGTTGTTTGTTGCTGTTTGTCATCATGTAATCTGACCTTCCTGTGACTTTGTCCTTGCATTTCATTTAGATAACAAATTTATTTATTGATTTCCGTTTTACAAAAAGATATCAGTTTTCAAGAACATCGAACACTTATTGTGGCAACAATAAATGCCAAGGTGCATGATATTTAGGCAAAGACATTCTAGGTTTGTGACGAATAATGCTTCTTGAGGGCTTGAGGTGCGTGATAAGGGGCGCGCGCGCGACTGCACGCCTCAGATGGCCAGGTCTGATTTCGTTCTTAGCATTCTTGGCAGGTTTACAAAAGTGTTCTTGGTGCCTGCGTTAGTTACACAACTGTACTCTTATATTTACGCATTTTCCTTCATTCATGCAAATTTTGTGCCTTCTGAAAATCTTGCAAAAATTGCCTGGGGATGATGTCCCCCTGTTCCTGCACCTTGTTGGCATCTGCAAGTAAATTTGCTGCAATGGTTTTTTGAACCGGGGGGGGGGGGTTAATTTTTGGAGTCATCAAGTTTAATATAGCTATGTACATTCCCTTAAATTTACATTTACCATAAAATTTCTTGTCTTCATAATACAGATCATGAGTTCTTCAAGTCTAAACAAGGTTGTTCTCAAGAGCACAACAACAATGACACTGAGTGACAGGTAAGCCTTTTTGTTTGCATTAAGTAAATCATAGACTCAATTTTAAACTCCTTTTTTGTTTTTGAATGCAAAACATCGTCATTTATATACATGGAAATTTGGAGCCCATTTTCGGATTGAGCACTCAAACTTTAGCCAAGGTACAATGTGTTTCTAAACTGCTGGAAATTGAAATTTTGCCCTTATGAAAATATGTTAGGTTTGATCATTTATAAAGGATTTGACCGTGAAAAATCACTTGGGGTGAAACTTTACATAGGCCTAGCCACTTTCACTGTCAAATCCCTTGTAGGTTTTCAAACTTTACATTGCCACAAAATAAAATTACGGACACTAACAAAACACCAAAGCTTGTTGTTAGGCTAAAGTTTGGATGTGAAATTGGAAATTGACCTCTCTAATTTTGTATGGAAGAATTTTGAATAAATTCCAAAACAATGCTGTCAAGCAAGTCAATCCCAGTGTCAAACACTTTGCCAAATATTTTGGGTAAAACTATTGTTTTAGTAAAGACATTGTTTGTTTCTATTGTTTTCAAACACAAGATCTTTGTTCTACCTTGCATTGGAGGTGATAGCTTCCCTCAAACCCCCACAAGTGCCTGCCACTTATCAATCTTCACACGACTGACTATGAACAAAAAAAAACTATTGAATGCTGTACTATTGAATGTCAGATCAGGGTTGCAATAAATCTGAAAATGTCATTAGTACAATTCTTGTGGTGTTGTGGCTGAAAATTGATGATTCCTAGAATTAAAGCAATCCACATATCATGACTCTGCATAACAGGGGCAGATCCAGCCCAAAGTTGAAGGGGGCAATTTGGAGAGGGGGCACCAAAGACATAATGAAAGGTGAACACACCAAAGGCGCGCACAAACTTTCGGGATGTTATGCAAGAAAATCCTCCGGTTTTTCTACTGAATGACGCCTTAGTTAATATGTTTCCTCGCATTCAGAACAAAACACTGACAAAAGAGTGCATGTGGGTTAGGATAAGGGGCGCTGTTCTTGCCAGAAAGGGGGGGAGTCAAAGATGAGTTTTCATTGTGAAAGGGGGAAATTGCCCCCATTTGCCCCCTAAATCTGCCACTGATGCATGATAATGATAGATATGAAATATTTGTTACTTCTTTGACACACTTAAAGCCAACTTAACAGTTGCATAACAGTATTAAAACATGTTTCAGCCTTCCGGTCCTCATCATTTGATGCCATATTGTGATACAAAGTGGGGAAGTGATGACCACCAGAAGGTTAAAACATGTTTATAACTGTTTTAAAACTGTTCAGTTGACTTTAAGCGTGTCAAAAGTGTATGAAATACCAAAGGACCAAAAGTTTTCAATTTTGATAGACCGGGTGAGTCAATAAAAACGCCCAGCATTTGAAAAAAATCCTGCTCCCTGAATATCAGAGCAATGACATTTAAAACTGACTTATCTTATATATGTCCAGTTGTGTTCTCTAATTTACTCGGCATTAATCCGTCATTCCTTCCCATCAAAATTTAAGATTTTCTGGAGATCCAAAAAAGTGACCAGACACAATCTGTTATTGAAAAAATAAGTAAGAAGCTGATGGGAATGCTTAAAGCGTTGTTCTGTTGTAAAAAGACTACCCTACATTAAAATTATTTTTTGGGTCGGTAAATTTTACAAATTTAGGATTTTTAGGAAAAAGGCATACCAGAATTCCTCGAGGAGTTGTCAAAAACAGGGATCAATTTACGACGACTTCAGATCTTCAAAACAATGTGGAGGGATTTTTTGCTAGGCTGGGAATAGGCAACTCAGTCAAAAGTTTCCAGAGAAAGATTTTGGCCCCAGGTTCCTAAGAATTAGAAATAAAGGCTCCCTTGAAACTCATTGAATTTCAAAAGAATTCAACTTTCCATCTATACAGAAAAGCAGAAACATCCTTGTCCCTTGAGACAAGAATATTTTAGGTATCTAGGAACTGTAAACTTGCTCTGAAAACTTTTGGCTGAGTTGCCTATTTCCAACCTGAATTAAAACATGCTCCTCATTGTCTTTGAAGATCTAAAATGGCTGTAAAATTATCGCCTGTTTTTGACAACTTTTTTGAGGATTTCAAGCATGCCATTTCCTCAAAACCCTTTATTTGAAAACTTACTGTACCGAAAAAAATTGCAAAAAATAATCCTAATGCAGGGTAGTCTTTTAGCGACAGAACAATGTTTGAAGCATTTCAATTGGCCTCTTACTAATTTTTCTACAACAGATTCTACTGGGTCACTTTTTTTGGGTTACCCGGTTTATTATTATTATCATTATCATTATTATTATTATTATTATTATTATTATTATCATTATTGTTGTTGTTGTTGTTGATTCTCAACACAAAGCATTTTGCTGTCTTTGCTTTGGAATAGTCACTGTGAATGCGGGCATCAACAAGCTGCCAAGGAACTCACAGGTCTCTGAACCAGATTTATTATTATTATTATTATTATTATTATTATTATTATTATTATTTATTATTATTATTATTATTATCATTATCATTATTATTATTATTATTATTATTATTATTATTATTATTATTATTATTATTATTATTATTATTATGATTATTATTATTATTATTATCATCATCATCAATTGCTTTACAGTTGGGTAACAGTAAAAATAGCTTAAAGTAGTTAGCTAGTTAATTCTTACTTAAAAACATCACAAAATACAAATACTACCAAATATGGTGGATGAAGTTTTCACAAATCATCAAAATCAAACAGTTACAGTTACAGTTATTCATTTAAGTCCTCAACTATAGTATATACAATATTCTAGGGACTGTACAAAAGTAGGAATAGTTACAAGTTATAAATCACTTGTAGTTGAAGTTGTCTGATGATCGCTGTGTAGCGTGAAACTCGGAGTAACAACAAAACATGTAGCCTTTCTTATTGTCTTACTCTAGTTACAAGTTATAAATCATAAGCTAATCTAATAAAGTGCGTTTTCATCAATGATTTAAAACAGTTTATGTCCTTTGCACTCATGATTTTCAACGGTAAGTCATTCCATAAAGTAGGTCCTGCGTGTCTAAAAGACCGAGTGCCAAGAGTCTTACATCTGTAGCGACGAACTTCTAGCAGCAATGCACTACTAGACCTCAGTGTCCTCCTAGATTTAATCATCTCTTGCAAATAGGTTGGTGCCTCTCCTGATAAACACTTGAATACCAGTAAAAGAATTTTGTACATGATCCGATACTTTACGGGTAACCAATGTAATTCTACCATCCCAGATGTAATATGTTCAAATTTAGGCATAAAAACAGTATCATCATCATCATCAACCCATAGTCTCACGACCGTAGGGGCATATAGATGCTTTCCGAACAATCAGCCTCCACTGTTCTCTGTCTCTTGCTTTCTTCATAATTTCACTAATCTCCAGCATTGTCCACTCTTTTATGTTATCTATCCACTGTTTCTCTGGTCTGCCTCTTCCTCTTTTTCCTTCTACCATCCCTTCCATGATCATTTTGGCCAAGCTGTTGTCCTGCCTAACAAGGTGCCCAAACCATTGGAGCTTCCTTTTCCTTACAGTTCCCAATAACCTTTCTGATGTACCAGTTGTTGCATCTATTTGATTTTTAATACTCTCATTTGCGACGTGTGCAGTATATGGAATCTGTAACATGTGTAAAAACAGTATAAAAACAGATATCTAAAAATGTGTATCATAAAAAGCCCAAGTTCGGAATAAATGTGCGGCATAACCTGCATGGATTATTTCTCTGTTCCAATTTTTTATCATTGTTTGAAACTGATAAAGGGATTCTGAAGCGCGTATTGTAAGTGGTAATAGGGACCATTAGCAACTAGGACAGCGACTGCAACGACAACGCAAATGTCCATTTCTTTCCGAACTTTGGCTTGAAAAGATTATTTGTTTTCCGTTCGCATTTGCTTCCCTTGAGAGTCTGTGAAGTTGTCCTTTTCAATTGCACAATTTGTTGGAAATCCTATTTCTAACGTGCTGCTCATCAGATCTGGATCTTCAAAACGAAACACGCTCTTCGTAAATTTTGATTATCCAGGAAACAAAGCGTTTCAGAGTATTTAGGTGAAGAAGGAGATTTTGTCTCGTCGTGTTTTAGAGCATGTGAAGGTAATGTGGGAGACTATACTCAGTTTGTATCATACAAGATGACGACGTTCTGGCTGGCGTTGCCGTCCTGGCTGCTAAAGGTCCCTAATGTTTGCCACGGCTGCAGACCTTCAAATCTGATGCTTTTTGAGCCGTTGTTGACTGACCTCACTCTTGGTTGAATAGATTCGGTATGAATTGATAGCCTAGCGTTTTATTCTTTAGGTTTACAGACATAATGAAAATGAAATCACCGAAAGGATCTTCCGTTCAACAAATCCGCGCAGGACATGCGCAGACAACGCACGCAAGCGCGAAAAACAAACGATTAGCCGAACAAATGTCTCGCAGAACTGGACTTGACGCAGAACCGCAGCAAAAACAAGCAGGAAGCATCAAGAATCGACTGGGCTTATCAACAAAAGCAAGATTAGGAGCAGTACCACGCGGTCGAGGAAGAGGAACGCGCGCAAGTTCAAGAGGACGTGGGATTAGTAGCCAACGATTAGGATTTTCACCAAGAGGCGGACGAGGCAGCCGTGCAAGAGGAACACGCGGCTCACGCGGTGGATCGTTCCGTGGAAGCAGAGGCACAGGAAGAGGGTATCAAAGCGGTGGGCGTGGACGAGGGAGAGGGGGTTTTAGAGGACGTGGTCGTGGTTCAAGAGGGGGTCAAGCTGGGGGGAAGCCAAGTAAGGAGGCATTGGACAGTGAACTTGATTCGTATATGAGCGTCGGGAAGAAAGAGGAAGTATGGTAATTTGTTAAAGGATTTTTTTATGCTATGTTAAGGCCTAAAGGAAGGATTTGTACTCTTTAACCCTTTCACCCCCAGAAGGGCCACATGGCCCGACAGCATTCATTGAGAACTGCGAATTTTGCAGGGGGTAAAGCATTAGGAATTTTGATTGATTTGAAAGGTTATGCACATTGCATTTATCTATTGCTTACTGAATCACTGATTATGACACCCCCTGGAAAACGACAATCTACATTAGGTTTTCCTGTTAAGCTTAATTTTAGCCGGGCGTGAAAGGGTTAAAAGTCATGGATCCCCATAAATAGCCCACTCATGACCAATATCTGCATCTTTCAACCAATATCTACTGCTTTCAACCGACTTTCAATCAAACAGAAAAGTTGTTATTTCATCTCTACTGGAAAATGACTAAAGAAATTGGTTAAACTAATGTAAGGATTTAGAAGTTAGTTTTTCCTTCTCTCGTTGACGTTGACCCTGATTTGCGATAAAAATGGCCATAGGCAGCAATTTGTCAGCAAAAGTTCAGAAGCATATACCGGGTGATCCAGAAAAAAGTTCCCACTTCAAAAAATTCTTAACACCAAGACTACTTTACAGAATGAATCATTTAAAATCCTAGCTAAAAGCCTAAAGATTAAAGTATTTTTGTGATTTTTCTAGCTGTCCTACCAGCACTACAAATATAGGTTAATTCAAGTTTACAAAAATTTCACGATTGCAGAATGACTGAAAAATGGCCCAAAACATCGATCAATGCATAAATGACTTCTCGCACAGAATAATGAAGGAAATGCAACTTCTCATGGGTGAGACATATCCTCTAGGCATTAATTGCCTTAAGATTGAAAATCTTTCGTATTTGTTTGAAAATCGATGTCTTATATAACTCTTGAGGGAGCTGAAACACCCATGGCTTATTGTTCGGTGTGAATAGAGTCCTTACGATTTGATCAATGTTTTAGGCCCTTTTTCTGTCATTTTGCAGCTATAAAATATTTATAAAGTTTAATTTTCCCATACTTCCAGTGCTAGTAGGACAGCGAGGAAAATCACAAGGTGATCTTTCGGCTATTAACTAGAATTTGAATGATTCAAATCCGTGTAGTGGTCTTGGTGTTATGAATTTTCAAAAGTGGCAACCATGAAATTTGTATAAAGTAGGATTTACCAATACTTCTAGTGATTTTAGGACAGCGAGAAAAATCACAAAAATACTTTGATCTTTCAACTTTTAACAAGCTTGAATGATTCAGATCAGTGTAGTAGTCTTGGTGTTATGAATTTTCAAAAGGGGAACCCTTTTTCTGGCTCACCCGTTAGGGTGTCGCGAAAAACTTTTAACTCTTTAACTGATTTCAAGTTGCAGCAAATTCGAGTGTAAATATTTTGGTTTAATTAAAGCTTCATTATTATAGCTAGTGACAACAGTTTGTTATGTTTGTAGAGAAGAGAATAGGTCTCAAAATCTTTCCAGAAAGGTGAGTGTAAAATTATATCAAATTTCTCCATGAATTGACTGACCTCAAAGAAATTCTAGGTAATTTGCTACACATCTGTAATGGCAATTTTTTTATATCTAAATTATTTTCTAAATGGCTGCGTTTTGATTATTTTTGATAAAATTCATCAAAAATCTTGAAAAACTCAAAATCATCGTATATGTTAAATTACTCGAGGACAATTGATGTAATCTTCAAGAAAACAATAGTTTATGAAAGTCTACAACATGGTTGCAAGCAGAAATCTGTAGCCCTTCTGGTTAAGGATTTAGACATTTTGTGACGTCACAGCCTCAATTTGTGACGTCACAGCTTGAAATTAATCAAGATTTCAAAAGATTGCCACGGCAGATTTGCAGCAAACAGCCCAAAGTTACAAGGGCAGATTTTGTAATACAATGGCATCAGTTTGCTTTGGCTCGCACCTCATTTCAAAGCAATTAGCGAATGCAGACAAAAGAAATTCTCTAACCAGTAATTCAAAACAAACATAGCCGCAGAGAAGCCCTGATACCAGTACGGCAAACTCCCACTTGGTGCGGGCGAAGAGAGGTTTTTAAAAGAAGTTATGTCCTCTAAACGAAAGAAGAAGGGTAAATCTAAAGTTCTGTCTCGCCGATTTTGTTTATTTGATTCAGGATTTGAGCAGTAACTGTCTACATTTGAGCAATAAGTATGCAAGAATTGTAATGCCCTCTGTCGGCTTCTGAATCACCTTAACAAAATCCGCCAGACAGAACTTTAGATTTGCTCTTCTTCTTTCGTTTAAGCAGATAACTTCTCTTAAAAACCTCCCTTCGCCCGCACCAAGTGAGAATTTGCCGTACTGGTTTCAAGGCAACTTTGCAGCTATGTTTGTTTTGAATACCTGGTTGGGAGAATTTCTTTTGTCTGAAATCGCTAATCGCTTTGAATTGAGGTGTGAACCAAACCAATTGATGCTACTGTGAAACAAAATCTGCCCTTGTTTCCCAAAGTTCCTTTCCCACTATGGATGGCACATAGTTTATAAATCTTGTTCTTTGTTTATTTATAATTGTTTTCATTGAAAAAAAGTTCCTTTCAAGCACTCAAATTCAAAGAAAAATTGAACAGAATTTTACACTTACCTTTTCAAGATTTGAGTTCTATGCCATAGAGAAGTATACGGAAAACGTGAAATAACTGCCATTTTACTTTGTTCTATATTTGTCGTGCATGGATCTCAGGTAAGCCCGGGTTTTATCAAAGAACCCTTGGGGGGACTCGCGGAGCAAGCCTCTTAGCCGAAAGCAAGTCTACAGTCTTGAACCATACATGTTGACAAAAATCTGCAGGGCTCAAAAAAAGTATTTTTCTTCCTGGTAGCAAGCCAAGCACCTTCATTTCTTTTTAAAAAAATTCTTCTCCTATCCCAATAAACCACCCAATTCTCTCCATTTACGTTGCTGTCCTTGTTTCTTTCCCCTTCCTTTCCTTCCTCCCTTGCTTTCTTTTCCCTTCATTTCCCCTTCCATCTGTTTATTTTTCCTCGTTCCCCTCTTCCTTCCTCGGAAATTTGAGCATTTCCAGCTACCTTCCTGGTAGCACCGCTACCACGCTACTTCATTTTTTGAGCCCGGAAAATCTGCACCCCTTTCTCTCCGTTCAATGCTGGCAACTATGAGCTACAGTTTGCTGCTGTGCTCCAAAAATTGAATGGGGGGGCGATAGCGGGGGCATAAGTTCCAAGTGTTGCCACAAGCCATTTGCAATCTGCGGAAACGGTTATTTTCTCAACAATTTTGTCCAGGATTGAATCTTGGACAAAATATGTTGAGAAAAATCTGCACCCCCTTCCCCCCGTTCAATATTCGCATCTATGAGCTACAGTTTGCTGCTGTGCTCCAAAAATAAACCAACATTGATGTGGAGGGGGCCGACAGCAGGGGCATAAGTTCCAAGTGTTGTCACAAGCCGTTTGCAATCTGCAGAAACGGTTATTTTTCTCAATAATTTTGTCCAGAATGGTAGGTACAGTATTTATGTATGTAAGCAAAGCAACAACGTGTCGATCTATTGGCTCTGATATCAACATAGCTCGAATTAAAGATAGATTCAAAATAAAAGGTGTCCTATTTCCTTGTCTGGTAAACGGTTCAAAAACGCAAGGTCCAATACCGAGATATTACAACCTGTGAAGGTTTTCGAGGAGGTTTTCGAGGAATAAAAAGTAAAGAGAGTAAGAAGCGATTGGCTAGAAAGGAATTAGCTATTGTTTTCGCTAAAATGCTCCAATCAAGTAGGGAGAAAAGGGAGCAGATTTTTTCCGCGCCAAATTCCGAGTTGAGATACTCTTTGGCAAGTAATCCCTCATTGAGCTGGCCATCAGCAACAACAACAACAGCGAATTTGAGGAGCTGGTGGATCTAGTCTAGGACTCATAATGAAACAGTGAAAAACTTGGCCCTATTTTCTTCAATCATCAATGGAATTATGAAAGAACCACGGCTTCGAATCTCCATCCCTTGGGAGTGTTTTCACTTCTTCAATCGAATCGAATATTCTATCACATTTACACCTTAACAATAGTAATTCACAAATCTCGTAATCTGATTTGTACTTGAGGAATTCCGAAGTTTGGGCCTAAATGGGGCCATGTTTTTCAGAGTAATACTATCCTTGTGCTCCTTTGGCAATCAAGACAATCATGATTGTAGGGCATATGTTCGAAATCTTTAAATCTACGAAAAAAGGCGGGTGTAAGATTCAATGACCTATTTCTTTAAACTGAATGACTTGAAAGAAACTTTAGTCACTTTTTTACGATTCTACCGTTGGACTTTTCAGAAATCTTGAATATTTGTAGAAATTACAGCCATTTTCATATCTTAGCTGATTTTATGATATGCCGTCATCAAATTCCTAAATCACAAATCAGAAAAGTTAAAGTGTTGTGCTTGATACCATATTGGAGGCAACCATAAACTATGGTTTTCTTGAAAATTATTTCATCTTTCGTCAAGAGGTGTAGAAATTACGATAGTTTTAAGTTTTTTTCTAAAAAAGAAGAAAAACACTGTAATTCTGAAAATATTGAAGATTTCAGAAAAGTCCAATGGCAGATTTATTGTAAAATAGTTTAAGTTTCTTTGAAGCCGTTCAGTTCAAAGAAATAGGTCATGGAATTTTACACCCAGCTTTTTAAAGATTTATACTAGACACGTAGCTTTTTATCGTAGCTTATGGTCATCAAACAAAACACGTAGCTTTTTACACTACGTGTTTTGTTTGATGACCATAATGCACCATTTGCTGATCTACTTGTTAGAAGCAATGAAAAAACTGTCCATGTTCAGAATTTACAAAGACTGATGATAGAGATTTACAAAACTTTACATCATGAGAACCCTCTATTTTTGTCTGAACTATTCCAGAGAAGAGAGATCAGATATAATCTCAGAATTAAGGACACCGTTTTACTTCCAAGCACATCCACCGTGGCCTTTGGCATGAAGTCCATATGTTTTAGGGGTAGCATACTCTGGAACAGCATACCAGATGTGATAAAGAGCAGCGAAACGGTCGCTTCCTTTTGCAAAAAAATCAAAACATGGGCTGGGGAAGGATGCAATTGTAAATTATGCTCTCTGATGTAAATATTATGGTTTGCTGTATTTAGGTTAAATAGTTGGTTTTTATTAGCTCACTCTTCTTAAGAGTACGAGCTATCATTAGTTTTATACCAACTGTAAATAAGAAGTTTATTATTATTATTATTATTATTATTATTATTATTATTATTATTATTATTATTATTATTATTATTATTATTATTATTATTATTATTATTATTATTATTATTATTATTATTATTATTATTATTATTATTATTATTATTATTATTATTGTTTCAGTTCGCACAGCTTGATGTTCTGCTGGAATTTTGCAATGTCAGCTGTCCACAGCCAGTAAACTAAGGTGACATTGTCTTTTCTGCTAGCTACTCCCTTCTGTCCTCAGTAGCATCATTTGAATGAGTTCTATCCTGATCTTTCTCCTTTGCCATTCAGTTCTCTAATGTCCTTCTCAATATCCTTGCTGTTCCCAGTAAAGCGGTCTTCTGTAGATGTTCTGCCTTAATTTGTATTCCTAGCTTTTCTATGTACAGTTCAAAATTCTTACTGACAGCTCCAAGTGCTCCAATAACCACTGGTACTATCTCTACCTTTTTCATTGACCACATTTTCTTGACTTCCCACTTTAAGTTATCATATTTCTCTATCTTTTCCTTTTCTTTTGCACCGACTCTGTTGTCTCCTGGGATGGCAATGATGATGATTATTATTATTATTATTATTATTATTATTATTATTATTATTATTATTATTATTATTATTATTATTATTATTTGAAACCTATGCTTGATTGTGTTGTTTGAGATTTTAACATTGTTTCGTTTCAAAGAAGTTAGATCCAGCTGACTTTGAATGAAATCATGATAGTTTTGATCGCCAAAGGAACGCAAGGTATGAGTTTCTATTGCCCGAAGTGCCATCATCAAGTCAAAGAGCACAGGGCAACAAGAGACTCATCGTCATCAGTCTGGGGGACAACATTATCTCTCATTGCGCAATGCTTTTGACTGCCATAACCAAATTTGAACACTGTCTAATCCATTTTGCGACCTTTGATACAATGATACGGCACGTTGAATTGAATTACACCCAACAGGCCGTCAGGTCACTCTGTATTCTAGCTTTTGAGTGTCTAGACGTCATAACTCATCCTTTTTCGGATCCCAGTTCTTTTAATTCCCAGGGGGACTCCATGTTAGTACAGTGACGGGTTGTCAGACATTTTTTGGGTCTGTTATGCTGCATTTACATTGACACAGTTAAACCAGCTTTATCTAAACCAGTTTAAATTTCAACCAATCAGATGACTGGATTTGTTGGATTGACCAATCAGAAGGCCGTATTCAGAAACCTGGTTTAGCTTAAGCTGGTTTAACTTGCAGTGTGAATGGGGCATAAAACGCAGCCTAGTATACCTTCGGGTAAGCAATTTGGTGCTTAATCGGTATATTTTGGGGGTTGCTGATGAGAAAATTTGGCAACGTGAGTACTAGCCTGAGTTTTTTACCAAAATATTGCAAGGCAGTGACCGAGAGTGCTATAAAACCTTTAATTTTAATATACCATGAAGCTTTGACTGTATTTTTGGGTCTAAAGATGTCCTAATTTCAGTATATTTTTGGGTGGAGTATCATTTTGGGTTCTAAAATGTCCAGCATTGGTTCTAAATCTTTAAATCTACGAAAAAGGGCGGGTGTAAAATTTTAAACTGAGTGACTTGAAAGAAACTGTAGCCACTTTTCTACGATTCTGCCGTTGGACATTTCAGAAATCTTGAATATTTTTCGAAATTACAGCCTATTTTCTATTTCAGCTGATTTTATGATGTGACGTCATCAAATTTCTAAATCACAAACCAGAAGGGGGAAAGATTTTTGCTTGATACCATATTGTAGGCATTCATAAATTATTGAATTGAAAATTATTTGATCTTTCGTGAAGAAGTTTAGAAATTGTGACAGTTTTAAGTTTTTTTCGAAAATTTTCTTCATTTCTTAAACAAGAAGAAAAGCACTGTAAATCTGCAAATATTGAAGATTTCAGAGAAATCCAACGGAAGATTTACTGTAAAATAGTTCAAGTTTCTTTGAAGCCGTTCAGTTCAAGGAAATAGGTCATAGAATTTTACACCCAACTTTTTAAAGATTTGAAACCTATGCTAAAATGTCCTAGCTTTAGTATATATTTGGTTTTTTTTTAAATATACAAGGTGTCTCATTAAAATTGTTCGACGTTTGATTAAATGTTGCAAAATAACGATGACATGAAAAGATTCGTGGGAAGATATCCCTGTTCCTAAGATTGTGCATAATTTTAGAAACCAGAATCTTGCAAATCGGTTGCAAATTCACTGTGTTCCGAGCTTTCAAGGATAAAAAATATGCGATAGCTGAAACCAGAGACCCCCAGATTACTTGTAATTCAAAAAACCTCGAAGACCGACCGATGCCATGCCTCTCGTTGATATTAGACGAAACCAAATAGGACTTCCAAAGTGAATCAATCCTTGCGACCAATGTCGAAATTTGCTTGACATTGCATATGTCCAAAATCACTGGTTCAAAACATAATCAACAAGAGACTGAATCTGTTACCTCAAAGCATCCATATGCTTGTAAGTTATGTTATCGAAAACCAGTTCAAATCCAATTTCGTTCGCCCCGAGACAAGTGAGAAATAACAGAAACGATGGTCGATGAGATTTTTACCAAAATTGCCATTTCGAGGCCTCTTGTATTAATTCTCGCACAAACTTGAGCTTCTAATGCTTGTAACTCCATGAATTTTTAGCGGATTTGCAAGATTCTGGTGTCAAAAATTAATTTAAAATCTCAGGGAAAGGGTCACTTGACCTAGTGTCCATTCAGCATATCGTTCGTTTTTAGTATTTAGTCATACGTGCAACATTTTTTTGAGATACCCTGAACTGTTTCCTCACTTGGTCTGACCCCCCCGTCATGTGACTTGACAGTGTTGTGGCGCAGTAGCGTAAGGGGCCATCCAAAAATCCATGTCATCGCTGATAGCGGAATTCAGCCATTATGGAGGGAGGGGGCAGTTGCCGCACCACTGGGGCTGGGGGAAATCCCAAACATGGGCACAAATTGCCAAAGTAAATTGGCATGAAATTAGTTGGGTATACCTTTGGATTGTAAAATTACTTCAGAATCCCCCCCCCCTCCCTATTTCTCTCTAATTTTTCTGAGCTGGCGCTGCCAAGATTAGACTTATGACGATGAGTCTCTTGTTTCCCTGTGCTCTTTGACTTGATGATGGCGCTTCAGTCAAGAGAGACTCATAACATTACTATTAAAAACCTGGCCTTATTTAGGCTCAAACTTTGCAATTCCTAAAGTACCAATCACATTGTGAGATTTGGCAAAGAACAATGCTGTCGAATTTTCAATTCGAATGATGCAGTTGACAAGATTATTTTGAACGAAGTTGCTGCAGCTTGTAGTTGAAGATTTCTCTGGTTTGTTTTGGTCTAAAAAGCTTCGAGAAACTCATTTTGCACTTACCAGGTAAACTGAATTTCCTTCTTCAGATTTGTACCGAGTTTTGTTCATTAAATGGTTGTATAACGTGTTTTTCATCGCATTTTCTTTCCGATGAGTGACCTTTAAGCAGAGCAACGGCAGTCTTTAGATCCTGATTCGATCGATAGAATCATGATCCAATGCAGGAGATAGGGCTGGGTTTTCCACTGTTTTATTATTGCCCCATTCACGCTGCAAGTTAAACCAGTTTAAACTAAACCAGGTTTTCGAATAAGGCCTTCTGATTGGTCAATCCGAAAAATCCAGTCATTTGATTGGTTGAAATTTAAACTGGTTTCGATAAAGCTGGTTTAACAGTGTCAATGTGAACTATGAGTCCCTCTTAAGCAAGGTTTACCGCAGGGATACAAGGGACTCATCGTCATAAATCTACAGGAAGATCTTAAGGAACAGTTTCAATTTTAAAATTTTGATCTCAATGAGCCTACCATGACACTACGGTTAAAAGCATTTCCTCCTGCTTAGCAACTCTTGTGTGAATATCCATGGCGAACTCTCAGAATTTCTAACCTTGATGATAATGTCTTTTTTTCGATACTTTTTCATTACGAAATTTAGAATCCTCTGGAAACAAAGAACTTGTCCTTGATATGTAAGTGAATCTATATCTGTTTGTGTGTACCATTTGTGAATGTATCTGTTTGATGTAAAACCTCTGTGTTTGTGTCAAAAACTTCACCACTTCGATTAAGCAGCTTCGTGTTGGAAATTTGTCAAAATTCCTTCCTATTGTTCTTATGAAAATTTCGAGCCCAGATTCGGATTTAGCACCCAAACATTAGTCTAGTTACGTGTTTTTAACCTGCTGGCATTTGTGATGTTGATTTTATGACAATGTAAAGTTCAAAGAGTTATAAGAGATTTGACCGTCAAAAATCGTTCGGGGTGAAACTTTACACCCCCCCCCCCCCGAGTCATTTTCACGGTCAAATTCCTTACAGATTTCCAAAATTTACGTCGCCATAAAGTTAACACCACGATTGCTAGCAACATGAAAACCTACGGTTGGACTAAGGTTTGGGTGCTAATTCCGAATTTGACCTCCGAAAAGTGGAAACTCGCTAACAACATGTCCTTTCCCGCTATACCGGGCGAGTCAAGAAAATAACGCCCGGCGTTTGAAAGGCTACTGCTCCCTGAGTACATAAGCAATGATGTTTTGCAATATCTGATTTGTCATTGCAGCATGTTCAATTATTTTAAGAAATTTTCCTGACTAAAATCGGTCACTGCGTTCATATTCTGTAAGCGTTTTCTAAAATGAACCCTTTTTTGAAGCCTTAGAAAACATGCTAAAATGACTAGCCTGTGCTGCAGACCCTAAACGAAATTTTTCTGGAGTCTGGGACACAGGCTAAAAATTACAACAAAAATCCCTAATGTGTTAACCTCACAGCGATGACTTTCAGCACGCTTTAGCACGTACTTTCCTTTGACGGGTTGAAAGTCTTTCCCCTAGTGTGAATAACTTATTCAAGGGGATTCCATTCTTTGATGAGGATGAAATACATGAACACATCCAAAGTCATTATTGTCAGGAAGGAGAACAAAGGGAATTTTTTGCTGTTTTCACTCGTTTTTGCAGGTTCTCGAAAGGGCTTTCGGCAGAAAATCTCCTATTTCTACGGGAAGGAATGGCCGATTAAAGCCGGGTAAATTACTGAACCTTATTTGACATATCGGGGATACAATAATTCAGTCTTCAACATCATTGCTTTGATATTCAGGGAGCAAGATTTTTCAAACGCCAGGCTTTTTCGTTGACTCACCCGGTAGATAGTTTGTAAATCTTGTTCTTTGTTTATTTTGATTGTTTTTTGATTGAATAAAAAAACGATACACGTTTTTTCTTATGAGAAACTTGGATCAGGCCATAGTGCTAAAAGTTTCTTAATTTCACTTGAAATTTTGTCCATTTTAGTGCTAAAAGTTTCTCAATTGGTTTCTTATTTTTTGAATACAGAATTATCAATGTGGTCGCTAACACTGCGACAGATATGATTCTTGATATTTAAAACATCATAAAAGAAATAAACAGTGTTTTGTTATGTCGAAAACACAGATGTTTAGATAATATTGCTCAAATAATATTAAACAAATTTTATTCAGGTTTCAAAGTCTCAGACTTGTTTATATCTGGAATTACTTGGTAAGAAGCTACCTACATTCAAAGTTTAATGCCGTATTTAATTGTATGTTGTTCGTTTATGTTTTTCGTTCCCTCGTTGTTTCTTTGCGTAAAGTTTCTTGTATTGTCCTCGTTTTGCTTCATGTAACCAAGGGGTAGCCGTGTAATCTCGCTCCTCTTGGAATTGTCCCTGTAGTGTCGTAGAGTCATAATTAGAAAGTAAAGTAGAACGTAACTAATATTGTAAATTTTTTATCTGAATGTAAAAAAAATTTTTGCTCAAGAATAAAGGTTCAATGGTCTATTTGCTATAATATCCATGCTTTTAACTTTGAAAAGTCTCTTAGTACTTCTTAGACATAGTACTAGAGTTTCGTAAAATTTTGGCCATCGTAGTACTAGTTTCTTATAAACCAGTTTCTTATAAAAAACGTGTAACTTCTAATTTCATAGCTGGCGATAAGCTTATATATTTGAGTACTAAATTCTATCCTGTTTGGTAACAAATATACAAAGTTATCTTTGGAATTCATAAACATAAAGCTGGGTTTTGATTTTACTTTGCCATATATTTATAACGTCCATTGAAAGATCAAATGACTTACCTACTGAAAGATCTTATTTCTCAGTAACAAGAGACCGAATCAAGTCAAAGGGGATATTGTGAGGTCATGGAGGGAGTCTTCCATCGTTAAGGTACAGTAGTGTCCCGCATATAAGAAACTTGAACTTAAGAAACAGCAGAGTTTTTGTTCGTTTGTTTTCAATTTATTTTGAGTGGGCTTGTCAGGATTTCTAGCTACTGAAAGCTAATGTAGGCCCACTTTGCATGCCGCATCCAGGCATGGGACCCCTAGTTTAACGTCCCTACCGAAGGACGACGAGGTGAGTTGTGAGGTCAGGCCTCCGAGGTCACCCATCCGGAGTCTGACATCACTCGACCAAGCTTAATTTCAGTCACCTGACGAAGACTCTATAAGCCACTCGGCCACTCGCCCCGCTATTGACCTTGATTTTCGAAATAATACCCCCTCTTATAAGAAACTGGTCAAGGCACGAGAAAGGCTTGTTCCTAGGGGGGTCTGATATTTTTGGGTTGCAATGAAGCTGAAGTGATATTTTTTGGTTGCCTGAAAATTTCTTGGACTGACCCCCCCTCTGGGGGCTTATTTCTTATCACACTACCTGGTGACCCAAAAAAAACTTCACGAGCTAGATCGCAAATATTTTCTTGAAATGAAATGTTATGAAGACAAACAAGGTACCAGCATGTAGCTGAAAAGCTCCACTATCATTTGAGACGTTGCTTGGTCAGTTTAAGGTATGCGTACTATCCGAAGAAACAGTTTCAAAAATGCGGAAATTCATTGATTTCTCGGACCATTCTCTCGCTTTCCAGTCCATTTTTTAGAAAGTTTGAAAAAAGCTTAATTCTAAATTTGCTTCGGTGCATGAAATTTGAATGAGGAACAGAGGTCAATCATTTTGCCAACGAAAAATTTCCCCAGACAACTTCTAATCCATCGCTATGTTGAGTTTTCACGAAATGTTGACTGGAATATGATGTCGATTATTTGTCTCAAAATGAGGAATCTTGGATTCGAAATTTTCATTGAATGTGAATGTGGTTTTTCGGATGGTAGTCATTGCTTAAAAAGATCATGCAGCGTCTCAAAAGGTAGCTAAGCCTTTTAACTTAACTGTGATAGAAAGCATTTGCAATAACTTTTGATTTCAGGGAGCTGGTTATGATCTAGCTCGTGAACTTTTTTTTGGGTCACCCGGTATGTATACCATAGAAATTTGAAAACATAACAAATTCAGCTTTGCCGTTGAATCAGCCTGTATTCAACTGAAAACAAGAATTTCGCATGCAAATGAAGCAAAAAGCACCTTCTTTGAATAATTGTAGCTTTTCTTGTTAGTGAAAATTTACACATACCAATCAAAATAGTGCGTTTTATATGTCATGCATACAGCTTGTGTCTGAGTAGTTCATTGATGGTACATAATTTTGCCAATAAGAAACTTATGAAACTTTACCCTGACAAGAAGTTTACATCTCATTTTATAGGAAACACATCAGATCTGAAGTGGAAAGCGTTGTATCTTATATGCGGGACACTACTGTACCAGGATGTGCCGCCCTCATTTTTGATACACCCTCCAGTAACGACCCCGCTGTAGCCTGTGTTCCAGACGTTTCTTTTCAAGTGGTCTGGAACACAGGCTACCCCGCTGAAGCGATTCCCGCCAAGGTAGAAGGAAAGGCCGCCAAGAATTCGTTTCCCCACCATGTTTGAAAATTTCCTTTTGTTTCAAAGGGGTCTGGGACACAGGCTAACCGTAAACAAACAAGTGCGACTTAGGCCAACTTTAAAAGTAAATTTCTCCACACTCAGAGGTCCGATTTGAAAACTTTTTGTTTTTGTTAACCCTCAGGATTTTCTCTGGCAGATTTGAGGTATTCTTTGGATTTTTCAAAATCTTATTTTTTGCCATTTCTTCAGCATATGTTTCAAATCTTTAAAAAGCTGGGTGTAAAACTCTTTGAACAGAGCGGCTTCAAAGAAAATTGAACTGTTTTACAGTAAATCTGCCGTTGGACTTCTTTGAAATCTTCAATATTTTCAGAGTTACAATATTTTTCTTCTTTTTTAAGAATTTTAGAAAATTTTCAAAAAATCAAACTTACAACTACCGTAATTTCTAAACCTTTCAACGAAAGATCGCATAATTTTCAAGAAAACCATAGTTTATGGATGCCTACAATATCGTATCAAGCAAAACTCTTTCACTCTTCTGGTTTGTGATTTAGAAATTTGATGACGTCACATCATAAAATGAGCTGAGATATGTAATAGGCTGGAATTTCAACAACTATTCAAGATTTCTGAAAAGTCCAACGATAGAACCATAGAATTGTGGTTAAAGTTCATTCAATTTAAAGAAGTAGGTCCCAGAATTTTACACCCACCTTTTTACACACATTTGAAGATTTGAAACCTATGCCGATTTCTTCCATGATCTGGATCATTGAATTTGGTTTGAAGCTCATGATGGAAGCAATTGGCTTTTCAAATGGAGAACTACAAGTTTATAGTGAAAGATTGTTGATTCTTTTGATTGACAATACTGGATGGACAAAACATTTATCTGCATACATGTAGCTTCTTCACTGAAAACTTGAATTTTGGGCGTTTAGCGTCAGAGGTTTGAGCCAGCAAGTTGGGCCCATCCGCCATTGCCTGGACCATTTTGATCGTTTGCTACAGTGTTCTATGGTTTCCACATTCAGGCTCGAAATTGAGGGAAACAATTTTGCCCTACTTTTAATGTGAATATCCTTGAGTCGTAGTTTGAGCGTCCACCGGTCTACTACGAACATTTTGTTGTTCTGTTGTCCACCCCCGGCGACACTGCTCTTTTTTCTTGAATCCCAGGTTAGCTTTCTTGGAAAAAATGACGCTGAGTTTGTTTGTTTCAAAGAAGAGAGTTTCTATTGCAAAACAAACGTTAGTCTTCTGGGGTTCAGCAGCATGATTTCCTAATATTGCTATTCGAACGTAATGATTGCTTCTTGCGTCATACAATACCTACAGAGGCTTACGCTCCTTGCGACTTTTATCGCTTTGCGCTCGAAGTGTTACTTTTTTATTCCTAGCATATTTTCTATCGTTTTCATTATTCTTCATTGTTCTTACAGTATTAAAGCTATCATAACTCAACCGCTACTTTTACAAGTTTATCTTTTTTTTATATCAATGTCAATTTAAAAAACTAAAAAATACAATACAATATTCTGTGCCGTTCATAGCAGAAATAGACATGTCGTCATCTGGTTCTGGCTATGAACAGCACTTAACAAACTCTTTAACAACAATCGAAAAAGAAAAAAAAAACAAACAAAAAAAAGCAAAGCAAAAAAAAGGAGTTTAAGCACTCTGTGCACCATGACATCACCCCGTCTCCCGCCTTGACAAGCGCTAGTATGCGCTAACCCGGTGGTTGAATTTATTGGAAAGAAAAACTGCAAAGTCGTAATGAAGTGTTACTTCATTACAGTTACCATAGAGTAACTAAAACAAACACTCCCAAACCAAACAAACACTACACACATACAAACCTGGTTTGTATTAAGTTTGAAGCAAAAATTTGAGGAAGTGCATTTGAAAAGATGAGCATTTATAGTTACCTTTGGTCCTAATACAAGTTTTTTTTATAAGAAACTTGGATCAGGCCATAGAACTAAAAGTTTCTTAATTTCACATGAAACTTTGTCCATTTTAGTACTAAAAGTTTCTTAATTGGTTTCTTATTTTTCTGAATGCAGAATCAGCAATGTGGTCGCTAACACTGCGGCAGATATGTTTCTTGATATTTAAAACATCATAAAGGAATAAACAGTGTTCTGTTATGCTGAAAACACAAATGGTTAGATAATATTGCTCAAGAATGAAGGTTCAATGATCTATTCGCTGTGAAATCCATTCTTTTAACTTTGAAAAGTTTCTTAGTACTTCTCAGACACAGTACTACAGTTTCTTAAAATATTGGCCATCTTGGTACTAGTTTCTTATAAACCAGTTTCTTATAAAAAAGCGTGTACTTTTCTTTCAAGTGGTCTAGGACACAGGCTATCACAAGTGAGCCTATCCCCCGCGGGGGGGGCGTACTTGACTAGGGAAGTGAAGGGGTGTGTTGCTAATCTCTCCATATCCTACACCCTATCGCATAAAAAATTCCCCAAATCTCTCCACACCATGCACCCTGTCGTAATTCTGTCAAAATTCTGTCGTAATTCTATAAAAATTCTGTCAAAATCCATTGTTTTTATTTCTACCCTGTCACATAATTTTCTTATCAATTGTAACACCTCGTTGGATGATTTTTATCAGAAAAAGACACCCTGTCGCCTAATTTTTACCGTAAAAGGACTCCCTTTTGAGCGGCACATCCCGTTGAGTCAAGTATGGGAGTACTCCTCCCCCCCCCCCATGGGAGCCTGTCACAGTGCAGTGGTCTTGCTGTGAAGGGGACGTTGTTTGCGATGTCTTCACTGCTTATTTCGAAATCTCACATCACATTCCATCTTGTGCTTTTGTGTTCTGATGAATTTTTGACGCAACATGTTGACAAAAGTTTTGTGCAATTTAGCAATTTCAGAAAAATGTGAACTGTTGTTGAATTGAATTGATGTGAAATTGAATCGTTTCATTGAAGTGAATTTGGAGTGAACAAATGAAGTCAGGATGAATTGAATTGTTGTCTTGAGTTGAATTAATCTTATGATTGACATTACAGGATTTCAAGCCAATGAAATGTCAGTAAAACGATTGTTTCAATGTGAATGATTGACAGTGGAGCCGGTCTCACAGCATGGGCCTAAAAAGTCACGTTGCACTGGCCTTGCTGTGAAGGGGGCGATGTTCACCATGTCTTGACTGGTTATTTCGAAATCTCAGCTTTTATGCCACCTCGTGTACTAATATTTTTATGAATATTTTTATGCAAGATGTCGGTAGAAGTAGTGCGATTTCAGAAGCGTACCAACAGCAAACTCAGTCAAAATGAAGTCGAATTGAACGAGCCACAAATTGACTTGGAGTTGAAGCCTCCACAAGCTGATCCTTCTTCGAGCGACGATGCTGTGAAGCCAATTGAGAGTGATGGCGATCGAGGTGGCTGGGGAAATAAAATAGAGTTCATATTGGCTATTATTGGATATGCAGTTGGACTTGGAAATGTGTGGAGGTTCCCTTATTTGTGTCAGAAGAATGGTGGAGGTAAGAAGTTTTTCGCCCGTGGATATTTCCATATTTTTATTCAATGTATGGAGGGTAAGGTCGCAGGGGGTATCGAATTTGTATGTTTCATTTCAAATGCAATCGAATGAATCAGTGGTGGCAAAGGGACTTGTTAAGCCGTTCATTTAAAATGACTATTCTCAGAGCGGATTTTCATTTATTGCCAGAGGAAGAATAGACGAACTTTTCAATATTTCATTCAAATTCTCATTATGGAATAGAAAGAGTATGGGATTATTTGCAGGGGGTACCACCCACGTTCCCTGGTAGTTCCCGGTTTGTTCCCTGAATGAAAATATAAATAAATTCACTCGATCCCCGAGTATCCGAGAAATTATTTACTTGTATTAATTGAAATAATGTTTTGAAAAATAACAGGCATTTTTGCACCATAGCTTATTTTCTGTATTTTTTTATTCCATATGTACAAACATTGCCGGTTCGGTTGGTTTGTATATATCCTTGTGCTCTGTTCCGTTATATTATTTTCTAAAAGTACTTGATCTGTGGCTTTCTCAAGGACTTGCAAGAAATGCTTAGTCCATGACAGAGCTTGGTACTATAATCCTGCTGTGTATATAATGGGATTGCAGAGAGTGTGAAAAATAAGATGGGGGTATCATTGCATAATTTTTGGTCTGTATTATCGAAGTAAAGCAGGGTATCCGACCTCTGAAGTAAAAATTACTTCAAATATGCGAGCAATAAGCGTTTCAACGCATAGTTCTTCTTATATATGGCCATCTTCACAAGCAAAGTTCTATGTCATACCTTACCTATCATTGAACCCAATTAATTGTTCTCAATTTTTCTATGTTTTCATACATGTCATGTTACCTAAATTTTTCCTTGTGATAAAGTCTGCATACCTTACCCCTGGCAAATCTAACTAACCCCTGTAGAGTACACAGCACCCTGCCTAAACTATACTGAACATATTTTTGCTTTCAACGAAAAACTTCAATATAATACCAAAATTTATCTTCAATGTACTTTATTTTAACACCACATAACCACATAAGTCCTCATGCTAATGTCCTCATGTTGTTGGCCCCCTGACCTGCTATTGCAGTTAATACCAAATTTATCAAAGAAGCTTTGAAGAGAACATTGGGAGCAGCAACAATTGTCCCCTTTACCCCATGAAACAATTTAACTTTCACACATATCCTTGACTTTAATAACTTTTCCTTGACTGATTTAACTTTCTGGATAATGTCAATATTTCACATTATCTTTGGCATCCCATCACAGGTTATTTATAAATCACTAAATTTTCCATGTCTGTTTTTTCTCAAACATACTTGACACTATTCTCCACATGTTTCACAAAAAGCTCTCACAGTTGGTTCTCTAAAAACTCAGCCTCCAATAGTGAGAAATCACAAATCTATTCTTCACCTTTTCAAGATAAGACAATGTCATGCAAAAATGAAAGTCCTTTGTTGTTTGAGACATTGCATCTTTGAACCTAAAATCTAGTTTTGCATGCAAAGTTTAGTATTGCAGCAAGTTTTTACTTTTCATGTCTGTCTTGGTTTGGAAATTATAGGAATTTTAAGAATTTAAGGTTTTAAGTGGGCTTTGACCATGAAATAAGAGGTTTGGAAAAGATTTCAGAACTTTGATTTCATAGTCAAAGCCCTTATGATTCCTAATTCTTTAAATCACAATAATTTCCAAATGAACACAGACATGAATGTGAAAATCGGCTAATACACTAAATTTTTGTACACAGAACAAGATTTTAGCCTCAAAAATGGGAAATCTCAAACATCAAAAGACTGCCATTTGCACACCTCTATGTGAGGGGCAACTTACTTCTCAGATTACCATATGTGACTTTAAAATCACTTGATTTTTGTCTGTGCTTTTTAGTAATTTTTTGTGTAATTTTTCAGTAATTTCTCAGTGATTTGTGATTTAAAGCCTTTTGCCATGGGATTTATATATATAATTGTGATTTTGTGACGTTATGCGTTTTTTTCATGATTTCAAGAAGGTGTATAAAAGAGAATCAGTGATTTGCCCCTTGCCTCTATCTTGAAAAGGTTGATTGCACATGGACAGTGGAAAAGAGAGTGAAGTTGAGCAATACACATAACAGGGTGCAGTGGTGTTTTATTCATTGTGAATTTGCAAGGCATGGTGGGGGGGGATTCCGTTATAATTTTTTAACCTAAAGGTACACCTAACTAATTCATTTGGAATCTTGGGGTATGTATCCACCCAGTCTCTCTTTGGCACTGCCATTGATAAGATCTATTAGTTGGAGTAAATTGGGTACATTTGGGGTTGATGGACAGGGCCATCATGAATGGGGTAGCCACCATCATGAATGGGGTAGCCAAGATAGTTACCAAGGGGCCTTCGGCCATTAGGGGTGTGGTATTTTTATTTCTTTTTAATTTTCTTCAAGGAACGTTTCCAGGCCGATGGACCCATTGGCATTCTAAATTTAATCCTTGCACCTGAGATCAAAATGTTCCATCAAAGATTAAGTTATAACAGTCCATAGGAGGGTGTTTCCTTCTAAGAGCAATGCTTTACCAGTTCATTGGAGGGCAGAATCAGAGAGAAAAAGGGTGTGATCTAAAAATTTTCCTGCACCTACACTGATGGAGGGCTCTTTCGATACATAAACCTAGATCCTGGACCACCTCGCAAAGGTCCTGGTAATGGATGGAATGAAAATTTGCACCAAATCTGCTAAAATCTTTGTCCACAGCACTGCTCAAGCTACCCTCCTTGACTTTATCTTGGGAATGTTCATTTATCAGTTCAGGGTCTATTTGTTTCCTGGAACCTACCTTCCCATTTTACCCCCATTGTACCACCAACCTACGCACTTTGCCCCTGCAGAGCCTATGTTTTTAGGGGCTATCAAATTTCGATTTTCCTATTTTTAGTAGCATTTGACCATTACGGAATGGGAACTCTTACCGTTAAATCTAAAGAAGATGGCCCCATGCTGAGAATTTGCTTCCAAGAAACTTTCAGATCACCTAAAAAGTAACAAACTCCAGTACTGGGAAAGTTTTTTCTGGAACTATTTATTTCAGTTAAGGAATCTTTGGAACACTTTATTTTCACTGTTTCCTGTATCACATTACCCTGAATGTACTTGAGTAACATCTGAACATTGGAAAGGCTTAAACTTTGCTCTGAAATTTTTAGGCAGCCACAGGTTTTAGATTAGATTGTCATGGTCTTCTTTATGAAACTCTGGGTACTCAAAATCTGCTTAATCTTTAAGAAACTTTTATTACTGGCTCAAATTTTCAGTTTCTTCATTTAATATCAATAGTCCATGACAGTGGAAGTCTTTCGTTCTTTGAGATTTTGCATTTTGAGTCCAAAATCTTGTTCTCTGTGCAAAGTTTAGCAATTAACTGAATTTTCACATTCATGTCTGTCTCCATTGCAAAATTATGGTGATACTGAAAGTTACGCTCAATACTGAAAATATCTTAAATTCGTTGGATATTGAGTACTCCGAACACTTTTCATGTTATTACCTGTGCCCTCATCCACATTTTAAAACAACGATTTTTGAAGCCTTGTCAGTGCTTAGGCATTGCTTAAGTACATTCCGAATAACATGATACGTAAACAAGTGAAAGATAGTAAAGACTTATAAGCAGTTTCCTCTTTCTTGATTTTTTTACGATCCCAGAGTTGATTTCCTTACGAACAGTTTCGCATAAAGATATGCATCCGTGTACCCCCGTCTAGCGCGTCTCTTCCGCTTTAGGTTTGTTTTATGCAAACGAAATTAACAATTATGGTTCACGGTTGTCAAATATTATGGGTCAAAGTAGTGCACCAATTTATTTCCCTTCATTCATTATAATTTGTGAATGGAAATTGTTTTAAATCCGAGAAATTTTGGTCGTCTTTGACTTGAGAAGAAACAGACGCGTGACGTGTCTTCTTGCGTTGATCTGGACTTTGTAGCAATACCTGCAGTTTATTTATTTATGTTCCAAGAAAAGCTCTGATTTCTCATCTTTGAAACTATTTATTCAGCTTGCACTGTTGCTGTATTTAGTGCGGTCTCCCTTGCACTGTTTGAAGGGGGAGTTTCTTAAAATACCGGGATCAAATGCGACGTATTTTTTATAAGAAACTGCTCACAGGGAACTCAACTCTTAAAAAACATTAAGAAACTCAAGTGCTGGGAACATGTAGCGTATATTTTGATTAAGCAGAAATCCTGCGCATATTTTTTGCATCGTTTTATTTTGTTTTCTGTGTCATATTATCACACATATGTTTCATAAGAAACTAAGAATTTGACTTGTATTGAAAGTTTCTTAAAATTATCACATTTCGGAATTCACAGTTCTAGTTTCTTACAAGTTTCTTGAAGGTTTCATAACAATCTTCGTACCTAGTAGTTCCTGTGCCCAGGTGAGCATTTCAAAACAAGGTTTTTATACACCTTTCTGATATTTAGACAGAACTGCGAGGAGAAGGTAGGCTACACTTTTTTATAAGAAACTAGGATCAGGCCATAGAACTAAAACTTTCTCAATTTTACATGAAATTTTGTCGATTTTAGTACTAAAAGTTTATTAATTGGTTTCTTATTTCTCTGAATGCAGAATTAGCAATGTGGTCGCTAACACTGCGGCAGATATGTTTCTTGATATTTAAAACATCATAAAGGAATAAACAGTGTTCTGTTATGTCGAAAACACAAATGGTTCGATAATATTTCTCAAGAATGAAGGTTCAATGATCTATTCGCAATAAAATCCATGCTTTTAACTTTGAAAAGTTTCTTACTTCTCAGACATAGTACTAGAGTTTCTTAAAATTTTGGCCATCTTAGTACTAGTTTCTTAAAAACCAGTTTCTTGTAAAAAAACGTGTACAGAATTCAGGTGAAAATAAAGGACAATATGGCATTGAGTTCCTTTATCAAATGAAAGAATAGTTTTTAAGTTATATTTTCCCAGAACTGGAGTTTCTTCATTTTTTAGCGATCTGAGAGTTGAGTTTCTCATAAGCAGTTTCGCATAAAAAATACTTGCACTGGAATTTATCAATTATTTTCTTTCAATTTTTTTCTTTGCCAAAAATACGAGCACGGAAAGTCATTCCATTCATCAGAAATATTTCATGTCTAATTTTTGGAATCTCAGAAAAAATAAGAGAATGATTTGAACGTCATAGTTTCGTAGGTTAGAACCACGGGGGGGGGGGGTTCTCGGCTAAATTTCGGGAAGGGGTGTGCCGCCCACAGTTTCAAAATAGGACCGTTGGCTAGACCAATTTTTGTGAAAATGATACCCTTGGCCAGACTAATTTCTCAATCAAAAGTGCCCTGAATTGGCGTTTTCTAGACAAAACTTGCCAAATTTTCTCATTCTCAGGACAAAAATTTTTTAGAAATTATATTTTTTTTGCAGAAATTACCAAATTTTTACAGTGCTTTGACCAAAATTGCCACAAAGCATACCCTTGCCTAGACTAAATTCGACTAAAATTGCCAAAAAGTATACCCTTGGCTAGACTAGAAGTCTGAAAAAGTATACCCTTGTGGGCGGCACATCCCCAGGTACCTTTACTATGGAAGAACCCCCCCCCCCGTGGTTAGAACCTCTTGTTTGTACGAAATCTTTAGAAAATGTAGAAATTCTTTAGAAAATTTGCCTTGGAGTTTGATATTTAAACCATGTAAAAAAACCATAATTGAAATACGATTAAGAATTTTAGCCCCAAAAAGCCGTAGACAAAATTTAGTCTCATAGATATAAGGTCACACAGATCTGTTTTGACCTGAAGCCATTTGAATAAGTAGTTCAGCGATTTGGAATATTTTGGTTAGAAATCTTTGTTCGTTTTTACGTTTTTAGGGTGAATGTTTCCACCCGCAGAAACCAACGTCTATGTCCCGTGGACAGCCTCTGTTCTGCCATTAGAGAGAGTCGTATAGGGGGTGGGAGGGGGGGGGGTCAGAAAAGCGAATCACCGAGATAAAATGTTATCTTCATCGTAATTCTCGGTAAGGTTGAGCCAAGTCTAGCATTGAGACACATTTCATGAATTTATGAACACAGGGTCGTGGAGAGCTGGGCTGGGCCCCAAGGTCGGCCTCAGAAGGGACCCTCCTGCGCCGGAAAATCTAATGGACCTCATCCTTTTTCCAGGGATCACGCCCTCTTATGGACTGCTATAACGCTGCTTTTAGATTGAAAAGCCCTCCCACACAACTTGTCAAGACATAATTTTAGATGTAAAATTAGTTTATCTCGTTTGTAGAGACAAAGTTTAGAATGCCAGTTGGCCTCCAGGCCCCGAAAAGCTACTCAAGGAAATTGAAAATAAAGCAAAATTGCATGCTGTATTTTTTCCAGGCCCCTAAAGGCCCCGGGCCCCCTAATAACTACCCTGATTAACGCCCCTTCTCGACAGTACTGTATAAACATCATGAACACAACATCATGAGATACAGTGCACAAAATTACAGTTCCGTGTCCCCATGACTATCTAAAAATATCGAAGTGCCTTGTGCCAACCACGAGGTGTCCAAAATCAGGGAAAGGGTGGGCGACGACTTGGGCAAGTCCAGGGAATGGGTTCCGGGCTATAGTTACAGGTTTCCGGGTGTAACATAAAATGTTAAATTTCACGTTTCACCATGGGCAGTTCGGACCCTGTTGTTGTGACTCCGGAACGCCCCATGACATAGCAGAGTAATGAGATTTTTTATTTCAATTTGTTTTGAGTTGGCTTGTCAGGATTTCTAGCTACTGAAAGCTAATTTAGGCCCACTGTACATGCCGCATCCAGGCACGGGACCCCTAGTTTAACGTCCCTTCCGAAGGACGGCGAGATGAGTTGCGAGGTCAGGCCTCAGTAGTCACCCATCCGAAATCTGACCTCACTCGACCAAGCTTAACTTCAGTCACCTGACGAAGACTGGATAACCCACTCCGCCACTCACCCCGCATTATTTAGCCAAATATAGTTGGTTTATTTGTGTCTTTGCTGGCAGAGCAGAAACTGCGTAAAATGACGTCATCGACCAAGCTCGTCCCCATGCCCCAAAAGGAGTCTACGCCAACCTATTCACCAACCAACGCCAACCTACATGCGGAGACGGATAGAGCTCAAACCCCATCAACTGGGGCACAGACATAACATTTAAGAATACCAGCAATCCTTTTTTCAATCCGTCGCCCTGTTTTCCCGTGACAGCGATCCAAAGTTGACCAATTTCTCGCCAAAGCGAATTAATATCACTTTGGAATAATAAGTGAGCCTTCTGTTATCGAATAGCCAATCAAATCGCGAAGTTGACCTGGCCGGTACGAGGGTCGGTACTGACGTAGGAAACTGGCCCTCGGAACCAGGTTGGTCATCGACCAATCTGAGATGAGGTATCTGAATAGATAAGCTTTTTGAAATGATAAATCAAGATTTTAGGGTCCTAGAAAGAAAATATCAAGTGTTTCCTAATTTCCGGATCTTTTGCAAGGAGCTGATGGTGCTCAAAGTTGCGAGTTTTTGCGCATGCGTGCGCAGTTTCTGCTCCATTTCTCAAAGTTGTGACCGAATCTCCAGTTTAGCCATTTTGTGAAAGGACCTATTTGCCGAAAGTTAGCCCGACAAGCAAAGCGAAACGAACCTTAATAATTATCAGTAAAGTTCACGTGTTCATCTACTCTCGAGTACCGAATAATCGTCCCCTCCCCGCTTATCAATTTTTGAAAAATTTTCCAACCCCCCCGCTCTTATTCCAATCCCCCCTTTTTATTATTATTACTATTAATATTACTACTATCATTAACATTGTTATTGTTATTATTATTATTATTATTATTATTATTATTTATTATTATTATTATTATATGTGCATTTTTGCAGCTGCATATCTAATTTTACTTTAGTTACATGTTCTCTATGTTGATGAGTGCGGAGTTGCCATGGTCTCCTGCACTCCGTGGTATCATCCTCGTAGTTTAAGGCCGACCTCCACTTCAGTAGTTTTGGTCGGCGACGTGCGTGTTTGCCTAGTGCGCATGCTCTTTAGCAACAGAGCATGCGCACAAGGCGAGCGAGCTGGTCGCCGACCGAAACTACTGTAAAGGCTGCTCTCCATATCCAGCGTTTTGAGCGCGCGGGCGCTGCGACCAAGATTGATTCCTTCGGTAGCGATCGCAAACGCCCGTGATGGGAGTTGAACTTGTTCCTACTCCCAAAGGGCCCAAAAATCGGCTGTCGCTTGCGATCAGATTGATCGCTAAATTTCATCAACTGCGCATGCTCATCAACTACAGAAATTTATAAGACCAAACATTACCTTAATCCTAAATTCATTGGTGAAATCTTTGTCGAGAAGAACATCTCATATAGCCTGAGATGTAATGACCACATGTCAGTACCAATTCCACGCACAAATGCGTATGGTATAGAGACAATTAGGTACACTGGGCACAAACTCTGGCAATCGTTGCCGCTAGAAATAAAAGAGTCTCATACCCTGACAGAATTTAAGAGGAAAATAAGACAACATCATTTCAGCGATTGCAACTGTAGATTATGCAAGACCTATGTAAATAATTTAGGATTTTTATAAAAAACATGTAAATAGGATTATTCAGTTTCACCTCTGTTAAAGGTTGGCCTTAATTAGTTTTTTGGCTATTTTTATCATGCCAACCTTAAATAAATAAATTATTGTTATTATTATTATTATTATTATTATTATTATTATTATTATTATTATTATTATTATTATTATTATTATTATTATTATTATTATTATTATTATTATTATTATTATTATTATTATTATTATTATTATATGCTCCTATTTGGGCTCAAAACGCTGGCTATGGAGAGCAGCGTTAAGTGGAGGACAGCCTTAGTAGCTCGTAGGTAGTGTCTTTAGAATTTTATATTGAATACTCTCGAGTACCGAATAAACGGGGGGGGGGTGAGAATAATCGGGGGGGCTGGAAATGGTTCGATATAACAATAATCGGGGGTTTGCAATAATCAGGGGGGGGTGCTTGGAGAAATAGAAAATAGCCGTTTCTTAGGTAAACACGTATCTGTTATATATTTATGTGAACAGTGATGTTACTGATACATTTACTTTTGAACTCTGGTTCTGTTGAATGCACTTCTTGAGACTTTTTCTTGCGTTTATACAGAAATTATGTCTAATATCATTTCATTTTTCCAAAAATTAATAAAAGGGGGGGTTGGAATAAGAGCGGGGGGGTTGGAAAATTTTTCAAAAATTAATAAGCGGGGGGACGATTATTCGGTACTCGAGAGTACAAAAAAGTTTCTGCACTGCCGTCTGTGCTATGTCGTTGCAAAAACGTGGGCTTTGGCCAAATGATCGTATTCTGACTGGCAAAGCAGCAACAACATACCGCCTCCCAAACTAACCCATATGAAATGCCCACGCAGCGACGAGTGATTCTCTTCTTAATGAAATATGTTTTAGTAGGGCTGTATCGTGAGTGCAAAAAAGGATATGAGTTGTCAGTTACACACATTAAAGGACAAGTCCGGGGTTGATAAGATTATTGTTAAAAAGCAGTTCTTTTCAAGTTTTGTTGCCTCCAACTTTCATAGATTGGTTGATGAGTCTTCGTAAGTTAGGCCAAATATCGTCGCCATTTTGGCAGCCTCTTTCAGGTCACCGTGCAGTGGCGTCATATAAAATGACGTCATTTCGCACTTCTTAGCAGATGGAAATATGTAGTTTCTCAGATTAATAGAGAAAACAATTGAAAAAAGTACTACACAACATTCACAACAGTGTAATCTCTTGAATAATCAACAATTATAACAACCCTGGACTTGACCTTTAATGTGTTGGGGCACAATGGCGTAATCCTCCCACTTCACAGGCAGAACAGTCGGGCGGAGTAGGCTCGATACCCGGTAGGGCCCCACCACTTGAGTGTCATGAGAAGGGATCGCAGGATCGATGAGGTCTGCTTTATTTCTGCGATCCCTTCACCATCCCATAATGTTAAGCCATCCTTTTTTGTATACTTTGGATAAAAGTTTCTTTGGTTTTGTGTTTAACAGTGTTGCTGTTGTTGGTGGATTTTCAATCAAATGGAGACAATTCTATACTTCTTGCCGTAAAGGGTTTCTAAAAATAGCCCCTTGAAATTGATGGCTCACACGTTTTGTTTATAATCCATTGCTAAAGAAACAATGCTGTGTTTGCGCATTTTCTTCGGTCTGTTTACAGAGAAGCCTATTTGCTGTTGCACAGTCCCTTTATGCAAGGTAGACATTTTTGGCCTGTGCTACTTTTAAGTCGTCCAAGGCCATTTGTCGTTACACGACGCCGGTTTGGGTGCACTTCGGATTGCTGTTCACTTCGGATAGGGGTTTCAGTTACATGAAGCTGAGGCAATCCGAAGTACTTCGGTGGGTGTAACCGCAGTGAAAGTCACTGCGCTCTAGAGGTGACGTGAAAAGCAATTCGAAGTACTCCGCTTCGCATTTAATCTCGCGTAATCACTGAATCCGAAGTGGTTTTCACTCGGAGACCACGTTCCTAATTACTTTGCCTTGCTTTGACGCATTCTCCTCCGCAAGAACACGAATGAGAGGTTTTTGTCTCCGCAGTACATAGCAATCCGACATCGTGCAACAGCGGCGCAAAGCGGAGCAAACGTCAATCCGAAGTCGTGTAATTACTTCGAAAAGCAAAGTGCAACTGCTTCGGATTGATGGGGTGGGCAATGCGAAGTGAAAAGCAATCTGACGTCGTGTAAACTACGGCCTTAGTAAGACGTAGGTTCACCTTTCATTTTTATTCATGTCAAAAATATTGTATGACATGGCAATTGAGTTGTCATTTAGTGGAGTGTCGAAAGGACATAGCATCTATCAACGCCTCTCTATTTGGGTTAACCAATATCTAATTTGGAATTTGGACCTGCCTGAAGATTCACGAATTGCCCTTGTTACGTTAAAATTTGGTCGTGAAATCCAAAATCTACTTGGTAACTCAATTGCAACGTTCCTGAAGGTAGCGCAACTTCGTTCCCAGGGTGTTCTTACGTCAGTTGCTGATCACGAAGCCGAATGAACATCCTGGTAGACTTTTATCAAATCTGCCTAGAAAATGGGCAGATCTGCAGCCATCATGGATTTCATGGTTTGCTAGGCAATGCTAATCAATGTATTGGGCCTATGGAGAGGGGGTATGTGGGAAGGCCTATTGTACCGATATCTGAAAGGACTAACATCAATGGCAAATGATGGGTCAATTTAAAGCTAGTGACAGCCAGCCACTATCCAAGTCATCCACTAGCCATTATGGTTTGCAACTTGTTTCACAGGAAAGCGTTATTATTGGCTGTTACAACAATGCAGTTTCTTTGTTATCACACACATAAATGCAGAAGCACGCACACCACACCAGCGATCGGCGTTGCGCAAACTATACCATTTTCTTGGGTATAGGCTGCACGCAGGCTATCCATATCGAAACAGAGCCAATATTATTGGCGAATGATGAGATAATGCCTTGCTTCAAGTATGCATAAGACCTGGCTACAATATGGTGTAAAGCTCTGTTTTATCCGCAAAACCACGGTAATATTTCCCAATCTCTGTTATTGTGGTTAGATTATTTGAAATCCCAGGGATTTATTAACGAATACTAAACCAAATGAATTTATGAATGGAATTTATTGGGGAGACCAGATACGCTTTGTCCGACGAAACTAATGCCCCCCCCCGCCGTGCAGTGGGTTAAAGCTCATGCGCACGTCAGAGCTTCAACCCCGAAACGCTATTGCGCATGAGCCATAACCTATTGCACGGGGGGACACATAAGTTTCCTCGTAAAAAGCATATCTCGTCTCACCAACAAGAATCGTGAGAACCGGGGGTGCTGTCAAGTCATTCGCTAAGGTTACAGAGCTTTGAATGGCTACTAGACATTGGTTTATACCGTAAATCCTTCAACAAACCCCTACCCTCGAGTAGACCCCTAAGAATAGCCCCCGTCGCTGTGACATATAAGTATCCTCCCCGCTCTTGGATTCACCCTTGCCTTCAACCGCAAAAGACTAAACAGGAGCCTTGTGGAACACCTCCATGGCTGTGAGCTGGGGGCCGGGAGGAAGTTTTTGCTTCTTAAAGGGGCAGAGTCACGTAGCCGTAAACAAACCTGTTATCTCTAAAATCTATATTGTTTCCCACACGTGGCCATTTTGTCAGCACAGATTTTGGTGGATGGGGTGAATCCACAATAAAGTTACTTCTAAAGATCCACCAATATCTCTGCAATCATACAACATATGAGTATTTGGTTTGTTTCTCTGCAAAATTCAAGAGTCCATCTTCAAAATAGCACCTTAATTTTGAGAAACGTAGCGCAAGATCTCTGTGATATGGACCATCAAGAATACTGCAAATTCGTCGTTTCGAAAGGAGTTTATTTACATTACGTTACCCTGCCCCTTTAAAGTAAGGGCCTGTTCATATGGAGGCGAGCCAGCCCGCTTACCGGGCTGGAGCTCTTTGCCGAGATCTCGCCTCATCCCTAATTCCAATACAAAACTTGATTTCTGTTCATATGACTAGGCGGGTAGGCGAGATCTCTGTGATATGGACCATCAAGAATACTGCAAATTCGTCGTTTCGAAAGGAGTTTATTTACATTACGTTACCCTGCCCCTTTAAAGTAAGGGCCTGTTCATATGGAGGCGAGCCAGCCCGCTTACCGGGCTGGAGCTCTTTGCCGAGATCTCGCCTCATCCCTAATTCCAATACAAAACTTGATTTCTGTTCATATGACTAGGCGGGTAGGCGAGATCTCTGTGATATGGACCATCAAGAATACTGCAAATTCGTCGTTTCGAAAGGAGTTTATTTACATTACGTTACCCTGCCCCTGTTTTTTGTTTTTTTTTTTTGTTTGTTTTCAATTTGTTTTGAGTGGGCTTGTCAGGATTTCTAGCTACTGAAAGCTAATTTAGGCCCACTGTGCATGCCGCATCCAGGCACGGGACCCCTAGTTTAACGTCCCTTCCGAAGGACGGCGAGGTGAGTTGCGAGGTCAGGCCTCAATGGTCACCCATCCGAAATCTGACCTCACTCGGCCAAGCTTAACTTCAGTCACCTGACGAAGACTGTATAAGCCACTCGGCCACTCACCCCGTAAGCCACTCGTGCCCCTTTAAAGTAAATGAACGGAGACATAGCGACATAATCTAAACAGCACAAAGGAACCGCAGGCGCCACTTATCTTCCTTTTGTTTCGTAGATCGAAAACATCAAATACAATAGGTTATATGTAGATTACTCGTTTCCCCTAGCTAAGTTTGCTGTTAACCACGTCGATTTACTTTAGGGAGCGGTCATTTTTAAAGCTGCGTACAGGGGTGGAAGAATTTTTGGAGGGGTGCCAAATTATTTTGCCTCGTCTAATTGGGGTATCAAAAATTTTGGCAAAAATTACAAAATATATGATGGGTTGTGAAATTTTAGGAATATATATATGACTGAAATGAAAAAGCATATCTCTTATAAAAATTCCATATGTTACTGATGTGTTCATCAGGCAAGGAAGAAGATACTTGAAATAGTTGGCGATGGTGCTTTGTTTATGACTTGTTTACTTTAAGTTTTGGTTTATTTTATGTTCAGATTACGCTACATAGTGGTTCAAGTTTTCCATGTAGATTTAAGATAAATCACCCAATAATGGGGTATGAAACTTTTGGCGTCCTTGAAATGGGGTGACAAATGTTATTACATTTAGCAAATGGGGCGAGAAAAAGTTCCTATTTGTCTTAAGGTGGTTGTCTACCATTACAGGCCAATTTTTGACAAAAATAAAATTCAAGTTAAGAATATAGTCTGAAGACTGGAGAATATGTGGGTGAAAACCTTATTCCCGTGCTTTACTTCCTTTCCATGCTATTGGCAATTGTTTCAACTGAGGTATTGATACTTTTGCTTAGCAACGCCTTAGCAACCACTTTTGCTCTTTTTTCAAAAAAATATGTGCTTATTTTAGGGGCTATGAGAACCCCTGAATCACCAAGGTGCTTGAATTTAAGTTTATGTTTATTATTATGAATATGTCTCGTTCTGATGATGCTTGGTTTTGCCGGCAATTGAGGCCAGACAGCAGGTTCTCTGTCATTTTAGGCCATCTTGTTTGCTGTGAAACATTTCATTTGCAATCGTGAAGGAGTTTTGTTCAAATAATTATACAATCAAGGTTTTCTAAGCTTTAATGTTATGGGGAATAAAAAGAACAAGAACAGAGCATCTGCGAAGTCATTTCGTGGCAACCAATATGCATCTGGCAACAAAAAGAAGGGTCGAAAGCAGAAGCAAGAAGACCAAACTACACCTCATCGTCAGGAAAAACGAAAGGCTGACGATGGTACTCCACTCTCAAGGAGTGCAAAAAAGATCAGATTAGAGGATGGAGACATAGAAGGAAACGATAATTTTTTCTTTCTGATGAATTTCTCGATTCTCAAATATGTTATTGAAGTAGTTTCCAAGCATTGTGCAACTTGCAGGGCAAAGAATCCCAATGTTGTTCTTCAGCATCTTGACAATGAAAGAATGGGCTTTTCCCAGAAATTCAAGATTTCTTGCAGCAGCTGTTTGTGGTGTATTAACACCTATACATCACCAAAGATAGAAAAAAATGATTCTCCTGGTCAAAACAGACACACTGTGAACACCTTAGCTACTATTGCTTTTCGGGAAATTGGTAAGGGGCATGAGGCAATGAAAATGTTTAATTCCTGTATGAATATGCCCCCGCCAATGGCAAAGAAAGCATTTGCCTCAATCTCTGATGATCTATTTGGAGCTTATGAAGATGTTGCCAATAAGAGCATGGCTAGAGCTGCTGATGAGGTAAAGGAAGATAAGAGTGCTGAAATCAATGACTGTCAAGTTACAATTGATGGTACATGGCAGAAGAGAGGCTATGCATCATTGAATGGTGCTGTTATTGCTGCATCAAAAGAAGGAAAAGTGATAGATTTTCAAATTATGTCAAAGCATTGCATGGGTTGTAGGATTTGGAAGAGTAGAGAAGGCACCCCTGCATATGATGAATGGAAGCTAAACCACAAGTGCAGTATCAATCATAAAAAGTCTGCTGGTGCCATGGAGGCAGATGGTGCTGTGGCCATGTTTCAAAGATCAGTTGAGACACACAATCTTCGTTATCGCTGGTATATTGGGGATGGTGACACAGAAGCTTTTTCAAAAGTAAAGAATTCAAATCCTTATGGTGATATGGTTCCACAGAAACTTGAGTGTGTGGGACACGTACAGAAACGACTTGGCACCAGGCTACGTTTATTGCGAAACAACCACAGAGGGAAAGTATTAGAAGATGGAAAGAAGATTCTTGGAAAAGGAAGGCTAACTGACAAGGCCATCAATACCTTGCAGAATTATTATGGCATGGCCATCAGGCAAAATACCCATTCTCTTTTTAGTATGAAAAAGGCAGTGGGTGCAGTGCTATACCACTGTAGTGATATTACAAAGGAAGAGGTCCGCCACCAATTTTGTCCCAGAGAGCCAGAGGGCTGGTGCAAATGGCAATCAGACAAACTAAAGGGTACATCTCTGTACAAGAAAAAGCTGAATTTGCCAGTATGTATCAAAAGATTATTGGAGCCAATTTTCAGGGACCTTAGTGCTGATGAACTTTTAGGAAAATGCCTCCACGGCCAGACGCAAAATGCTAATGAGGCATTTAATGCAGTTTTATGGCAGAAATGCCCAAAGGAAATCTTCGTGGGCAGAGAGACATTGCAGCTTGCAACAAATTCAGCTGTTATTGCATATAATGATGGTTCTTTGAGACTTGGTGATGTTTACAAGAAGTTAGACATACCAGTTGGCAAATACTTTATGTTAGGCGCAACCCAGAGAGACAAGAAGCGCATTGATAGCAGTGACAAAAAGTCTTCTGAAATAGGCAAAAAGAGAAGGAAGATGTTGAGGGCCACCAAAAAGGGTTACATTGATGCTGAGAAGGAAGCAGAGGGAGGGGATTCATATTCTGCAGGCAGTTTTGCTTCAGAATAACACAAGAATGGAAACACAATTTTTAAACTCAGTTTTCTCAAAAATCAATTTTGGAGGTATTTTCAAATTTTGAACAAATACTGGTCAAAAACAACTTAAGATTTCACAGTGAGAGTTTCACATCATGTTAAGCATACATTTGGGCAGAGTAAGCACCAAAAAATATTTCAGAATTATGCATACCCATGTAATTATTCCAAAATTTATGTTTGCCGCAGCAACATTTTTTGTCAGTATCAACATTTACCTATGTACAGCTACCACCTTAAGAGATTTGTCAAAAGAAAAATTGGTGGATGCCATGCCTAAATCATTAGACATTGCCTCTCCATAGTTTTCAAGAGGTTATTTGAAACAGTCTAGCAACAGTATTTGTTTAAAGTTTGGAAGCTTTAAGTTAATTATGCTAATTTATGCGGAATTGCTCATGCATGAAATTCTGTATATATGAAATATGAGTGGCCAAGAAACAAAATATGTTACTAGAATTGCTCCCAAGATAGCAGATTTTAAGAAAATGACAAAAGTTTTTAATGGTAGACAACCACCTTAAAAATTCTTCCACCCCTGTCCCCAGCATTAAAAATGATAGCTCCCTTAAATTGGAGGAAGGTGTAGAAATTTTTTAAGACACCTAGGAAATCTTTGGGTTATTACAGCAACTTGTTTATAGGTTTTAGACTGGTACAACACCGCAAGTAACTCGAAAAATCTAGTTGATATGAATTTATGAAACGAGAAATCCTTCTTATGTTTATAATCCTTTCAAAGTTGCAACCTTTTTTACTTAAGTATCTTTGGGTTTTGGTAGCACGAGGCAGATCGTTGAAGTAGAAAATGGGAAGTAGCAGACCAAGGCAGCAGCCTTGTGATACACCAATGTTAGTTTTTAAATCGACCCAAAACTGCAGCACATCTATCCTCCATTGGGAAATGACAGGGGGGCTCTGGGGAAACGTGCCCCCCCAAGATTTTGTCACAGGTGGCGGAGAATTGCCCCCCCCCAAGATTTTGTCACAGGTGGCGGAGAATAGTTCAGCAATACTTACACGATTCAGTAATACATACAGATGTACTAAGATTCCATCATACAGCCAGTTAACTGACTTACACGATTCAGTAATACATACAGATGTACTAAGATTCCATCATACAGCCAGTTAACTGCGTTAAATTTCTCTTGAATCCTCTATTATTTACAGAGACTCCCGTCTCCACATCTCTGTCTTTTATTTAGGCCACTAATTGTGTTTTCAATACAACTGTAACAACACAACACAATTTGTGGCCTAACGAAAACACAGAGATGTGGAGATGGGAGTTTCTGTAACTAATAGAGGATTCAAGAGAAATTTAATACAGTTAATTAGCAGGTGTGATCACATCTTAGTACATTTGTATCTATTACTGAATCGTGCAAGTGTTACTGAACCATTCTCCGCCACTGGTGATCTTGTACCTGCAACGAACAAGTTTTTTTCCAGAAAGTGCTCCTTTGGCTTCAAAGGGAATCGAACGCATAGAAACGCTTTTGGTAAAATAACGATGCAAAGACAACAAACTGTGACACGTGCTGCACCATTGTTAGGAAACTAATCCTCATCAACAGGAAATACTGATATCTTTTGGACCAGGATTTGACCACAAGTGGCGTGAGCCACTTTTTTATGCTTAGATACCCTTTGACTAATGACGATGAGTCGCTTGTATCCCTGCGGTAAACCTTGCTCAATGGGGACTCATTATAAAGCAGTAAAAAACCTGGCCCTATCTCCTGCATTCGAGCGATCGAATCATTGTCGAAGGACCGGCGTAACTCTCCTCATCAGTCACTCCTCGGGAAGAAAATGTGATAAAAACCACGTTAAGTAGGCGTTTCATCAAAGAATATTGGTATAAATTAAAAGAAGGGCGCTCACTTTTCCTGGCGAGTACAAAATAAGTCTTTCAACGCTACACTTTCCATGTTTCTAAGACCACAATACACCAGAACAATCTTTAACTTCTTGCCGCAGCAACTTCGTTCAAGATCTAGTCAACTGCATCATTCGAATTGAAAATTCAGCAGCATTGTTCTTTGCCAAATCTCGCAACATGATTGGTACTTTAGGAATTGCAAAGTTTGGGCCAAAATAGGACCAGGTTTTTAAGAGTAATGTTGTGAGTCTCAGTTGACAGGACAGGGAAACATGAGACTCATAGTCTCAAGTCTAAGATTCCTTTTAGCAAAGGAGCTCCTCCCTTCAATGTCGTGGCCCTAAGTTTTATATCCTTCATATGCGGCTCTAGAAATGGTTGTCAGTATAAATCCCTTCGCGTTTAAGAATGTTCACTTTACCATGAACGCGGTTGAACATCCCCGGTTGAACATCCCGCGGAACATCCCCCCTGACTTAACTTGACGCCTCAGTATGTCCACAAACCACAGGGACACTTAAAAAAATATCATCGACCATGTATTATTTAAATGATGACGAAATTATCTCATTGTTGATGGCTATTTTGGTTTAGTTTATGTTTACTGTCAACTAATTGAACAAAGAAAGGCAGATGGCTTGTGGAAGACTTTGGGAACATTGATATTTGAATGTCACGCAACTGCTAGACCAGCACCTGCATCGGGTCTTCAGCCACAGACAATAAGCGAATGGTTGAAGTAATTGTAAAAGTAAAATTGAAAACCAACGCTAGTTGTCTTCCTTATCGAGCGTTGGTGGGTGTAAATTCAATCACTCGTTTCTGTAAAGCGAATGACTTGAAAGAAACTTTAGCCACTATTCTATGATTTTACTGTTGGACTTTTCATAAATCTTGAATATTTGTCGAAATTACAGCATATTTTATATTTTGAGGTCATTTTATGATGTGACGTCATCACATTTCTAAATCAAAAACCAGAACGGTGAAAGAGTTTTCCTTGATACCATATTGTAGGCATTCATGAACTATGGCTTTCTTGAAAATTATTTGATCTTTCGTCAATAGGTCTAGAAATTACGACAGTTTTAAGTTTTTTTTCGACAATTTTCGTGATTTCTAAGAAAAGAAGAAAAACACTGTAATTCTGAAAGTATTGAAGATTTCAGAAAAGTCCAACGGCAGATTTACTGTAAAATAGTTCAAGTTTCTTTAAAGCTGTTCAGTTAAAAGAAATAGGTCATAGAATTTTACACCCAGCTTTTTAAAGATTTGAAACCTATGCTTGTCCAACATAGTTGTTCTGTCTGTTGTGATGTTCGTGTTGTCCTCAAACCCCCTCCATCAAAATACTAGGCCCATCAACAGACCCAGTCCCCAAACGATATTGGATAAGAGAGAGGCAGTACTACACAACAGCAGTACCGTCGAGAAGGGGGGTTAGCCAGAAGAGTTGCCAGTGGGCCCGAGGCCTTAAGGGGCCCGGCAAAAATAAAGCATGTATTTTTGCTTTATTTTCAATTTCCTTGAGTAGCTTTTCGGGGCCTGGAGGCCAACTGGCATTCTAAACTTTGTCTCTACACACGAGATAAACTGATTTTACATCTGAAATTATATCTTCACAATTGTGTGGAAGGGCGTTTTCATCTAAAAGCAGTGTTAAAGCAGTGCATAGGAGGGCGTGATCCCTGGAAAAAAAGATGAGGTCCCTTAGAGAGTTCAAGAGAGAGCATTGAGAGCAGTCTATTGTGACAAGAATAGTTCCTACAATGAACTTTTACGACACACCAAGTTGCAAACATTAAACAATCGAAGATTACAAAATATTGCCATCATGATGTTCAAAGTGAAACATAACATGAGTCCAAAGTACATTAACGATTTATTTCAAATACCGAATAAACGATATGATCTTAGAAACGCAGACTTTACAATTCCTAGATTTAACACGGTTAGGTATGGAAAACATTCATTGAGGTTCCTAGGACCCTTTTTATGGTCAAAATTAAATGAAACCGAAAGAAATAGTCCAAGTATTGATAGTTTCCGCAATTGTATTAGAAAAAAGGACCTCGAAGCCTTTCTTAATGATAATGTATGTAGTGAACACTGTAGGATATGCAAGTTTTCTTGAACTGATTTGACTTTTTATACTTTAACTTGTAGGTTGATAAAAAAAATGTATTATTTAAGGTATTTTAATGGTATGTAAATAATGTCCCCAATTAGTAGAAATGCTAAATGTTTTAGACACTGAAATAAAGTTATTATTATTATTATTATTATTATTATTATTATTATTATTATTATTATTATTATTATTATTATTATTATTATTATTATTATTATTATTATTATTATTATTATTATTATTATTATTATTATTATTATTATTATTATTAATAATAATATTTGCTGACGAAGATTTTTAATCCAAACGTACAGAGTTTTTAACAGTTGTGTTTCTTATTATTATCATTATTATTATTATTATTATTATTATTATTATTATTATTATTATTATTATTATTATTATTATTATTATTATTATTATTATTATTATTATTATTATTATTATTATTATTATTATTATTATTATTAATAATAATAATATTTGCTGACGAAGATTTTTAATCGAAACGTACAGAGTTTTTAACAGTTGTGTTTCTTATTATTATTATTATTATTATTATTATTATTATTATTATTATTATTATTATTATTATTATTATTATTATTATTATTATTATTATTATTATTATTATTATTATTATTATTATTATTATTATTATTATTATTATTATTATTAGATTTTCCGGCGCCATAGGGTCCCTTCTGTGGCCGACCCTGGGGCCCGGCCCAGCTCTCGACGGCCCTGCACAACAGTCACTACAGTGTAATCTTTTAAATCTTTTCATATCTTATTTCGTTTTGAAGTTATCCACTCATTTCTGGTGGCTGCCCTGGTTGCTTGAATGTTGGAGAAATTTCCCAGTTTATTGGTTTTATTTACATTTCTTTTACTCTTGCAGGTTTACTTTTTAGTTTTGCATATTTGTTGTAAGCAGTTTTTAGGTGCTTTCATCCAATTTTGATCTTTATTTTTTATGCGGTGGACCACTTGTAAGTCACTCCGATACACACAAGTCAGAAAGGCCTCAGTTTGCTAAATATCTTGTCTTTTTTTGCATCCGAATTTCTTCTACAAAGTTTATTCGTGCAACTTCCTACCTTTGATATGGAAACAAAGTGATGTTATCAGCCGATGATCCTACAAAATCGTGGATAGCTCGGAAACCAAATAATTTATCAAAAAATTTTGATAAAAGCTATTTATCAATCCACAGTTTTTCAAAGATTCTACATCTCTTACTGAGTTTAAAAACAAAATCAAATCTTGGTCTGGAGAAAGCTGCCACTGCCGACTATGCCAAACTTTTGTCCCAAACATAGGCTTCATTTGATTTTAACTTTTTCTGGTTTTTTTATGATGAACATTTCATTTTATATTTTCTAATTGACCATTTTAAGTACTGTTCGCTCTTGTATAGTGTAATTTCTTAGTTGGCCTAAATTAGCTTTTAATCATAGCTGTTGTATTTTTTTAGCCAACTTTCAAAGAGATTTTTCTTCTACAGGGTGTCTCAAAAAAATTATTCGACGTTTGATTAAATACTATAAAATAACAATACGCTGAATGCACCCTTGGTTAAGTCACCCTTTCTTGAGATTTTAAATTAATTTTTGACACAAGAATCTTGCAAATCCGCTAAAAATTCATGGAGTTACAAGCATTTGAAGTTCAAATTTGTGCGAATGCTGAAACCAGAGGCCTCGAAATGGCATTTTTGGTCAAGGATCCATAGGCCGTTGTTTCTGTTATTTCTCAATTATTTCAGAGCGTACCAAGTTGGATTCAAACAGGTTTTCGATAACCTAGCTTTCAAGCATATAGATGCTTTGAGGAAACAGATTCAGTCTCTTGCTGATTATGTTTTGAACCACTGTTTTTGGACTTATGCAATATAAGGAAAATTTAGAGAATGATCGCAAGAAATAATTTACTTTAGAAGTCCTATTTGGTTTGCTCTGATATCAACGAGAGGTATGACATTGGACAAGGTTCTCTTACCTCCGTCTTCGACCTTTTTGCAATACCAGTAAGCTGGGGGGTCTCTGGTTGCAGCAATCGCATATTTTTGATCTTCGAGAGCTCGTAACTTGGTGAATTTTTAACCGATTTGCACGATTTTAGTCTCTAAAATTATTTCATAATCTTAGAAACAGGGTTATCTTTCCATGAGCTTGTTCACGTTGTCCTTATTTTTCAATATTTTATTAAACGTCGAACAATTTTTTGAGACACCCTGTAGTACCACCGATGAATTAGCCAAAGACCATAAGAAAAGCAGTTCATCTCTATAAGAGTCTTTGTCAATGACTGATGAATCCTTCTTGCAAGAAACTAACAAGGAAATTTGACATCATTCATACACATCTTTTTATGCATTTCTCAACTTGCATGATTCACAATTTTGAACTCAAGGTGAGCCATTTTATATTGAAAAAACTTCATCCAATGTTGAGGGTTATCTTTCCATGAGCTTGTTCACGTTGTCCTTATTTTTCAATATTTTATCAAACGTCGAACAATTTTTTTGAGACACCCTGTAGTACCACCGATGAATTAGCCAAAGACCATAAGAAAAGCAGTTCATCTCTATAAGAGTCTTTGTCAATGACTGATGAATCCTTCTTGCAAGAAACTAACAAGGAAATTTGACATCATTCATACACATCTTTTTATGCATTTCTCAACTTGCATGATTCACAATTTTGAACTCAAGGTGAGCCATTTTATATTGAAAAAACTTCATCCAATGTTGAGGGTTATCTTTCCATGAGCTTGTTCACGTTGTCCTTATTTTTCAATATTTTATCAAACGTCGAACAATTTTTTGAGACACCCTGTATTCAAATATATATATTTACAATATATCATTACATTTAACTATATTTATTGTAATTACTATACAACACTACTGGTACGATACCATGGGGAGCGAAAGACAATGACTACCACATGGCCAACATAAAGAGACACGCAACGTTCTACTAACTACGACTACACTACAAACGAATAAAGATAAATGGACAGTGTACCAGATTCTGTTCCACATTAGATGTCAGGTCAGGAATATGACAACTTGAATGTGGTCGCAAGCGCAACGGATTTTATGTGATAGATAAAACGCCTGACATCTGATGTGAAGAAGAATTTACAACGAAAAAGAATATTTACTTTAAGGGACTTGGTGGTTGCATGCTAAGGCTGTGAAGATCTCAATCAAGCCGACCAGTTTCGTGGATAAAACGTAAAGTCAATTCGAGTATACTTCTATTCAAGTTATGAGGAAGGTCATGCTCACCATATAACAAAAGCTGGGTCAAAGCATCATTAGAGAGGTCGGCATGACGGGTTGTAATTTAAAGGAAATTGATAATAATAATAATAATAATGATGATAATAATAATAATAATAATAATAATAATAATAATAATAATAATAATAAATAATAGTAATAATAATAATAATAGTAATAGTGAAACCATGGAATTAGTGAAGATTGGGACTCAATGCAAACAGTGATACCTTACCCCACAAATGGGGTGGAAACACTTTCAAATTGGAACTCGTTGTAAATAAGGACAAAAAGACATAATAATAATAATAATAATGATAATAATGATAATAATGATAATAATAATAATTGTAATAATGATGATGATAATAATAATAATAATAATAATAATAATAATAATAATAATAATAATAATAATAATAATAAAAAAGAAAACACAACTGCTAAAATTCGGACGTTTCGATAAAAATCTTCTTCAGCACAAACTTTCCAAAGGACAACCGAGAATTTATAATACATGATAAACAACCTAACTTAAAAATAAAATTACAATTACATTTTGTAAAAAAGAACCCCATCCTTAGTAAACATGACTGCTATTGAAATTAAATTCAAGTGGGAGTGAAAAATCACGTTTGAGTTCAAAGTGCTTGAAGCCTGGTGCACACCAGGTCCCCCGGGCCGCCAAGGCCGCCCAGAAGGACCCAACGACAAAGGACCCAAACTCTGAGTCCTTCTCCCCTGAGTCCCCCCGAGCAACCCAACGACCCAAGAGACCCAGCGCGATCCAGGCTCCAAGCGTAAACAAGAAAATGAAATGTTTGGCTGATTAGCAATTATTTCCCCTTTGAGACCAGATAAATCACAGACCAAACCCCCGAGGAATCCAGCCGGCAACCCCGCAGCCCTCCCATATGACCTTTCAATGATTCGCAAATTGCTGAATCTTGAATGGCTTGATAGGGGATTCCACCCTAACGCCACATGCAAAAAAACATGAAGCCAAAAAGGAAGACGGCAGAGCACTGCCAACCGAACCCCCCAGAGACACCAGATTCAATGGCAGGAATTAGGCCATGCCACACGCAAACATATCGAGTTCCACATCTGCCGCCCGTTCATTCAAACCCTTGGGTAAAAAGTTCCCAGCCTGTATTGCCAAAATAGTTCCTTATGTCGCAACGAAAAGACATTGTCAGCCCCATCGATCATTTTAACCCTAACCTCAAATTTCCCATTGTGATTCCCCTCAAAGAAATGACTAAAAAAGTTTGCTTGTGGGATTAATTTACCCCTGTCGAGTGATCCCTCGTTATGTTTGCGTGCGTAAGATCTGAAATACGATTTGTACACGTTGAATCTTTGCCGAAATTTGGTTTTGGTACTACCTACATATTTTTTGTTGCAAATTTCACATTGTAGTAAATACACAACGTTTTCTGAATTGCAGTTATACCTCCCCGAAAAGTTTTTGAAAGATCTATTTTCGTCGGAATTTTCAAAACTATCCCCCTCAGTTATGACATTGCAGATCTGGCAACTAATAATAATAATAATAATAATAATAATAATAATAATAATAATAATAATAATAATAATAATAATAATAATAATAATAATAATAATAATGCACATGAGAAGATGAGACAGATATGGGAAGGAAAACCGATGCATGGTCAGTATCCAGCTAGAGTGAATAAGCAAGATGTTGAAAAAGAAAAGACCCACAAATGGCTTAAGAGTCCTGGACTTAAAGGAGAAACTGAGGGATTAATAATCGCTGCACAGGATCAAAGCTTAGCAACAAGATCATACCACAATAAGATCATCAAAGACGGCACTGACCCCAAGTGTAGGATGTGCAATGAATTCGAGGAGACTATTGACCATATCATGGCCGGCTGTCCAGTACTCGCAAAAACGGAATATATACAGCGACATGACAAAGCAGCAGGGTACCTTCACTGGAGAATATGCAAGCATTACCATTTTCCTGCTGCAGACAAGTGGTATGAGCACAAACCCGAGAAAGTGACTGAAAACGAAACTGCCACTATATTATGGGACATGCCTGTGAACACAGACAAAGAGATAAAAGCTAACAGACCTGACATAATTATCAAAGACAAGAAAGAAAAGACGTGCATTATGATTGACATGAGTATACCATCTGAAAGAAATGTATCGATTAAAGAAGTAGAGAAGCTGTCCAAATACAAAGATCTTGAAATTGAAGTAACAAAAATGTGGCAAGTGAAGACAACGACAGTTCCAATTGTAGTGGGAGCACTTGGACTCGTCAAGAAAGGCCTTGAGAAGTACGCAAGTCAAATCCCTGGCCACATACGGATTGAAGAATTGCAGAAGATTGCTCTCCTCGGAAGCGCCCACATCCTGAGAAGAACGCTGTCCATCAAGTGAACACTGCTGTTTCCTTAGGGTCATGGATTGACCTTGGCACAGTGGTGAAAACTGTACAGCATTATATGCAAAGAACAAATAATAATAATAATAATAATAATAATAATAATAATAATGATAATAATAATAATAATAATAATGATGATAATAATAATAATAATAATAATAATGATAATAATAATGATAATGATAATAATGATATGTAAACTAAGCCGCCATCTTTAAAAAACAGAAAATAAATTAGAAGGGAACACAACTGTTTTGTAAAACGTTTTGATGTTAAAATCTTCGTCAGTTCATTTAAACTTGGGTCAGGTTCATTTGGGTCAGGATAAGGGGCGTCCTTTATGCCGAAAAGGGGGCGCCAAGCTGAGGTTTCTTAATGAAGGGGGGAAGTTGCCCCCAACTGCACCCCCTAAATCCGCCGCTGGATATGGCTTATCAATGATATTTCAAAATCGTCGCTTCGAAAGAAGTTTGTTTACATTACATGACCCTGCCCCTTTAAACTTCCCGACAAAGACATACAAACACACGTTCGACGGCTTCAACGATCACATCAAAATCCCACAATAGAGAGCGAATGCGCGAGTTGTTCTACGTCCCTAAACATGCAGAATGTCACTTGTAGGAAGGACTTTTTTGCTTTCATAGCTGGAAAAAACATCTTCCTAAGTACTGATAATTTTTTTTACACTGGAGCACTTCGGCAGAGCCGATTTTTGCGGCGTTTTCGAAGGCCATGTCCGTTCTTGGAAGCGTAAGCGTAAGTCATAATCACGGTGGCATATCAGTCCAGGCAAGTTGCGAACTACCATACTTTATGTAATCAGTCTTTTCAATAACATTACCTTGCGACTTATTGCAAAAACCTATTGCTCGTGAGTACCCAAAAGTTGTCCCCCCCCCTCGCTTATTGATTTATGAACAATTTTCCAGCCCCACCCACTCTTATTCCAACACACCTCTTATTCATTATTCAAAAATTGAGATGCTAGTGAACATAATACTTGGATAAGTATGAAAAAGATGCGCTTTTATCTGAAGAAAACGACTATTTTCTTTTTGACAACCTACCTCCGATTGTTCCAACCCCCTATCATTGATATATCGAGCCATATTGAGCCCCCCCCCGTTTATTCTCACCCCCGCATTTATCCGGTACTTGGGAGTAATTCTAGTTGGAGATGCGTGCGGAAATGTTACATAAGACAGTTCTTATCCAAGCATCTCTAACAAGATCATATATAACACTGTCGAGGCTCGCCACTTTTGTGTTGGTTATTGAGAAATAACATTTTAGGTTGCAATTAGCGATGGATAATCTCTTGACAAGCCCTATGCTATGTAGCCTCACGACATAGTCCCAGATATCGCAACAACAACAACAATAATAATAATAACAACAACAACAACATTTCTTATTTTGGCTCAATCTGGGCCTTATGGACTTTGATATAAAATTTTGAGACGGAGATGAACACGTTTACGTGTGCCCTGTGGAACGAGGCTGCAGTGTAGTTTCAGAAGCGAGGCAAGCCCTATGTCTGCCTTGCTGTTGATTCCTCAACTTTGAACCCCCCCCCCTCATTGGCCTAATACGCGTATCTCTCATCGCTAAAAAATGAAGAAATTTCGTTTCTGGGAATATATAACTTTATACCCAAGGTGATCCCCCTAAATTCATTTTCTCATCAATAAAGGCACCCCAAAAATTGTTTATCTTGCACCAGCATATATGGTACTTACCCCCTTCCAGGAGTCCCGGGGATAAAGTTCGGTCCACCAATTCAAAACGGTATGATCTTGTGTTATGTTGTCTGTCATTCCGAACCCGGACTGGTCCTTTCAACTATGTAGTAGGGAAATTCTTATTTGCCCCTGATTTGAGAAGCCAAACGAAAGAAGACCACAGGCCTTTAGCATTTGGTCCATAGCAAATATCAGGTTAGGCCGGATTAAAAGCCCGTATTCATGTGCTAATGGCAATACCTGTATTTAGCGAAGATTAGTTTTTCGTTATTCAGCACAGCTTTCTCTTCATCCTAGAAAAACCTCAAAACATAATGGATTAGCCAGATTTTTCTTCCACTAAGCATTTGCCACGTGAATACGGCAATTTACAGCCGGGGGTGGCTGGAGGAAGAAAATAGATTCTTTACAGTAAATTCCCGCGTTATAAGAACCTCCTGTTTCGAGAGCCAGGCTGAAATTGGTTCTTATTTCAAGGGTACTAAGACTAATTTCAAGGTATGGATGTTCTTATTTGAAGGGTGCCTCGTGTAGTCCTCTTGAGAGTCTCACAAAGATGTTCAGCCCTATTATTTGTTTTGGAAGCACTCTTATGGACCTAATAAGTAAGGGGAGGAGAATAAAACTTTCAAAGCCAACTAGGACCACAAGGACTGACCTTAATAACAGCAATCAAAGATCAACTTTGCAACCCCTGCACTAAGAACCTATGTTTCGTGAAACTGAAACAGGTTATTAATTGCAAGGTACAGAACTTTGGGAAAACAGCCTCTAGGTTCTTATTTTGGTAGTTTCTTATATGCAGGGATTTACTGTACTTTCTATTTCATTTCAATGAATTTCCTTGGTGTCGTGATAAACTGATGACTTTCGGCTAAGTTTTGCTCCATTGAATTGAATTGTTATTTACTGTTATGGTCATTCCGCCTCGTTGAAGCGGAATGGGTATAGTGGGGGTATCGTTGGGGTAAATGGAGCGAAAACAAGGACAAATGTAATAAGTCTAGTGTTGTGACACCTAAACGCCTTAATCTCAAACTCTAATTTGAAGCATGGGCTAAGCAACCGTTTAAAAATCGATATAATTGAATTTACGGCTCCTCCACAGCAGTAGCACAAGCGGGGCGCAGTTTTTTTGGGACACCCTGTAAATTTTGTGGAAAAACTTCACATGGAAGTTTGAGCAGTTCGTGAACCATTATTACTCAATAATGGTGTTTCCTTCATTTTTCACGAGTTTAAAGGGCGTGTTCATGAAAAATTTCCTTGGGCTCCCGCCATGAGAATCACTCCAAGACCCTAGGTGGCTCTTGACACCCTCACGGGGTGAGTGGCCGAGTGGCTTAAACAGTTTTCGTCAAGTAACTGAAGTTGAACTCGGTTGAGTGAGATCAAACTCCGGATGGGTGACCTGGGAGGCCTGACCTCACAACTCACCTCGTCGTCCTTCGGAATGGACGTTGAACTAGGGGTCCCATGCCTGGATGCGGCATGCACAGTGGGCCTAAATTAGCTTTCAGTAGCTAGAAATCCTGACAAACCCACTCAAAACAGATTGAAAACAAGAAACAAACAAACAAACCCACACCTAAATAATTTGGTGAACATAGACCAACCAGATTTTCTGTTGTTTTTTGTCGAGTACACATACAAGTGTTTTTTTTTTGTAAAAAACCAAGCATTTTTTTGGGCATTTTTATGCGATAGGGTACAGGGTGTGGAGAGATTTGCCACACAACCCCGTCACTTCCCTAGTCAAGTAGGGATTTGCGAGCAGGTTTTTGCTCAAGGAAACGGCCTCCTCTGTTGAACACCGTGTTGAGTGTTGAAATTTTACATAACCCCCGGTAGGTAATCTCTATTTAGTTTATAAACCGTGGAAACACTCCAGCTCTACAGTTAGTCGCACTCTGATGTTAACACAAGTTTGAAAGGCCTGAGTGTGCTGAAAAATCTGTCTGATTTTTTGCGCCCGTTTTCTCCTAGTACCTTATTATTTAGTATAAACAACAGTGCCAAGTTTTCAGAACATGATATGAGGTTCAGTTAGTGCAAAGGAGGTTACCTCCCACGAACTCAACAGACCCTGTAGTCTCTTCTTTCAGTGATTGAGCTCTGTGTTTCGCAATCTTGTAAAACGAGCATTGAATGCGTTACTTCCTTCTAACACCTCCTATAGTTTCTTCGATCTTTATTCCTAAACCAATCGACATACCATGGGCCATGGGACATTTTGTGTGTATTGATGTTAGATTTTTATAAGTAGCCAGCTACCTTAACCCATCGCTTATATGTTTGAGATTTGTTTTAGTGGCTAATAAGCTACCTTATGGCTGGTTCATAAATTGTTCCATAATTTTTTTGTTTTCTTATATACTCCAATAGAAGTTACAGTTATAACCATAAAGACTCTTTTCACCTCCTCCGTATGTAATGGGTTTTCCAAGAACAGTAACCGAAAAAGGTTCAAAGCCTGCGCGCAGACTTTTGGTCACTGTGGAGGAGGATAAAAAGTTCCTGCCACCAGCCCCCCTCCCCCCAGTTACCATAGGTTGTTAGACAAGGCAGTTATGTTTCAGCATATATGCTACTGCGGAGGAAAATATATCTCTTTCTGCGAAGGAGTTTTCAAACGCCTTCGTTCTCCTCCGAAGTATCTAGCTCCTCTGTACGATAGCTCCTTAGCAGTAGCACATAATGTGTTTCCTCCGCAAATGAGCAACACTTTGGGAATCAAGCACAACTGCAACGTCCAATTACCCATGCAGTAAGCAAGTACTCTGTGCGCTGGCTCGTAAACCTCCGTAGGCCCAAAATCCATCTGGTATTTGAGTATTTGACCCACGAGAGACAGACCTCACCAGTTCTTTATTTGAGTGCCTCTTATAGATATGAGGAAATAGTTCTCATTGGAAACACGTTACTCAATTTCAAATCAAACATCTTTAAACGTCATCTCCACCCTATTTACACAGATGTTGAATCTTCCTTTTTGGTTTTTTCCTTCTCTCTCAGATCAAATTGCAATCGAGACAATACAGCCGTATCAATTTGCCTCACAAGTTACAACTTACAAGTCAATCGGCTATCAAACCACAAAGCATTGGATATTCTTCCTTGATTGCTTTCTTACTTTCTTTCTTAGTTTCCTTCTTCCGTCTTTTTATCATCTTTTTACCGGTTGTCCCAGGGGGGTATACGGGTCGGGTTGGGGGGGGGGGGTCGGGATCTGGTGATGAGTATTCGATTTTAATGAAGTCCTAACTAATCTAAACATATTCCTGGATAGTTCGCAGGTGGCGGAGAATGGTACAGTAATACTTGCACGATTCAGTAATACATACGAATGTGCTAAGATTTAATCATATCTGCCACTCAACTGTGTTAAATTTCTCTTGAATCCTCTATTAGTTACACCATACTCCTGTCTCCTCATCTCTGTGTTTTCTTTAGGCCACATATTGTGCTGTGTTGTTGCAGTTGTATTGAATATCTATTGAATGCAACTGCAACAACAAAATACAATTCGTGGCCTAACGAAAACATAGGGATGTGGAAATTGGAGTCATTGTAACTAATAGAGGATTCAAGAGGAATTTAACACAGTCAGCTGGCAGGTATGATTTAATTTTAGTACATTTGCATGTATTACTGAATCGTGCAAGTATTACTGAATCATTCCCCGCCACATGTGGATAGTTAACTTAAGATAGAGTTGAAGGTGCTGTGGCGCAGTGGTATAATCCTCTGACTTTGCAGCCAGAACGCTCGGGCGGGCAGGGTTCGACACCTGGTAGAGCCTCTTCAATTAAGCGTCATAACAAGGGATCGCAGACTCTACTATCACTTTGCTATTTCTTTGATCCTATTGCTTAGCCCTTGACCTATTACATTCGACTTTATTACGGTAATATATACTTTATTGCGAATAATATTACGTTATTCGTTCCGGTTTTCGCTCACGATTACGTAAGATTTGTTACCTACTTATTTATTGAACAGAATTATTTTACTAACTTAGTTATTGAATTGAATTGCTCGCTCAAACAGGAGGCAGATTGAGCGAAGATGTTGATATAGAACATATAGAAAAAGGGAGTGAAATTTACGACGATGTGTAATTAGTCTAGTGCTTGTAACCTAGTGCTCTAAAGATGGTGGGGAGCATAGGTTTCAAATCTTTAAAGAGCTGGGTTTTAAAATTCTATGACCTATGTCTTTGAACTGAACGGCTTCAAAGAAACTTAAACTATTTTACAGTAAATCTGCCGTTGGACATTCCTGAAATCTTCAATGTTTTCCGAATTATAGAGTTCTTCTACTTTTTTGAGAATTGAAGAAAATTTTCGAAAAAAAAACTTTAAAAATAGCGTAATTTCTGAGCCTCTTGACGAACGATCAAATAATTTTCAAGAAAACCATAGTTTATGGATGCCTACAATATGGTATCAAGCGCAACTCTTTCACTCTTCTGGTTTGTGATTAGAAAATCTAAGGACGTCACATTATAAAATGAGCTGAAATAAGCTGTAATTTCGACCAATATTCAAGATTTCTGAAAAGTTCAATAGTAGAATCATCGAAAAGTGGCTGAAGTTTCCTTCAAGTCATTTAGTTTAAAGAAACAGGTTATTGAATTTTACATGAAGATTTGAATACAAATAATGCAAATAGCCTTGAATGTTACGATAAGACGTTTCTGGCATGACCCTTCATCAGTAATTGAATTTTACACCCGCCTTTTTTCGTACATTTAAAGATTTGGAATCTATGCTATGGTGGGATACGAAAACTGTTTATATGCCCAAGATGCGTTATGAAATTTTCTCCAATCGGGCGAAATTATCCTCTTCTCTGGTACCCGTGATTAGGGGTCACCGTTCCCTTAGCATATACAGTCAGAGGTGATTTAGCATGCAGTAAAGTCCCGCCTTTAAGGAACTGCATTATAAGAAACTCAGACCTGATTTCGCTGAATGAAATACCTCTTTACAAGAAACTATCTAGGCTGATTCATGCCTAGTTTCTTATACAAAGGTACATAGCAATATTATAAGGTTCATATTTCAATGTGTCTCCAATAGGGCTCAATTCTCTCGAAACAAGAATGAAAGTTTCAAGCCCAACTTGTTGCGATGTCAAGAAGCCTTCAATACTGGCTTAAACCATTAGATACTCGCACAACGGTGCATATTTCAAAAACGTTTTCTTAACAATTTTGACTGCTGTTTGGAGTATAAAAATGTTTCTTGTACCGTAGTATACACACCATGTTTTGAAGAAATATATCTTGATCTGAAAAGCCAGTCAGGCTGTCTTTGTGTAACGAGTTTCTTAAAGACCCATTGTTAACCATGACCCTTTGTGCGCCGAATGAAAAGCAAGACAAACTGAATTTAGGCCAAAAAGGACTTTCAGATAATACGAAAGTCGACTTTAGCGCCACGAAGAATCTTGGTTAGCAATGGGTCTTTAAAGGCGAGACTTAACTGTACCAGAAAGAAAATCTTGGTTTTTTAGTTTTAAAATAGTGTCATTTCAAGATGAAAGGGCCACCGCATATTATTTCGTCATGTTTCCACCCCCAAGATGCCCCAAGATGAACTTGATATAGATTATCATACATTTCCATGGATTTTAATTAATTTACGGTACATTTGTACATGAACGCTTTGATTAATCTATCCATTTCCCTACGGATACCCCCGTACCCCAACCCTATTTGTATTTAGTGTTGTTCATAGTTACTTTTTGCGTAATAGTTTGAGGTAGCTTGCAACCAAGTAAGAAATTTTCTTTCCAACCTAAATCTTTGGGTTCGAAGAACGAACAAATTTTATCCAGGTTTCAAAGTCTCAGACTTGTTCATATCTGGAATTACTTGGTAACAAGCTACCTACACTCAAAGTTTAATGCCGTATTTAATTGTATGTTGTTCGTTTATGTTTTTCGTTCCCTCGTTGTTTCTTTGCGTAAATTTTCTTGTTTTGTCCTCGTTTTGTTTCATGTAACCAAGGGGTAGCTGTGTAATCTCGCTCCTCTTGGAATTGTCCCTGTAGTGTCGTAGAGTCATAATTAGAAAGTAAAGTAGAACGTAACTAATATTGTAAATTTTTTATCTGAATGTAAAGAAAAAATTGTACACAGGTAACCAGATAGGCTTAGTCATCGGTGTAAAATAAAGGTGCGGCAAGAACCACGCAAAGAATCTCCGTCCTTTCTTGAAAGATGCGAAATGATTAAAATTTTGCCAAACTGGTTGCGTTCAGGCCTGACAAACCGATAAAGGAGTAAAATTTTTGACCTTCAAACAGACAGAATTTCTTTTGAACTAACGTATATGCCGTCTGCAGTCTGCCTATCTCGTATGCTTATTTTAACCCCCCCCCCCCGGGGGTGGGGAGGGGGAGGTAAATTCAGTAACCAGATTATGGTAGTGTGCCATATTGACTTATGAAATCACACACTAAAATTTATGAATTTTCCTGAAACCGTAACGCAAAATTTACAGGCCATGCAAGATAGATACTCTAAAATTGTGACCAAAATTCAAAATTCTAATCGAATGTATGAAAGTAGATCAATTTTGATAACCAAAAAAGTTATCCTCGAGAAATGGAACCCCGAAATTTATGTCTACTCTTGATCTGCCCACCAATGACAGCCTAACATTTATTTTCTGCACCAAGATAGTCACCCCAAAATATGGCACATCTCTTACCGTTATAGAGGCTAGCTGTGGAGCCCATCATTTTGAAAGCTTGGAGCTCTGGAGCCCAAACGATTCCCTTGGTAGCTTTCTCCAAGAATTCAATGAATTTGGCATCAATCGATGGCTGACAAAACGTGAAGAACTTAACAATTTTGGAAGTCTGCCTAGGTTCATAGAGAGTTTACGAAACCAGGATGGCAATGTCATCTGGTATTCCGCAAAGCTTGTTGTTGTTGTTGTTGTTGTTGTTGTTGTTGTTGTTGTTGCTGTTGTATATTTATTTCACATCGATGTAATAAACTAGTCTACTATATACAATTTACTGTACAAGAAAACTACTCAAAATCGATGAATATATGTAATTAATTGAAATAAAATGAATTATCAATTCTTTCATACAATATTTACAATAAATCGACAGACATTGCAGTTGCACTTAGGACCATTCCATTTAGTTATCAAGCTTTTAAAAGTATTGAGGTTATCTGCCGATTTTAGCTCGTCTGGTAAGCAGTTCCAAATCTGTGGTCCTAAGAACCTGCGACTGCTTGTGCCGAAAGTAACCTGATTTGGCCTATAACGACTAAGATTATTTGGATTTCGCGATGAATAGTTGGAAGCTCTAATTTGAAAAACATTTTTTATGAAGGATGGGTTCAGATCATTCAAAGTTTTAAAAATTTCCAAAGAAAGAGATCTAAGTCGGGAAACATGCATCGTACATCGTTGTGACTTCAGTAGCAGATCATTATGCGGATTGGCATGATCATTATGAAGAAATCTAAGTGCGCGTTCTTGAATCTTTTCGATCTTATTCGTGGATTTTGCTGAGCAGAATGCCACGCTAAAGGACAGTAATTGAAATTTGAATAAACAAAGCTCTGAACAAGGACTTTTCTCACTTCGAAACCTCTTTAATAAGATCGAAGCCTCTTTAGAACATTTAGTTGAGTTGCAGCTTTTCTACAAAGCTCTGAAATGTGTGGATCAAAAATTTAGTTTATAGTCTTGCAGAACTCCGAGAAGCGTGACTGACTTTTCAGACTCAATGGTCTTTCCTCGGATGCTTATTTTCTCGCCACTGGTATTCGTCTGGTCTCTTTTTATTAGCAGTGCATGAGACTTTGATGGATTTGCAATCATATGGTTTTCTTTCAACCAACCCAGTGCAACACCTGCCTCTTCCTCTAGGGCTCGCACCAGATTTGGTAGAGTCCTAGAGAAACAAGCAAGGGTCTTATCATCAGCATAATTATAAAGTGCTGCCTGTTTAATAAACAAAAAAAGATCGTTGATATACACATTAAAAAGAATAGGGCCTAGCACCGAACCTTGGGGGACACCAGATAAGATTGTTTGAAAGGAACTGTATGTATTGTTTATTCTGATGGAAAGCAAGCATTGTTTCCGTACGCTACCTTTGATATATCATCCAAAAGGCCAAAATTAGGCCTCCTATAACTGAGCAGCGCCTAAAAACCATCACAATATATTCTGACGAATTTTTGTTCTTCTTACAGGAGCATTCCTCATTCCCTACGTCATATCACTGGTCTTCATTGGCATTCCCATCTTCTTCTTGGAGCTCAGCATAGGCCAGCGCCTCCGCAAGGGACCTCTTGGCGTATGGAATCAAATATCACCATATTTCAGCGGCCTCGGACTGAGTTCTGTTGTAGTTTCATTTCTGGTCGGTGTTTACTACAACATGCTGGTCGCTTGGTGTTTATACTATTTCTTCATGTCATTCGCAAAGACCCCAGCGTATGCTGTCTGCCCAGAAAAGAATGGAACCATTGTGGAGGAGTGCAGGCTTGCTGGTTCAACATCGTATTACTGGTAGGTTCTTTCTTTAGCTTTTTTCTCCCATGGAGGGGGGGGGGTGAAATATTTACAGGGCTTTGCCCACGAAAATATTTTGTCAAGCTGCATAATTTTTCCCTCCAAGCGATTGCCCATCGATTGATTTTCATTTCTGTAGGCACTGTGGCCACGCCAGTCAAAGGACTGATTCACATAATTATGCAAATAAACACAAGGTCTCCCGAAGTAATTATGCTGCGATTGTGTGACTACTGTGGAGGAGCTGTAGACTCAGTTATCTCGGTTTTACACATTTGCATAGGTCTGGAAAACGTAGCAGGGGTCGGCAAAGGATAACATTAGTTGGAAGTCTTAGCTCGTGATTGTCAAAGACAGGCAGCAAGTGCGACCTTCTAAGACAGATAGAGAACAGATGTGATTGGAGAACCATGATCGCCAATGTTTGTTCCAGACAAGGCAAATGAAAAGGGAAGCATAGGTCAGGCTTCAACTCAGAGATTCAGATATTGTACCGGGTGAGTGAAAAAATACGCCCGGCGGTTGAGAGGCTACTGCTCCCTGAGTATATAAGCAATGATATTTTGCAATACATGATTGAAAAGCTAACATGGTCAGTTATTTTTAGAAATTTTCCTGACTAAAATCTGTCACTCCGTTCAGATTTTGTAAGCGATTTTCTAAACTGAGCGCCGTTCAGAAACCTGAACAAACATGCTAAAATTACAAGCAAAAGTCCGTAAGGTGATAACGTCACAGTAATGACTTTTAGCACGCTTTAGCACGTGATTTCTTTTTGACGAGTTGAAACGTCTTCCCCCTAGTGTGAATAACTTATTCAAGGGATTCCATTCTCCCATGAGGACAAGATACATGAGCACATCCAAGAGTCATTATTGCTGGGAAGGAGAACGAAGGGAAATTTTGCTTGCTGTTTTCGCTCGTTTTTGCAGGTTTTCGAAAGGGGCTTTCTATAGAAAATCTCCTATTTCGACGGGAAGGAATGGCCGATTAAAACCAGGTAAATTACTGAACCTAATTTGACATATCGGGGATGAAGTAAGACAGTTTTCAACATCATTGCTTTGATATTCAGGGAGCATGATTTTTTCAAACGCCGGGCGTTTTTATTGACTCACCAGGTATTGGTCACTCTGATACGTTGCTGATTTATGGCAGAGAAAAGGCAAATTAGGCCCCGTCAGCTTGTATACGTTTATGTCTGTAAACGCATACATTCTTATACGTGTACACCTTGCGTCCACACGTAAACGGCGTTTTAAGTTATCCTAAATGCATACATTCGAAAACGCTTTCCAAAGTGGATACTTTTGAAAACGCTGTTTTCACGTCTCCGTGTGGACGGTCGAAAACGCATACTTTCGTAAACGGTGACGTCACAGACTTCATATTCACCAGTCATTTGCAGTTTTTTTTAAACACTATTTTTTGCGTTTTCATGTGGACGGTCGTTAATGCATACTTTTGTAAACACTGACGTCTTAGACTTCATGCTCATCATTCATTTTCAATTTTTTTGGCGTTTACGTGCGGACAGGCTAAAACGCTCCATAAACGATTAGCGGATCAGTGTGGACGGAAAACATTCTATGCGTTTACTAAACGTAAACGTACACGTGTGGACGGGGCCTTCGTTTTTGCATCAAAAAGGAATTCTTTTGTTCTCTTGCAGCTCGTTGATTTCTTTTCACAGATGCTCCTCCTGCAGAGTTTGCACACCAGCGGCCAAATCCTTGTTCGCAGTTCATGAGGAACGCGGAACTTTTCCTGATTGGCTGACATATATCCCTTTTCTTTCATAAGCATTGTTGAAGGTGAAGTTGCGGTTTTCAGTGCCAAGCGCTGGGATTCCAGAAGTAGCTAAGTGCTAATCGAGTCCGCGGCCCATCGGAATAATCGGAATTAAACCATATAAAACTGAAACTGAGCCTTTAAAGAACGCTGTTGTTACCTGGGGGTGTGGATAACTTCAATAGGTGGGTGACGGGGGTGTGCCATTTGTCGCCTGAAATCACACCATAGAATTTATGAATTTTTGCAAAAACGATACCCCAAAATTTACAGGCCATTGAACATGTATACCCTAAGCCAAAATTTTAACCAGTCATTTAAGTGAAATTTGATCAAAATCAATACCCTAAAGAGTTATTTTTCTAAAATGACACCCCATAATTTATGACTACTTGCGATTTTACCAAAAATGATACCCCAAAATTCAATTTCTGCTCGAAAAAGGCACCCCAAAAATTGCACATCCCGTGCCAGCATATATGGTAGTTAGTTACCCCCCCCGGGTTTTGATAAGACATAAGAGAAAGACATAAACTCTTCTCTGATGTGTTTAGGTACCGAACAACATTAGAGACGACAGGAAGCATTGAAGATGGCGGTGGTATGAATTGGAAAATGGTTGGTTGTCTGATTGGTGCCTGGGTGTTATTGTTTGTCATCGTCTTTCGTGGAGTGCAGTCAGTTGGAAAGGTAATCTTTACTCTTACGCATTTAATGCCCCACATGCTATGTTTCCAAAATGATTTGCCGAGCTACAGTTACAGTAAAAACTTCGCTCTTTCTCCCACGCACCTCTGCACTTCACACCGCACCATCGCAGAGGAAAAACGAAGAAAATTTCAAGATAATCATATCATCTAATCATTGATTCTAATCAAGAACAATCATCTAATCAAGAACACATTTTACTCAATCATTTGCGAAAGACGCGAACAGATTTAGTTTCAGAGAGCAATCTTAGACCCCATTTACACGATGCCAGTAGCATTTGAAAACGGCGTAGAAAAATCTGCCGGTAGAATTTTGTTTCTGTTAGCAAGATGGCAAAGTTTGTAATTCTGCCGTTTTCAACTTCTGCCGGCATCGTGTAAACGCACTTTGCGGATAAAACTTTAAGCTGCTTGATCATAAGACTTATGTGTTTAATGCCCTCTATGGTCCTTATTTTCGTAGTTGTTTTATCTATCTTCACAGATCATTGACGTCAGTTGCTATTTTCTATAGAATAAAAGTTAAATTCTACTGGCATCGTTTAAACGGGGTCGTAGTATTGGATTCCCCTTGGTATACAATGACAGTTCTCTTTTCCTATATGTTGGTCTTTGTAGGCATTTCTTTACTACTAATAGTGGCTGTCGAGAAGCAATTAATGATTACACGCATTTACAGTTAAGCCAACAAGGACATATTTTGTAGTGCGATTGCATCAATTGCTTTGGTTCACACCTCAATTCAAAGCGATTAGCGAATGCAGACAAAAGAAATCCTCTCATCTGGTAATCAAAACAAACATAGCCGCAAAGTTTATCAGAAACTGGCACGGCAAATTCTCACTTGGTGTGGACGAAGGGTGGTTTTAAGAGAAGTTATGTGCTTTTTACGAATTAAGAAGAATTTATTTAAAGTTGTGTCTGGCGGATTTTGTTTATGTTATTTAGGAGCTGAGGAGTATCTGCTAACATTTAAGGGCTGCATATGCAAGAATTATAGCATACGGCTCAAATCTTTCAAATCTTTAAAAAGGTGGGTGTAAAATACACCACTTTAATTAAGCAGCCTCGTTTTGGAAATTTGTCAAAATCTCTTCCTATTGTTAATATGAAAATTTCGAGCCCAGATTCGGATTTGGCACCCAAACTTAAGTCTGGTTACGTGTTTTTAAACTGCTGACAATTGTGATGTTGATTTTATGACGACGTAAAGTTCAGAGATTTATAAGGGATTTGACCGTTAAAAGTCGTTCGGGGTGAAACTTTACACCCCGAGTCATTTTCACGGTCAAATCCTTTATAGATTTTCAAACTTTACATCGCCATAACATTAAAACTACAACCGCTAGCAAGATGAAAACTTAGGGTTAGACTAAGATTTGGGTGCTAAATCCGAATTTGGCGTCTAAAATTTCATATGAAAGAATTTTGAATGATTTCCAAAACGAGGCTGTTCATTAAAGTGGTGTATTGTATCACATTTTTCTTTGAATTCATGTGCTTGAAAGAAACTTTGGGTGATTTGCTGTAAATCTATCGTGGCAGTTTTTTGATTTATTGATTATTTTCAAAATGGCGGCATTTTGACTTATTTTGCAAAAATTCATCGAAAATTTTGAAGAAATTAAAATCGTCGTAAATCTTAAATTAATCGAGAGAAATTAATACAATCTTCAAGATAACCATAGTTTATGAAGGTCTACAACATGGTTGCAAGCAGAAATTTGTTGCTCTTCTGGTAAAGGATTTAGGAATTTGATGACGTCACAGCCTCAAAATTAATAAATGCCACCATTTTGAAAGTAGTCAAGGTATCAAGAAATTGCCACGGCAAATTTATTTCGAATTACCTGAAGTTCCTTTCAAGCACTTTAATTCAAAGAAAAATGTAATAGAATTTTACACCCACCTTTTTAAAAGATTTGAGCTATATGCTAAGAATTATAATGCCTTCTGCTTGACTTCTTTCGAACTTGGGTCTTGTTTTCAGGCTACGGGATTGTCAAGCCTAGTTTTCATAAAATCGTAATTCATCGCCGGTAGTCAGCGATCCATCGCCGATGAATTACGATTTATGAAAACCTAGGTCTTGGGAGCATCGGCGATCATCGCCGATAAAGCCTGGTTTTCATTAAATCGTAATTCATCGCCGATAGTCGGCGATCCATCGCCGATGAATTACGATTTATGAAAACCTAGGTCTTGGGAGCATCGGCGATCATCGGCGACCATCGCCGATTAGGTTCCAAAATCAAAAAAATTTGTTTTCCACAGCACATCGGCGATCATCGCCGATGTTGCAAGTCAACAGTTTCATATGAAAACAGATCATCGGCGATCATCGGCGATCGCCGATAATCGCCCATGAATTACGATTTAATGAAAACCAGGCTTAAGCATTGAGTTTTTGGTGAAAAGGTTACACAGGTATTGCGGAGCCAACTCATTTAGAGACAAGAAGACCATTGTCACAGAGTTGTCACTTAAAAGTTCTTCAATGGTCTTCTGGCCCAGTCCTTCGATTAGATATCTCCTTGGGGGTGTCAAATTCGATACTGTTGAATTCGAGACAACCTTGGGGGTGTCAAATTCGCCACTTTCGATACTGTTGCTCTGTTTGGGGATGCGCAGGTTCAACTGAAATTAATCAGTTGCAAAAACTTCAGAATCGCGCTGCAAGAATTGTAACAAACAGCAGCTACGACACCCCAGGCAGACCACTTATCGAAAGGCTTGGTTGGAAGACCATTCAGGAACTCATTAAAATTGATTCTGGAACAATGGTCTTCAAATCCCTCAATGAGTTGGCTCCGCAGTACTTGAGTAGTCTCTTCACAAGAAACTCGGCATGCTCCTCCCGTATTCTCCGCAATACAAACACGGACCTGAGGTTACCTTTGAAAAAAACAGCAAACGGTCAAAAATGTTTTTCTTTCAGAGGAGCGCAGTTATGGAATAGCCTCTCAGCTGAGTCAAAGCAAGCACCCACCGTTAGCTTATTTAAGCAGACGATATAGGGTTTCTTCTTTTTTTTTATTTTTTAAATGGACATTAGATATTGTAAATAGATTTTTAGATTGTTAAATAGGCTTAGGTGTTTAGATTCCGAAGTTTTTATATTAGTCATTTTTGTAATTTAGTTTAGTTTTAATTTATGGGAGGGCCCCTTGAAAATCAGCACTTCTGCTGAAGGGCTACCCTCCCCGTTAGATAAATAAATCAAATAAATCAAATCAAAAATCAAATCAAAGCTACTACTCGTTATGGTTCTAGCAGTACGATTTTGTATTTTTTTCAAGCAGTTGATTTCCGTAGAACCAGCACAGCCCCAAACGAAACAACAGTATCGAAAGTGAGACGCAACAATGCCGTATAGAAAGTATTAAAGGACAAGTGCGGGGTTGATAAAATTATTGCTAAGAAGCAACCTTACCAACTGCTAAACACTAATCGTGAGTTATTTTTAAAGGACAAGTCCGGGGTTGATAAAATTATTGTTAAAAAGCAACCTTACCAACTGCTGAGCACCAATCGTGAGTTCTTTTTAAAGGACAAGTCTGGGGTTGATAAAATTATTGTTAAGAAGCAACCTTACCAACTGCTGAACACCAATCGTCAGTTCTTTTTAAAGGACAAGTCCGGGGTTGATAAAATTATTGTTAAAAAGCAACCTTACCAACTGCTGAGCACCAATCGTGTTCTTTTTAAAGGACAAGTCTGGGGTTGATAAAATTATTGTTAAAAAGCAACCTTACCAACTGCTGAACACCAATCGAGAGTTCATTTTAAAGGACAAGTTCGGGGTTGATAAAATTATTGTTAATAAGCAACCTTACTAACTTCTGAACACCAATCGAGAGTTCATTTTAAAGGACAAGTCCGGGGTTGATGAAATTATTGTTAAAAAGCAACCTTACCAACTGCTGAGCACCAATCATGAGTTCTTTTTAAAGGACAAGTCCGGGGTTGATAAAATTATTGTTAAAAAGCAACCTTACTAACTTCTGAACACCAACCGTGAGTTATTTTTAAAGGACAAGTCCAGGGTTGATAAAATTATTGTTAAAAAGCAACCTTGCCAACTGCTGAACACCAATCGTGAGTTCTTTTTAAAGGACAAGTCCGGGGTTGATAAAATTATTGTTAAAAAGCAACCTTACCAACAGCTGAACACCAATCGTGAGTTCTTTTTAAAGGACAAGTCCGGGGTTGATAAAATTATTGTTAAAAAGCAACCTTGCCAACTGCTGAACACCAATCGTGAGTTATTTCCAAGTTTTCATGCCTTGAACTTTTCATAAATTGGTTAATGAATATTCTTCAGTTATGCCAAATATCGTCGCCACCTTGTATTTTGTGCTAGTGTGCGAAGGCACTGTGAGGAGGCTTGCAATGTGAATGGAATAATATATCAACACATTTGGTTGCCTCGTTCTGGTCAACATGAAGTGACGTCATAGATAATGGCGTCATTTCGCATGTCTTAGCAGATATAAATATGTAGCTTAGCTTCGCAGATTAAAGGAGAAACAAAAATTGAAAAAAGTACTGCACACCATCTACAATAGTGTAATCTCTTGAATAATCAACAATGATCTATTATATTTGCTGCGAAGCAGCCACCTATTCCTGCGCAGTGGCTTTGCTAGGCGTGATCGATTCTCGATGTTTGTATGTTTTTTCTGTCTGTTTGCAACAATTTTGCAAAGTGACTTTGGTCAGCGGCTTTTGAAATGGCATCAGAATGGTTAATGGTTGGAATTCATTTTTATTGGCAAAAAAAGAACATTTACGTCACATCTCGGTTCTCCTGTTGTTCATTGACTCAAAGCAAACATACCGATTTGTCATGCATCACAATTCAATGAGTGTAAACTGCGGAACCAGGGAAAGGACCTGTGCAAACATTACAATGCGCAACACTCACTGACAATCGTTATTTCTAGTTACGGAGCTGTCATTTTTAAAGCTGGGTACAGGGGTGGAAGAAGTTTTGGAGGGGTGCCAAATTTTTGGCCTCGTTTTATTGGGGTATCAAATATTTTGGAAAAAATTGTGAAATATCTGATGGGCTGTGAAATTTTTGGAATATAATTATGCAAGACTTATGTGTTCTTTCAAAACAAAAGTTTCATCTGTTTCTGCTATGTTCATTAGGCAAGAAAGAAGTTATTTGAAGTAGTGATGATGATTCCATGCTTTGATGATTCTTCCAGTTGTTCCAATTTGATTCATTTGATTCCTAGATTGTGTTTTTTAGCGTGTAAGTTGATATATTTAAGCTAAATGACTCAATAGTGGGGTATAAAACTTTTTTGCTATGTTGAATTGGGGTGTCAATTTTCATTGAATTTCGTGAATGGGGTAAGAAAATTTTGCTTTTTGTATAAAAAATTCTTCCACCCCTGTACCCAGCATTTAAAATGACAGTTCCCTTAGCTTGTTCTTACAAATTTCCCATTAGCTTGAGTTCAGCTTGTTTCTCTTTGATCTTAAAGTGTGTTGCTTTTTTTCCACAGGCTGTATATTTCACTGCTTTGTTCCCATACCTGGTACTTATCATTTTCTTCATTCGTGGAGTGACTCTCGAGGGAGCTGCATCTGGTGTTAAACATATGTTCACCCCTGATGTAAGTATTCTGATGCAATTTGAGGTCAACCTTAATTATGAGCAATAACTCACGAATGCATTTCTTATGCCCCATTCAGACAGCAAGTTTAACCAGGTTAGATTAACCAGCTTTTTGAATAGGGCCTTCTGATTGGTCAATCAAACAAATCCAGTCATTTGATTGGTTGAAATTTAACTGGTTTAAATAAAGCTGGTTTAACAGTGTCAGAGTGAATGCAGCATTAGGCTACATTCACACTGCTCCGATTTCGTTTCTATCCGTTTTTGTGGATGAAAACGTTGCCCGTTCACATTGCTCCGTTTTCGAATGAATACGCTATGAAAACGATAGGCGTTCACATTGCTCCAGCAAAACGGTGTTGTTATTCTCCTTTTCAAAACAATGCCTTTTGTTAATAGTTGTCATAAAGGCGCCCATGGTGACTTTGAATGCCATTGTAATCAAAAGTTTATTAACAAAGGAATGTGCAGCGTTTTCAAATGTCTCCATTTTTGGCGTTCACATTGAAAACGGATCATTTTCAAAACGCACCGTTTTCAAATTTATGCGTTTTCATCAGCGTTTTCGAAAGCCCCATTTTCACAGTGGAGCAATGTGAACGCAATAACGGAGAAGTTTTACTCCGTTTTCATATGAAAGCAGAGCAGTGTGAACGGGGCCTTAGAGATTACTTTTTTTAAGATTGTCTATTAATCCTAGAAATATTCTTGAAGAAAATTCTGGGTAAGTTTGCACAGCATAGGTTTAAAATCTTTGAATCGGTGTAAAAGGCAGTTTAACTGTATTATTCTGTATTTTACAGAGTCAAAGACACCTCCAAAAATCAAATACTCTCATCATAGGAAATGTGAAGCAAATCTAGCCATAAATTTTTTGACGTTTAGTTAAATATTGAAAAATAACGATAACATGGACCGGCTCATGGGAAGATAATCCCATACCTTAGACTTTGAAATGATGTTAGAGACGGAAATCTTGGAAATCGGTTGAAAATTCATTGAGTTGCGAACTTTCAAAGATGAAAAGTATGTGGTAGCTGAAACCAGAGACCGTCAATTCATTTGTAATGCAAAAATTCTCAAAGATGGAGGTAAAAGAATGTTATACCAGTGGTACCTCTCATTGATATCAGAGCAAACGAAAAAGGATTCCTAACGTTATTTATCCTTATAGTCATTGTAAAAATTTGCTTAAGGTTGCAAGTATCCAAAACAGTACTTCAAAACATAGTGCATGAGAGACTGAATTTTTCCCCCAAAGCGCTTGAAAGTTAGGTTATCGAAAACGTGTCCAAATCCCATTTGATTTGCCCTGAAACAATTGAGAAAGAAAGGAAACAATGGCCTATGGCAATTTAACCAAAGATGCCTTTTAGAGGCCTCTGGTCTTAGCTTTCGCAAAAATTGACCTTCAAAGGTTTGTAACTCAATGAATTTTTAGCGGATTTGCAAGATTCTTGTGTCAAAAATTGATTTAAAATCTCATAAGAAAGGTTACTTGACCAAGTGCCCATTCGGCATAATGTTATATTTTAGCATTTAATCAAATGTCAAGCAATTTTTTGAGACACCCTACTATTATTACTATTATTATTACCCTACTATTCAGTTCAAGCATTTAAGTAGCCCTGAAGTATGGTTGGAAGCTTCCACACAGATCTTCTACTCCCTTGGTTTGGCTTTTGGTGGATTGATTGCAATGGCCAGTTACAACCCAATCAATAACAACGTATTGAGAGATGCAATCATGGTGTCATCTATCAACTGTGGGACTTCTATTTTTGCCAGCATTGTCATATTTTGTATCCTTGGCTTCAAGGTAAGAATATGGTAGATGATCTATTGAGCCCTCATTTGGAGTGTAGTTTTTTAATCTTTTAGCGGATTAATTGCAATGGCTAGTTATAATCCACTTGATAACAACATACTAACTGATAACTTAGCTACTTCAGCAATCCCAGTTCTTGGCACTAAAAACTGCAACTTCACTATTTTTAATGTTTAATCAAACGTCTAAAATGTATTTTTTGTTTTTTTTCAGTTTGTTTTGAGTGGGCTTTTGTCAGAATTTCTAGCTACTGAAAGCTAATTTAGGCCCATTGTGCATGCTGCATCCAGGCATAGGACCCCTAGTTTAACGTTCCTTCCGAAGGATGACGAGTTGAGTTGTGAGGTCAGGCCTCTGAGGTCACCCATCCTGAGTTTGACCTCACTCAACCGAGCTTAAGGTGACCCTGTAACACGCTCTGATGAGCACGGAAAGCTGGTTTTCAGAAATCCTTCTCCCTAGAAACTTGTTAATTGCTATGCAACCAATTGGGCTATAGAAATTCTGTAAAAAGTATGGGATTGCCCATATTCTTGGCAATCGAAAGACATATTTATAATAATTGTTTGTTTTCACGGCTTTGGAGAAGGCTCATTTCAAAATTTTTAACTAGCTTCAGAAGAAGTTCATTTTCCACTCCGCTAATCTAAAGATTTTGATCAAACTTTTTTACTAAACACATGATATGCTCACAGAAACACATGCCAAATTTGAAGTCAAACGCTTGGCCAGTTTTTCCACAATGAAATTATAAAGTTTGGTAGCCTACTTGACAAAAAATGCAAGGAAAACTAGTCAGTCGATTGCAATTGGCAACTGTGTAAGAATCAGTGATATGTTTGGTAAAAAAAGTTTGATCAAAATCTTTAGATTAGCGGAGTGAAAAATGAACCTTTTCTGAAGCTTGTGACATATTTTGAAATGAACCTTCTCCAAACCTGTGAAAACAAACAGTTTTTGTTGAACATGTCTTTCGATTGCCAAGAGTGTGAGCAATCCCATACTTTTTACAGAATTTCGATAGTCCGATTGGTTGCAGAGCACATGCACTTATAGTTGTTTATCGTTATGAGTATAAATAGAGCCTTGTGCTGTTGGAACATTTAATTCTGATGATGAAGCATGGAGAATTGCTTGGAAGTTAATTTAATGATTGACTAGTCAACATCATTTTCTGTTTTTCTGTTAACATCGGATATGTCTTAATTTGTCACTTGCTGTCTAACTTGGAATCGTCTAACTTGTCAAACTTGGAATGAAATGAATACGAATATGATTATCATCGCAATCCTTGTTCTCCAATTAGTTTCTAGAGAGGAGGATTTCTGAAAACCGGCTTTCTGTGCTCATCAGAGCGTGCTGCAGAGTCACCTTAACTTCAGTTACCTGACAAAAACTCTTTAAGCCACTCAGTCACTCAGCCTGTCACTCGGCCACTCAGCCCGTTGGGCACCCTGAATTGAAGTATTTCTTTTTATCCTGAAGAGACCTTGTAGCTGTTCTGAAAAAGAATCTTAGTCAAACGATACTTTGCTACATTCTGTAGAATTTTCGAATGTACACAATAGTGATAGAAGCTCTAACGCCACTCAATCGAATCTCGTGTAGAAAAATGTATAAAAATTGATCCGGACTCTTTTGCTGAATAGCTAAAAGGTCTATTGATGAGGTTCTCTATTTCTTTCTTTTTATGTCACCAGGCAACAAAGAAATACAACCAATGCTTAGCAAAAGCCGCTGCGATGGCAGTTGTTCCAACCTCCAATACAACGCTCACTACAGTGGCAACCAATGCAACAGTAGCTGCTACAACTGTAATGAAGTGTGACCTTACAAAGGAGCTAAATAATGTAAGTTTGAACAAACCTTTAAAGGCAGTATGTCACGCATTTGATTGGGTGATTTGGACAATACAAAGAATAGGAAATTTGAATGGCTGCTAATCCCCTGAATTTCTATGGCCATATAAAGTAAAAAGATTAGCCCACTTTTGTTTCAAATACAAAGATTGACAAAGAAATCCATTGTGTTGAGCTCTGACTTTGTCACGGCCAATCAGAGACGTGACAGACTGCCATTGATTCCCCGTTTTAAAATCACCAAAATTCAATTATCAAACTTGTCATACCGGTGACTTATTAAAAGCTTCACAAGCTCCATCGCATAGAACAGCTAAGTTTAAAAGCGTTGAGCGTTTGAAAGACAATTGCTCCATGAGTATACTGGGTGAGTGAAAAAATACGCCCAACATTTGAAAGGCTGCTGCTCCCTAAATATATATGCAATGATATTTTGCAATACCTGATTGAATAGCTAACATGTTCAACTATTTTCAGAAATTTTTCTAGCAAAAATTGGGAACTCCGTTCAGATTCTGTAAGTGATTTCTAAAATGGATCCTTATGAGAAACCTTAAAAAACATGCTAAAATTACATGCAAGAATCCCTGATGTGTTTACCTCACATGGATGACTTTCAGCACGCTTAGCACATACTTTCCTTTTGGTCAGTTGAAAAGTCTTCCCCCTAGTGTGAATGACTTCTTCAGGAGGATTCGATTCTCCCATGAGGACAAAATACATGAACACATCCAAGAGTCATTGTTGATAGGAAGAAGAACAAAGGGAAATCTTGCTAGGTGTTTTCACACGTTTTTGCTGGTTTTTGAAACGGGCTTTCAGCAGAAAATCTCATATTTTGATGGGAAGGAGGGACGGATTAAAGCCGGGTAAATTACTGAACCTAATTTGACACATCAGGGATATGATATTAAGGGAGCAGGATTTTTTCAAACGCCGAGCTTTTTTATTGACTCACCCCGTAGCAAAATAGCCAAAATTTCTTTGAAGCCATTCAGTTCAAAGAAATAGGTCATTCAATTTCACACCCACAGTTTTAAAGATTTGAAACCGATGCTGATTTTTGTTGCCCATTGAATGATTATCTCTTTTATAGGTTGCCCAAGGACCTGGCCTGACTTTTATCGCATTCACAGAAGCAATTTCATGGATGGATGTGAAACCTTTGTGGAGTGTGATGTTCTTCCTTATGTTAATGACATTGGGTATTGGAAGCATGATTGGTACATTCGAATGTGTCCGAACAACAATCATAGATTTACAGATTATTCCCTTGAGGAAGGAACTTGTCACAGGTATGTCTCCAGTGTAATTTTACAATCTCTGTTTTGGCCTCATCCACACGTATCCGGATATATTTGAAAACGCATCTTTTTATCGGCATTAAAAAGTTTGCGTCCACACGAGGAGGGTTTTCAAAATTATCCCCATCGACACAAAAATGCTGTGATATTCAAAATCTGAAAACAGATAGTCGAAATGTCATCGCGTGATCCCCATAGGTCCGAGCGCATGCTCTGATATGTAGTAATTCAATGCTGTGACGTCAGCGTTTTTGAAGAGCTCCTCTCCCACAAGACCACAGCAAGACACAAGACAAGACCACAGGACAACATGAAAATGGCGTTTTCAAAGAGATCCACTGTGGAGAGCATTTCCACTCGTTTTAGCAGATTTTTGAAAGGGGCTTTCTGCAGAAAATCTCCAGTTTCGACGTGAAGGAATGACCGAATAAACCCAGGTAAATTATTGAGCTTAATTGGACATATCAGGAATAAAACAAGACAGTTGTCAGTATCATTCCTTTGATGTTCAAGGCACAGTATTTTAAAGGCAGTCTGTCACGCACTTGATTGGGTGACAATGACAATACAAAGAATAGGAAATTTGAATGGCTGATGATCCTCTGTCGTTCTACGGCCATAAAAAGTCAAGAAGGCTAGTCCTCCTTTGTTTCGAATACACAGATTCACAAAAAATCCGTTGTGTTGAGCTCTGTTTGTAGAGGCCAATCAGATACGTGACAGACTGCCTTTAACGCCGGGCCTTTTATTGGCTTGCTCAGAACAATAGACACTGCCACCTTTCTCAGAAGCAAAACATTAAAATTTACACATTCAAAGGGTAGGGCTTTTTCGCCTTTGATAGGGTGACTTTTTCATCTTTGAAAGGGTGGGTGTAAAATTCTGTTACAGTTTTCTTTGAATTAAAGTGCTTCAAAGGAAATTTAGGTAATTCTTTCATATCTTGATTAGTTTCAAAATGGTTGCATGTATCAATTTTGAGGCTATGACGTCAGAAAGGCTATTTCAGACGTCAGATTTCAAGATTTATATGAATAAAAAAAAAAAAAAGAAAGGCTATGTCGATTTGAGTGATATACATGTATTTCACAAAGTCTGGCTTAAGTCCTCCTTTCATGAAGGATATTTTCGCTGAGCGGAATACTGGTTACAATCTAAGGCACGGTAACGACTCGCAGCTTCCAAAAGTGCATACAACAACATCTGGAATTGAAACTATATCCTTCCTTGGAAATAGGCTTTGGTCAACTTTACCAAATATATTAAAACAAGGCAGCACACTTCCTATTTTCAAAAACCATATTAAGTGTTGGAAGGGCGAGAGCTGCAACTGTAGACTTTGCAAAATATATATACCACAGGTTGGGTACCTAACGTGACATGTACCAATCTTTATTTCTAAACGGCTGTAATATATTTTTCCTTAAATTTTAAGATAGTAGGCCTTAATTAGCAGTAATTTTGCTATTTTAAAATTCTTTTGCCTACTGTAAATAAACTGTTGATGATAATGATTGATGGTGACGTCATCACATCTCTAAATCCTTAACCACAACACAACAGCTACAGATTTCTGCTTGCCACAATACTGTAGACCTTCATAAGATATGGTTTTCTTGAAGATTTTATCTATTTTCTTAAAGTAATTTAAGATTTGCGATGATTTTAATCTTTCAAGATTTCCGATGAATTTTTGAAAAATAATAGAAATGCAGCCATTTTGAAAATAATGAAGATATTGAAAAGTTGCTGCGGTAGATTTACAGCAAATTATGCTCAAATTTTCTTGCAAGTCATTCAACTCTTAGCAAAATGTGATGCTACTTCACAACCATCTTTTAAAATATTGGAAAGATTTTAGTTCTACGCTTACAATCAAGGGTATATATACAGCTGAAACAGACTACTATTTCCAAGATTGCAATACGAGTACTGTCCCACCAAAGCTTTTTGATTAGAGGTATGAGTTTAGACTTCTGACGATGAGTCCCTTGTATCCCTGCGTTAAACCTTGCTCAAGAGGACTCATAATGAAATAGTGAGAACTTGGCGCTATTTTCTTTAGTCATCAATGGAGTTATGATTGAATCACGGCTTCAAATCTTAATCCCGTGGGAGTGTTTTCAATTCTTCAATCGAATCGAAAATTTTATCGCACCCACACCGTAACAAAAGTAATTCACAAATCTCGCAAGCTGATTGGTACTGTAGGAATCGCGAAGTTTAGGCCTAAATAGGGCCAGTCTTTTCATAATGATATTGGGAGTCTCCGTTGACTGAAGCACCATCATTAAGTCAAAGAGCACAGGGAAACAGGAGACTCATTGACATATGTCTAATATGAGTAAGAGAAATAGTTTCCCTTGCTAAAATGATTAACCTCTTGTCTTATTTCTAGCTCTCCTATGTCTATTATCGTGTGCATTTGGCCTCCTGTTTTGTCAACGCTCTGGTGAATATTGGCTACAGATGTTCGACTCGTATGCTGGTACTGTTGGGTTACTGGTCATCGGTTTCTTTGAAATGGTCATCGTTTGCTACATTTATGGCTACAAAAAGTGAGTAATTTTATCATCTATGGGCAGCAGGATGTCCCAAAATATACGAGGTATCCCAAAATATTTGTGCCCCGTTTGTGTGGCTACTGTGGAGGAGCTGTAGATTCAATCATCTCGCCTTTTACACAGTTGCATAGTTCAAGCTTTAGCTTAGAATTTGAGTTCTTGTTTGAGTCAATCTGACATGTTGTTGCTGATCTATGGCAAGGAAAATGGTGTCCCAAAACATACAGGGTGTCCCAAAATATTTGTGTGGCTACTGTGGAGGAGCTTTGATTAATTTATCTCGGCTTTTACACAGTTGTATACAGTAAATCCCCGCATATAAGACCTTTCAAAATAAGAAACTAGAGGCTGTTTTTCCTAAATTATGTTCCTTGCTATTAAGAACCTGTTTCAGTTAGATGAAACATAAGTTCTTATTGCAGGGGTTGCAAAGTTGATCTTTCATTGTTGTTATTAAGGTCATTGTGATCCCAGTTGGCTTAGAAAGTTTTATAGTCCTGTTCAAGATCCATAAGAACGCTTCCAAAACAAATAATGGGGCTGAAAATCTTTGTGAGACTCTCGCAAAGAACTTCATGCGGCATTTTTTTTTATTCTTATTCATTGAAAATATTACAACAAATCCTACATTCTACTATACAATACTACAGGGACGATACCATGGGGAGCGAAAGACAATGACTACCCCATGACCAATATTAAAAGACACGCAATGATAACCTAAGTACAAAAAACACTTCGGACAATTAATATCTAATGAATACTATACTATACTAGATTTGATCACACATTAGATGTAAGGTCAGGGTTGCGATAAGTTTAAGTGCACAACTCATTACGTTGTAATGAGCGTAACGAGTTGTAATTTAAAGTAATTCATGCGGCATCCTTCAAATAAAAACTTTTATACCTTGAAACTAGTCTTAGGACCTTTGAAATAAGAACCAATTTCAGTCTGGATCTCAAAAGGTAGGTTCTTATATGCGGCGATTTACTGTAGTTCTGGCTTTAACTTAGAGTTTGAGACCTTGTATGAATCAATCTGACAAGCGGTTGCTGATTTATGGCAGAGAAAAGCCAAAATAGGTAGTTGCTTCAAAAACAACACTTCTGTTCTCCTCCAGCAATGTTGAATTACGTAAATTTGTAAGGAAAGGGTTCTAGCGTCGTATTAAAATCTTTCCTAAGTGTTTAGAAGGGAGCAGTGTTGTTTATGCATAAGACAACACTATCTAACTAAGCCCTCGATCTTTGGGACCTTCAATCTGGAATTCACTGCCAAATGATATGAAATCGGCAGAAAATCTAAATAGTTTTTGAAACATGATAAAAAAGTGGGATGGCCAAAGCTGTAGATGTAGTGCTTGTAAATACGTGTCTCCAAATTAGTTTTATTGTATTTACTTAGTTTGTTAAAAGATTGTAAAAATATTTATTTATTCTAATATATTCATAGATGTAGATTAGTCTACTTTGTACGTTTGTGTATAGTAAGCTAACTTTTAATTTGATCTTTGTGGGGTGGGGTGGCAACGACGATCTAATGTAACTAATCTAGTCTAATCTAATCTAATCTAATCTAATCTAGTTGAAATTTTAACCGATAGAGAAGTCGATTCCACAATGCTTCAAATTTCAAAATTTCAGTATAGTAGGCGAAAACAAGATAATAGCTAGAATTGCAGCTAATGAAGGCCTACAGCGGCATTGCATGCAGTTGCTAATAAAGATTCACTTAGCTGTACTCACTTAACTATGTTAACAGCTAGTTTTTGGATGTTATGTTACCCTTTAGCAATAGGGAGGTAAGTTATTGCTTCGAGGAGGACAATGATATTTGTTTAAAATCACTAAGATTAGAATAGAAATGAGGATTTACCGAGTCATTAGTTAAGTCATTTGCATACTCCTCTGCAAATTGTTCTGACGATACGTTTGGGCAGTTTGTAAACGATGGAATGACAATGCGGTATCACTGGGTTGAAATTTTAACCCTACCGATACCAATACCGTTCCAGGTCCTATAGCTCCACAGATCTTCATCTGTCTTTAAGATCATAACTAGCGATATATTTGATGATATGACTATTTGATTGTGCATTATAAAAGATTCACAAAAATAAATCTTCACGAATTTCACATTGTAGGAAGCTTCGCGGAATAGAGTTTCGTGAATTTCAGGCAAAACGTGAAAAGCTCGAAAGTTTCTTACCGCAAAATTTTTGCTTTGAAGGCAGTCTGTCACGTATGTAACTGGCTGCAAGAAAGTCAAGAGCACAAAACAACAGATTTCTTTGTGAATCTTTGTATTTGATCCAAAGGGAGGTTTAGCCGTCTTGACTTTCCACTGTCATAGAAAGGCAGCAGATTAGCAGCCATTCAAATTTTCTATTCTTTGTATTGTCATCGTCACCCAATCAGATGCGTGACAGATTGCCTTTGTAGTATTCTTTAATTGTCCTGGTAGCACGGTTTTGTAATTTTTTGTAGAGCCCTGGTCAAACTGATTTAACATTTCACAAAACATTTATCCAAATTCCTATTTTGAGTTTGCTTCATGTTGTGAGTTGGTGGTCAAACAGAACTAACGTGTCACCAAGCATTTCACCAGACATTTTTTTTGAAACCTGTGATCAGAAGGTGCCCTTGCAGTCAACGAGACGCTGCGGAGCATTCTCAAAGGCATATTGATAAAAACGAAAAAGAATAGGGAAGGTTTTTTTTGTAGTGGTCAAACAGATCCAGCATTTCACACAACAACGGAAAACAAAATTTGTTTTTGACCTACATCAAACTTAGTCCAACACTGCCAAACAAATTTTATGAGACCAAACAAGGTGGCAGAGGTGCAAAAAATGTAGAATATAAGAACCAATATTGTAGGTGAAATTTTTTATTAGACTTTTGACGATGAATCCATTGTATCCCTGCGGTAAACCTTGCTCAAGAGGGACTCACAATGAAACAGTGAAAAACTTGGCCCTGTTTTCTTCAATCATCAATGGAATTATGAAAGAGTCACGGCTTCGAATCTCCATCCCGTGGGAATGTTTTCAATTCTTCAATCAAATCGAAAATTCTATCACATTTAAGCCTTAACAATAGTAATTAACAAACCTCGCGATCTGATTGGTACTGGAGGAATTGCAAAGTTTGGGCCTAAATAGGGCCAGGTTTTTCAGATTAATACTATGAGTCTCTATTGCCCGAAGCGCCATCAAGTCAAAGAGCACAGGGCAACAAGAGACTCGTCGTCATCAGTCTACTGTTTGATCTGTTTGACAGTGGCTTAACTGATTGATTTGCAGATTCGAAAAAGACATTCATTATATGTTGGGAAAATTCCCAAATATATACTGGAAGATTACTTGGATGTTCTTAGCTCCATTCCTCTTGGTTTGTATCGTTGTTGGTGCCTTATACGGACTTATTTCGGAGACGATTGGATACGAGGCTTGGGATGCAACCACGGTAAGTTTTTCACAGTGAGTCATTTTCATGCCAACCTTGAAACGTGGGGTGAGTGGCCGAGTGGCTTATACAGTCTTCGTCAGGTGACTGAAGTTAAGCTTGGTCGAGTGAGGTCAGATTTTGGATGGATGACCTCTGAGGCCTGACCTCACAACTCGCCTCGCCATCCTTTGGAAGGGACATTAAACTAGGGGTCCCATGCCTGGATGCGGCATGCACAGTGGGCCTAAATTAGCTTTAAGTAGCTAGAAATCCTGACAAGCCCATTCAAAATAAATTGAAAACAAAAACAAAACATTTACTCATTCGAAAAAGCGTGTGAGATGTTTTCAGAACGAAAGAATCTTTTACGGATTTTTCTTGGAAACAGGAGGATTGTCAACACATGTGTACGAGATTTGTAGGAGTGAAATGCCTGTCGTTCAGACTCCCCCCTCAAAGATTTTGAGTGAAATAAATCTTGTTGGATTCATTGTTGCTACCCATCAGAGGCACCAAAATGATTTTATGATATAGTATACAGTGTTTGCCACAGAATACATTATAGTATACAGCATACAGTATATATTATAGTACAGTACAGTATAGTATACAGTATGGTATATAGCATGGTATATAGTATGTAGTATGTAGTATATAGTATAGTATAGCATAGTATAGTATGGTATAGTATAATATAGTATAGCATAGTATAGTTTAGTGTAGTATAGTATAGTATAGTATAGCATAGTATAGTATAGTATGGTATAGTATATTATAGTATAGCATAGTATAGTATAGTATGGTATGGTATGGTATAGTATAGTATAGTATAGTATAGTATAGTATAGTATAGTATAGTATAGTATAGTATAGTATGGTATGTAGTATAGTATGCATTGTATATAGTATACAGTGTTTGCCTATCAAAATATTATAGAAGACTGTGAAACTCAGCCTCCATGTTCCTCCCTTTTACAGATTTGCCAGTTCCCCATTCCTCGGTTCCACGTTCCCCCATTTACAAATCACCCCAGTGATTGAGTTAATTCAGACATTGGTAGCAAAGACAAACTTCGTAACATAGCAGATTTAGTTAATTTCATTGACACCTCAATTAAAATCGATTAGAGACTGCAGGCAAAGGAAATTCTCCGAAGCAGTAAATAAAAACAAACACGGCCGCAAAAGTTGCCCCGACTTCAGTACGGCAGACGCTCGCCCTGTGCAAGAGAAAGTGGTTTTAATAGAGAATGGTTTTTATTGAGCAGTTAATGCGCTTATAACGAAAGTAGGAGGGTAAATCTGAAATTCTGTCTCGCGGATTTTGTTTTATTTTATTCATAAGCCAAGCAGAAGGCATAATAATTCTCGTGTTTTAGGGCCTAAATGAAACAAAGTGTGTTCTTGTTTGTGGGGTTCTACTGTATGGCCTTGTAGACATTGGCGTCTATTTACTTGTACGTTTTACGTCATGAAAAATTATTCGTCATTTCTCATATTCTACGACGTTCTATCTACCAATCAAGAAAAGATCATTCAAATCGGGCACATACAAGCGATGAAATGGAAATTTGAAAGTGCATACTACTTTGTAACTTTGTCTGGTCTTGCAAGAAGCATGCACTACCCAATTTAGACCTTGTTCGGGATACTATATTCCAAGAGCCATATTCCTGTTGAAGCGCTTTGGAGTCTGCGCAGTATCGATCTCAGGGTCATCGCCCTTCGTCCTTCCTTTGTTGATTTGCGCATGCCCCAAAACGCTTCGCTCGTCCAATTGACCAGCGAGCCAATCAGACTTAACATCTTTCCTTTGTGATTCACAAAAGGGGGAATTCGCAGTATCCCGAACAAGACCTGACTTCAAAAAATGTTTTCTCGGGCTCCTGTTGCTTGATTTGAAAATTGTTTGCGTTTTTACATGCTTCAGAGTATGGAGAACAAGGATAAAATACATTTGGTGGATTATTAAAAAGTTCATTTTTTCACATCAATTACATGGCGTGGATCACCGTGTGTATGGCCTTGTAGACATTGGCGTTTATTTACTCTTACGTTTTACTTGATAGAAAAGTATTTGTCATCTTCCTGCAGGGTCGAGTGATAATAAACAAGCCATACCCTAAATGGGGAGAAGCCTTGTGTTTCATACTAATTAGTGCATCCGCAGTATTTATACCTATCGTCGCTATACTCAAGGAATATGACTTATTCACGATAAAAGACAAAGGACTTGATGAGCACACAATCAATATGCAGAAAGCTGGCGTTGAGGAGGAGCTTCATGTCAACCCTGGTGTTATTACGCCATCGATGTCAAGAGTGCCTCTTACCGAGTTTGAATAACAGTAAGTAAAGTTCTTTCACATGATTCATATTTGATTCTTTCTAAGGAGGGTTGCCCATCTTAAATCAAGATCTTAAAGGCTGTCTTAATTGATAGCTGTTATTAAATAGGTTGTTACCAACAGACCTAGGAATCTCACAAAACAGATACTGTATCATTCACAAGTCTTGATGTGGTCAGCTGAAAAATCAACAAAGTTTGATTGTTGTGATTGTTGTGATTATGTGCTGTGATTCTATGATTGTGATTAATACTGATAATCAGTCCTTCTTGTCATATTCCTTACATACAGTATTGTGACCTGTCAAAAGTGGGTACTTTTCGTAGAGATTCTCACAGAAATTTTTTTCAAACTTGTTTTGGTCCCAGAAATTAAAATATTTTTTCCACCCCTGATATCATTGCATATATGCTGATTACTTAGGGAGCAGTAGCTTTTCAAACGCCGGGCTTCTTTTTTGCTCACCCGGTAGTAAACCGATAATCTCTTCGGGTAAGTACTTCCAGGATTCTACGTCCCTTTGCAAAAACAGAATTTTTGCATCTTCATTAAGTGTGATTTTAAATATTTACAGCTTCTTACCTTCAACAGCTCAGCCTTTGCTACTGAATCTATGTTCAAGAAACTGGTCTCTAGGGGATCAGTTGGGATAGAGACATCCATTTTTATCATTTTCTCCGCGAACTCTTCAAGGGGCTCTCCAATTTTTTTTTGCATTCAATCTAAACAGTTACAACAATACATATTACTTAATTACATTACTTACAAAAAACTATACCCTACTACTATTACAATACCATGTGAAGCAAAAACTATGACTACCTCATGGCAACATAAAACAGGAAACACGAACATAGCACTACACGTAACGACGTTAAGAAGGGAATGGAAGGAGATTGAAGGAAACAGGACAATTTCTTGGGATATTATGAAAAATCTTTAATCAAGACGCTCTGTCTTGAGGATATACGTAATAGTCAAAGTTAGAATTGATCTGTTAACCTCATAAGACAGACTCTCGTCACCGTACAAAAGAAGTTGCAAAAAGCTATTGCTCCAGACAGAATGCCCACTATTTTGAAGAACAACATTATCATGGCTCTCCAATGAAAACTTTGTTACATACATTTATATACCATTGAAAGTAAAATATCGTTCGGATATAATAAACCATAATTTAAAAACCAATTTACAATTATACAAAAGAAAAAGTAACCCTTTATTTATTTCTTAAGGATACCATTTTAGACTCACCAGGAAGGCTATTCCTTAGTTAAGCCCCCCCCCCCGGAAAGGAAAGCATTTTTGCCTATTTGCTGACTTTTTCTTTGGCAATCTTAAATCATTCTCAATTTTACGGAGGTTGCAGGAGGAGCTTGCTGAGTTTTAGTTAAGAGATTGCACAGGTATGGTGGAGCCAGATCATCGAGTAACTAGAAGAGCATTGATTTAGACTTATTGCCAATGAGTTCTTCAATGAGACAAGGACAGGTTTTGTAAGACAATAGCTTCAGTTGCTTTTATTGACACCTAAATTCAAAGAGATTTGCGATTGCAGACAAAAGAAATTCTCTCAAGCAGAAATTCAAAACAAACAAAGCAGCAAAGTTTCTCTGAAACCCAGATAGATATCTGGCTTTTTGTGCACTCCACATATGGTTTTTAAGAGCAAACATGAGCGTATATTGAAAGAAGGAACATATATCTAAACATCTACCGCGGGCATTTTATTTTTGCTGTTCAGAAGCTGAGAAGTAAGTGCTTTGATTGCACCCACAAATTACGAGAACTGAATCGCCGCAAAATCGGTTCCTATACCAAACAAATAAAATGCCCACGGTAGATATTTAGATATATCCTCCTTCTTTCAATATACGCTCATTTTTGCTTTTAAAAGCCATTTCTGGAATGCACAACAAGCGAGATAGCTACCTGGGTTTCAGAGAAACTTTGCGCCTTCGTTTGTGTTGAATTTCTGCTTGAGAGAATTTCCTTTGTGTGCAATCGCAAATCTCTTTGAATTTAGGTGTCAATAAAAGCAACTGCTGCTATTGCATTACAAAATCTGTCCTTATTTTCTTCAATGGCCTTCCAGGCCAGCTCCGCAATGAAATCTTTAAGATTTCTCTACTGGTCCATTTATTTTTTGCTTTTACATGAAACTTTACGGATCCGATCCCATTTCGACCTGCTATCCATGCCCCAAATAGCTCGAACTCTGAATCAACCCCCGTTGATCTGCAAGTGCGAGCTTGATTGCGCAGATTAACGGGGGTTGATTCAGATTTCCGTGGTAAATTTTGTCGAATTCAGCAGGTACTGTTGAGTTCGAATTTCGAATATTGGGCTTAAGGGAAGCTACAGAGCCTACTGCGAAAGATAAATAAGGCCGACTACATGAGCTTTAGCAGCGAAATTTGTTGAGTTTTGGCAAAAAATTAAACTGAAAGCTATCTAAGAATGTTGCCTGATGAATAAGCAACATTTTGATGTGTTGTTTTGGATGTTTGGACGAATGAAGATGCAACGTGGGTGAAAAGAAAACAGTTGTTGCTGATCTGTTTGGAAATAAGTTGCGTCCCTATTCTTATAACTGTACTTAGATACAGCAGTGCAATACTAACGCAAATCAAAACGAGCGGCATTTTGATTTCATTGCGCCTTGATAGCTAGCCTTCTTCGAGGCGCTGTATTGGATTGATCGACGACAAGGACAAACAACAAAAACGAATGGAATGTCATATGAGACACAGACGAGAAAACCTGATCTGCAAGCACTTTCATCGAGATATTCCGTCTGAAAAAAGAAAAGATCTTTAGTTAGAATATTCGAAGGCCCCTTACTGAAATACGTTGGGCTTCCTGTTAGCTTTCCCGTAAAGTTCTATTACATTTGATTTGCAGATTTGCAGAATGGGCCGCGCTCTCTTCAATCCCTTTCCCTTAGCTTAAGCACTTGCAATCCAAATGTCCCGACGTCCAGCTGTCCCGTAAAGTTCTATTACATTTGATTTGCAGATTTGCAGAATGTGCCGCGCTCTCTTCAATCCCTCTACCTTAGCTTAAGCACTTGCAATCCAAATGTCCCGACGTCCAGCTGTCCCGTAAAGTTCTATTACATTTGATTTGCAGATTTGCAGAATGGGCCGCGCTCTCTTCAATCCCTTTCCCGTAGCTTAAGCACTTGCAATCCAAATGTCCCGACGTCCAGCTGTCCCGTAAAGTTCTATTACATTTGATTTGCAGATTTGCAGAATGAGCCGCGCTCTCTTCAATCCCTTTCCCGTAGCTTAAGCACTTGCAATCCAAATGTCCCGACGTCCAGCTGTCCCGTAAAGTTCTATGACATTTGATTTGCAGATTTGCAGAATGTGCCGCGCTCTCTTCAATCTCTCTACCTTAGCTTAAGCACTTGCAATCCAAATGTCCCGACGTCCAGCTGTCCCGTAAAGTTCTATTACATTTGATTTGCAGATTTGCAGAATGGGCCGTGCTCTCTTCAATCCCTCTACCTTAGCTTAAGCACTTGCAATCCAAATATCCCAACGTCCAGCTGTCCCTTAAAGTTCTATTACATTTGATTTGCAGATCAAAAGCAAGATCAAAGTATGAGACAGATCCTGATGTAGCCTAAACGACGGAACTGGCAGGCTGGCAAGCTCATTGAAAACCAATTCAAGATTAGGTATATGTAAATTTTTAAATTCTATTTTCGTAGCCATATACATGCATGAGTTTCATATTTTAGTCTCTTTATAAGAAACTCAAGGAATGATTGATGCAATGATGTGGTAGTTAGATCACTTTGAATAACCCTTTCCCCTCGGCCACTGTAAGGTGGCGTCTACATGGGATCGGCTCCATCTGGAACCTGGACTTGCTCCAAGTCTCGCTCTTGATCAATAAACAAACAGGAGGGAAGAAGAAGAAAAGGGAAGGGAAAAGGAAAGGAGAGCGAGACTTGTGGACTACGCGTTCTGAATACAAGACTGCGCAAAATCTTGACCGGCGACTTTCTTTCATGTTAGCGGAGGAGCCAAACAAACTTGTGCAGGTGAAAGCCAAGCCTTGCTTTCGGAGCGCGTAGTCCACAAGTCTCGCTCTCTTTCCCTTTTCCCGTCCCTTTCTCTTCTGCTTCCCTCCCATTTGTTTGTTGATCAAGAGCGAGACTTGGAGCAAGTCCATCTGCAACCGTACCAAAATTGCTACGTTGAGGCCGTACGTTTACGCAGGAACTGTTGGAACCGTTCTTTATGGATCTGATTGGAACTGCTTTGAACAGTTGCCGCTATACCTCGTTTACACGGAATCAGTTGCAAAAAGTTTCCAAGGCTTTGTGAAATGACCAATATTTTGCAAACAAAGGCTTTAGAGTTTCTTTTTTTCAAACCAAAGACAGAAATTCTTTGAATTACGACGTTTAAGACGCCTTCTATCTGTTTGATTGCTTAAACAATAGATAACAGCATCATTCTCTAGCTGCTCCTGTTGGAAACGTTCCACCCGTTAACACTAAATTTTCTGGAAACGGTTCCAAATAGGATCAGCATCCTACGCGCCACGGCCCCCTGAAAAGCAGTTGCTGATCAACTGATGGGGCTACCGTGTTTAAAGAATTAAAAATTGAATTGAAAAAAAATTGAATTGAATTGAATTGAATTGAGGCGGTATACCAGTATGGAATTACACCGAGATGGGAACGTTTAGGCCTTGCGTTTACAGATGACCTGCTGGAAATGCTCCAAGTGGAACGGTTGGCCATTCAATATATCTTACATTTAACTATACCTATTCTAATCACTATACGACACTACAGGTACAATACCATGGGGAGCGAAAGACAATGACTACCCCCATGGCCAATATAAAAAGACACGCAACCTTAAGCCTGCTCTCCATAGCCAGGGTTTGAGCGCGCGGGCGCTGTGACCAAATAGGAGCATGCGTAGTGGATGAAATTTAGTGATCAATCTGATCGCAAGCGACCGAATTTTTTGGGAGTAGGAACAAGTTCAACTCCCATCGCAGGCATTTGCAATCGCTACCGAAGGAATCAATCTTGGTCTCAGCGCCCGCTTGCTGAAATGCTGGATATGGAGAGCAGCCTTTCAACTAGCATACAACAACGTTTCAAACGACTAAAAACTGATGGAAAATGCGATTAGATTCTGTTCCACATCAAATGTCAGGCAAGGGCTGCGATGACTGTGTCACAAGCCTTGATAGTAGATAAAATACTGTTATTCAGTGCCAAGAAGTGACGCTGTTATTCATTGTTAAAGCACTTAATTAAACAAAAGTCGTCTTAAATGATGGAATTCAAAAAATGTTCGTCTTCCTTTTGAAAAACAATCGAGATCGAACTGTCTTTGTTTTGAAAAAATCGATCTCAAGTAAATGTGGCAAAGTGCGAACAGTTCCAAGCAGTTCCGATCAGTTGCATACGGAATAGTTCCAAGCAGTTCCGATCAATTGCATATGGAACATTTCCACCGATCAGTTGCATACGGAACGTTTCCAAGCACTTCTGATCAGTTGCATACGGAACAGTTCCAACAGCTCTGTGTAAATGCTGCAACCCTAGGCTCAAATCTTTCAAATCTTTAAGAACGTGGGTGTAAAGGTGTATCATATACCGCATTCACACTGTCACTCTTAAGCCAGCTTTCTCCAAACCAGTTTAGATTTTTAACCAATCAAATGACTGGAATTGTTTGATTGACCAATCAGAAAGTCTGTTTAAAAACCTGGTTTAATTTAAGCTGGTTTAGCTTGCAGTGTGAATGGGGCAATATGTTTCTGTAGATTGAATGCTTTCAAAGGAATTTTCGGTGATTTTCTGCAAATTTGACTTGGCAATTTTTTGATACCTTGATTATTTTCAAAAGGGGGGAATTTTGATGATTTTTTAACGATTCATCAAAAATTTTGAAAAGATAAAAATCACGGTAGATCATATATTACTTGAGGACAATTGATAGCATCTTCAAGAAAACCATAGTTTATGAAGGTCTACGATATGATGGTAAGCAGAAATCTGTAACTCTTCTGGTTACAGATTGAGAAATTTGATAACATCACAGCCTCAAATTTTATAAATGCGGCCATTTTCAAACAAATCAAGATGTCAAAAAATTGTCACGGCAGATTTACAGCAAATTACCCAAAGTTCCTTTCAAGCACTAAAATTCAAAGAAAAATATAATAGAATTCTACACGCACCCGTTTAAAGATTTTAAAGAGCGTGCAACTCTAGCTTCCGCTACTGTAAATAGGCAGACTTGGAGTGAAGATGTAGGCTTCTATATTGTGTGCCAGAAATAATACGATCCATTTTTGTGAAGTAGCTGTAACTTCGATTGTGCCGTTTATTGCACCTTTGCACGGGAAGGCTTCAACTTACTGTTTGAGACTAGTCTGGAATTAGACTGATGATGATGAGTCCCTTGTATCCCTGTGGTAAACCTTGCTCAAGAGGGACTCATAATGAAACAATGAAAAACTTGTTCCTATTTTCTTCAATCATCAATGGAATTATGAAAGAATCACGGCTTCGAATCGCAATCCCGTGGGAGTTTTTTCAATTCTTTAGTCGAATCGAAAATTCTATCACATTACACCTTAACAATAGTAATTCACAAATCTCGCAATCTGATTGGTACGTTAGGAATTGCGAAGTTTGGGCCTAAATAGGGCCAAGTTTTTCAGAGTAATACTATGAGTCTCTATTGCCTGAAGCGCCATCATCAAGTGAAATAGCACAGGGCAACAAGATACTCATCGTTATCAGTCTAGTCTGGAATCGGCGTACCTCTCGCTCTTTTTTACGCCGACGTATTGCTTTGTTCTCCAAGAATGCTTGGTGTAAAATTTGGCAGTCAAACACTGAAAATCCATGTTTCAATGTACTCTAAAAATTTTTGGCGCATTCTCGTGTTATAACAAAGAGAAGCGTTTGGCGTAAACGTGTAGTGCACGGAATTTGCCGATTCCCCTATGGGTTGGAGACCTTGTTTGGGTCAGCCTGACAAATGGTTGCTTGTTTAGAGAACAGGAAATGCAGTGTAAGTTGTTGCTTAGTAAACGGCACTCTGCTCTGTTTTTCTTCAGCAATAGCAAACTTGAGTAAATTTTCAAAGAGAGGATTGTTGCGTTGTAAGGGAGCTGCCATAAAAATTGGAACAGAGGGGGGCAGAAGGGATTTCGAAATTTGTCATGACATTATGCAGCCCAATGCAGGAAACAGAAACTGTTCACATAGCCCCTAAACATCTGCAGAAATGATTTGATGGCCCCATTGCTTCAACATGAGCACTGTGGCCTAGTGGCCTAGAAACTTCTTCAAGAAAAATTTTCTAGCCATGCATCATGCTCTCAATACCATATTTGTGGGATCCCGTATAACATTTTAATAAGGCAGGGAGGACCTTCAGATACAGTAAAACCCCGGAAACAAGAACATAGCAAAATAAGAACCTGCAGACTGATTTTGTGGGAAAGGCACCCAAATATAAGAACCAAATACATACTGATTTACTTCAATGTTCTTATGTGATGGTACACTTGATTAAGAAATTTCATCAAATCAGTGTAAACAATTTATTGACAACTGAACACCTCCAACAGTTTCAGGAATATGCAAATTCTTTTATCTAGCTGTATGATTTAAATCGCTTTGTCAATAACAAAAATACCATACCTTCTGATATTGAAATACAGTCATTATACCCTTAAGTATATTTAACACATACTGTTTACTGTAGCTATATATTCATCATAGTCATAACTGTCCTTGTGATAAGAACCAAACCCTGTAAATGTCATAAGTACCCCTTTTATAAGAACCTAGCCAGTCTGTCTTTTAGAAAAGTATTTTCTTGTTTGCGGGGTTCTACTGTACTGCAGTCTTGGAAACTAAAGGATGCTTTCCATATCCGGCATTTTGAGCGCGCGGGCGCTGCGACCAAGATTGATTCCTTCGGTAGCGATCGCAAGCGCCCGCGATGGGACTTGAACTTGTTCCTACTCCCAAAGCGCCCAAAAATTGGTCGCTTACAGTCAGATTGACCATTAAAATTTATCAACTGCGCATGCTCCTATTTGGTCGCGGCGCCAGCGCGCTCAAAACGCTGGATATGGAGAGCATCTTAAGATGGAGAACATTTTCATTTCATTTCATTTTAAAATTATTTACCCAGGGTACAATTCAGTCTATATACTGTTTTACAATTGGCCCTTCAAAAACTATTTACAAAATAAAGAGTTATATAATACAAAATTTACAATAAAAATAAAGAATAATGTATATGATTATTTTTCCTTCAAAAATCAATGATCAAGAGAACATCAAAATTATCACTGACAAATTCAAAACATTTGTGAAATATTGTGAGCAATCCTGAAACGAATAGCTTATTGGCCCATGTTTATCACTTGAGGTAGTTTGTTAGCCTAACGTTTTCCATCCAATAGTTTTAGTGACCCTGTTAAATCCCTTCCGCCCCTCTCCTGTTCCATTATTTATAGCAACTCCCTTTTTGAAGTTTTCATATTTGTAAATAGGGTTATTTGTGTTGTTTACCTATAAGACAACACCATTAAGGCCACGGTTATACTAAACTAGATAGCTATCGTCGCACAGCAACTTTCGTACCGGATAGGCGCTGTAACAACTTTCGGATAGCAACTTTCGGAGCGGATAGCAACTTTCGTACCGGATAAGGGTGCTGTTTACATCACACCAGAATAGACCTTTTAGCTATTCTACAAAAGAGCCTGGATCGAGCGTTATTTTTATACATTTTTATACACGAGATTCGATCGAGTGGCGTTAGAGCTTCTATCACTATTGTGCACATTCGAAAATTCTACAAAATGTAGCAAAGTATCGTTCGATTGAGATTCTTTTTCAGAATAGCTAAAAGATCTATCATCCGATTCAAGACACTCCACAGATCGGAGCGAATATCACTTCGTTTCATAGGTAATATGAAAGTCACTCCGGCATGGTTTTGGCATGATAGGCCAGTCATCCGATACGATGGGGCGAAGGTAGGCCAGTCAGACTACTACTGAAACAAAGCCCCCTGCTCCTTTACTAGTTGCAAATTTTTTTTCTTTGAAAGTTACATTTTGAGGGTTGGAGTTTCCCATAAATAAACCGTAGTTGTGCTTTGCTTCAAATCCCAAAGCAACATGAAGAGAATAAATCTGGAGCTTGGAAAACAGAAAGGAAACAAAATTCACTCACCTGCATCCATTTCAAGTATGTATTTTCAAAACATTCTTCGCAGCGAAGTTATGCAGTTTAAAACCAAAACAAAACAAGAGAGAATTTCTTAGATGGCGTCAGCAAATAATTTTCGCGCTCTTTCGAAAAAAGCTAGACCCAAATCCTTCAGACACGAAGTTTTTGCAGCGCGGTCAAAACATGGTGAAGACGTTGGCATGGTGCTGTCCGATATGTTTCGTTCTGCAACCACATTTCTTTTCTTTGAGAACATTTTTTTTTTCATTTTAACAATGTTTACCCTGGGATACAATTCAGTTAGAGAGTAGATTAAGCAACTGCTTTCCAATTGTCCCAGCAAAAAATAAGATAACAAGCTAATGAGAAATAAACCTATTTACAATATTTTCTAATTACATGGCTATAAAACGAGAAAAATAAAAATAACGATGACTCTTTCGATGTAGAACAGCTGTCCTTGAATATTGTCAATTCAAGGCTTTTAGTTGCGTTTGAATGACTGAATCGAAGGGGCTAATTTCATTTCCGAGTCGAGTTTATTCCATGCCTTCGCTCCACGAAACGCAAATGATTTTTGGCCATAAGCAGTTCTCATCTTTGGCACTGCAAGATTGCATTTTGTATCGCGAAGGACCCTGGTATGAACATCAGACAATTTGTAGAAAATGTTACCCAGGTTTTCAGGTGCGAGTTCGTTCAAAGATTTATACACCATTGTACAAGTTTCTCGCTTGATTAGTTTCTCAATTGACGGCCAGCGAATTGAGAAACTAACCAATCGAGAAACTTTGGAGAAACAATTGAAATTGAAAGGTGAAGGTGAAGGTGAAGTTGCGTTTTTCAGCGCCAAGCGCTGGGATCGCAGAAATAGAGCAGACCTAATCGAGTCCGCGACCCCTTGTTATGACGCTCAAGTGGTGGGGCTCTACCGGGACTCGAACCCACTCCGCCTGACTATTCTGGCTGCAATGTCAGAGGATTACACCACGGCGCCACAACACCTTCAGACCTATTTTCAAGAAAACCATAGTTTATGGATGTCTACAAGATGGTATCAAGCACAACTCTTTCACTCTTTTGTTTTGTGATTTAGAAATTTGATGACGTCACATCATAAAATGAGCTGAAATATAAAACATGCTGTAATTTCGACAAAAATTCAAGATTTCTGAAAGTCCAGCGGTAGAAAACAAAGAGAAATAATGAGAAACAATTGAAATTGAAAACAAAGGATTAGGAAACATTACTGGATTGCCTGCGTACCATAAGTTCCAAATCTACGAAAAAAGGCGGGTGAAGAATTCAATGGCCTATTTCTTTAAACTGAGTGACTTCGAAGGAACTTTAACTATTTTTCTATGATTCTACCGCTGGACTTTCAGAAATCTTGAATTTTTGTCGAAATTACAGCATGTTTTATATTTCAGCTCATTTTATGATGTGACGTCATCAAATTTCTAAATCACAAAACAAAAGAGTGAAAGAGTTGTGCTTGATACCATCTTGTAGACATCCATAAACTATGGTTTTCTTGAAAATTATTTGACCTTTCGCCAAGAGGCTTAGAAATTACGATAGTTTTAAGTATTTTTCGAAAATTTTCTTGAATTCTTAAAAAAGAAGAAAAACACTGTAATTCTGAAAATATTGAAGATTTCAGAAAAGTCCAACGGCAGATTTACTGTAAAATAGTACAAGTTTCTTTAAAGCTGTTCAGTTAAAAAAGATAGGTCATTGAATTTTACACCCAGCTTTTTAAAGATTTGAAACCTATGCTTGCCTGCTTATGATGTAAACAGAAGGTCGAACTGGCGTGAAAGTTAAGACGCGATGATGGCTATCTGGTATAATGTAAGCAATTCCCGAATCCAATAGAAGTCGCTCGCAACGAGACGCGACGATAGCTATCCGGTATAGTGTAAACGGGGCCTAAGCCTTTGATGATTTTAGAAAAAATGTGACTGCGACACTTATACTTCGTTCACACGACGCCAGCAAATTTTGAAAACGCTGCAAATGGTGACGGACGGGCCGCACGATGACGGCGTAGTTTTTGCCGGCAGGTTGTGAAAACAGTAAACTTTGAGAACGGAACTCCAACTGGCACATTTTGGAAAGTGCATTTTGTGAACACTCGAAAATGATGGAAACAGAACATTTTTTTACGCTTTTGGAATAAGACTGACCGATTCTCAGGGCGTAGGTACATTTTTGTGGCATCAAAGCCTTGCCACGACTTTCTTACCTTCAAATTTCCTACCGTTTCAATTTTTTCGGCATCTTATGACCGCTAGCTCAGATTTTGCTACCGTCACTTTTTTCCTCGCTTTCAAAATGCGCTGGCATTGTGAGAACGTAGTGTAAAACTACGTTTACACGATGCTGGAACATTTTGAAAACGGTGAAAATGTGATTTTAGCGAAATTTTAGCTACAGTTCACAAGATACCGACAAATTTCAATAACAGTAGAAACTTGGACAGTAACATACTCGTTGCAATCACTCAAAGAATTTTACGTAACTGAAACGTGCATGCAGCTTAATAGTCGACCCGCTTCGCTCTAAAAGCGTCGAAGAGAGTTCCGTTTCCATAATGTCAAGTGTTCGTTCGATGCCGTTTTCAAAATCAACCGTTCTCAAAATCTGCCTGCAAAAATGTGCTATTTTCGTGTGAAAGGGAAGCGTATCCCTCACACTTTGCACCGTCTTCAAAATATGCAAGCCCCGTGTGAACGCAGTTTGATAATGTTCTTTCGACTCGTGCTGGTTTTTATGCTGCATCAGAGAATGTGGACTGGCCTTAGAAATGAAGCATTGTCGTGCAATGCGACAAATAATTGGTTAACATTACAATACCACATCACTGTGCTCTACCGCATGAGTCAAAAAAATAACGCCTGGTGTTGGCAAGGCTACTGCTCCATCAGTATAGACGCAAAGTTATTTTGCAATACCTGATTGCATAGCTAACATGTTTGATTATTTTTAGAAATTTTCCTGGCTAAAATCGGTCACGCCGTTCAGATTCTGTTAGGGATTTTCTTAAATGAATCCCTTTGAGAAACCTTAATAAAGGTGCTAAAATTACAAGCAAGAATCCCTAATGTCTTTCTCCACAACGATAACTTTCAGCACGCTTTAGCACGTGCTTTCCTTTTGGCGGCTTGAAAAGTCTTTCCCCTAGTGTGAATAACTTATTCAGGGGATTCCATTCTCCTATTAGGAAAAAATACAAGAACACATCCAAGAGTCATTATTGCTAGGAAGGAGAACAAAGGGAAATTTTGCTTGCTGTTTTCGCTCGTTTTTGCAGGTTTTCGAAAGGGGCTTTCTGTAGAAAATCTCCTATTCCGACGGGAAGGATTGACCGATTAAAGCCGGGTAAATTACTGAACCTAATTTGACATATCGGGGATAAAACAAGACAGTTTTCAACATCATTGCTTTGATATTCAGGGAGCAGGATTTTTTCAAACACCGGGCGTTTTTGTTGACTCACCTGGTATCATGCCAGCATAAGGTTTAGATGTTCAAAAAGGTCGATGAATCATTCTGTCTTATTTTCCATTGAATTGGATCGCTTGAAACCAAACATTTCGGCGTAGACTTATGACAATAAGTCTCTTGTATTTCTGCGTTAAACCTTGCTAAGCACATCCCCATCGGACAAATATATTAAGTAACCCCCCCCCCTCGGGCATAGTATTCACAAATCTCGCAATGACCAGCACATTGTCAAAACAGCATCCTTTGAGAACTCGAAAATTACAGTAAAACCCCGCAAACAAGAACATAGCAAAATAAGAACCTGCAGACTGATTTTGTGGGAAAAGACACCCGAATATAAGAACCAAATACATACTGATTGACTTCAATGTTCTTATGAGATGGTACACTTGATTAAGAAATTTCATCAAATCAGTGTAAACAATTATTGGCAGCTGAACACCTCCAACAGTTTCAGGAATATGCAAATTCTTTTATCTACCTGTATGATGTAAATCGCTTTGTCAATAACAAAAATACCATACCTTCTGATATTGAAGTACGGTCATTATACCCTTAAGTATATTTAACACATACTGCATACTGTAGCTATGCTGTATATTCATCATAGTCATAACTGTCCTTGTGATAAGAACCAAACCCTGTAAATGTCATAAGTAGCCCTTTTATAAGAACCTAGCCAGTCTGTCTTTTAGAAAAGTATTTTCTTGTTTGCGGGGTTTTACTGTATTAGAAATAGAACATTTTTCAACGCTTTCAAAATGAGACTAAACGGTTCTTAACGAAGCAGGGTCACGCAACCGTAAACATTTAATCTATATTGTTGCCCACACGTTTTCATTGTGTTCTGCACAGATTTTGGTGGATGGGCTGAATCCACACTAAAGTTACTCCTAAAAATCCACAAATATCACAGCATTCGCACAACATTTGACCGTTTCGGTTGTTTCTCTACGAAGTACAAGAGTCCATGTTCAAATAGCACTTTCATCTTTAGAAAAGTAGTGGAAAATCACTGTGATATCGCAGATCAAAAATACTGCAAAATCGTCGTTTCAAAAGAAGTTTGTTTACATTACGTGACCCTGCCCCTTTAAGGTGTAAATACGTTTCTTTGGCATCAGATTCTTGGAGAGATTACAATGAACCAGTCACTGTATTGTGGCACTGTGTTGTAATCCACTGACTTTGCAGCCAGAACAGTCAGGCGGACGGGGTTCATTTCCCACCATCGCCTCTTGAGCGTCATGACAAGGGATCACGGACTGGATTAGTGCTTAGCTATCTTCTGCGATCCCAGCGCTAGGTGCTAAAAGCCGCAACTTCACCTTCACTGTTGAATTTTCTATTTTCAAATTTTGCTGGTATTGTGTGAACCCTAGCCCAAATTTTGCTATCATCACATTTTTCACCGTTTTCAAAATGTGCCGGCATCGTGTGAAGGCAGTCTTCGAATCTTTGCAAACAATTCAATTCAATGAAAGATTTGACAGAATTTTTCACTCGCCGTTTTGAAAGATTCCAAACATCTGAGCCCAACGTTTGTCATGCCAACCTCAGACCTGATAGAATCTTTACAACGTCGATGGTTTTAGCTTTGATAAAGAATTTGTGAAATATTTTCTTGCTTCTTCTGTGTGATTTTGGATCTAGTTTAGCATATACCTTAGCCTCCGAGCAGGCTGTACCCAAGGAAAAGGTAGTGTCTGCACAACACCTTTGTGTAGTGCCTGCTTCAACATAGGTTAGGTTAGGTTGTATAGCAACAGCCTAGACTTATGACGATGAGTCCCTTGTATCCCTGCGGTAAACCTTGCTCAAGAGAGACTCATCATGAAACAGTGAAAAACCCGGCCCTATCTCCTGCATTCGATCATGATTCGATCGATCGAATCAGAATCGAACAACTGCCTTAGCTCTGTTCAACGGTCACTCCCGGAAAGAAAATACGATAAAAACCACGTTAAGCAGGCGTTTCATCAAAGAAACTTGGTATTAATCTGAAGGAGGAAGTTCACTTTACCTGGTAAGTCCAAAATGAGTCTTTCAACGCTACATTCTCCATGTGTTGAGACCAAAACAAAACAGAGAAAACTTCAGCCACCTACCGCAGCAACTTTGCTCAAAATCTTGTCTACTGCATCATTCGAATCGAGAATTCGACATCATTTTTCTCTGCCAAATCTCGCCATCTGATTGGTACGTTAGGAATTGTGAAGTTTGGGCCTAAATAGGGCCAAGTTTTTCAGAGTAATACTATGAGTCTCTATTGCCTGAAGCGCCATCATCAAGTGAAAGAGCACAGGGCAACAAGAGACTCATCGTCATCAGTCTAGCAACAGCATAGATTAGGTGGTGTAAATTAGCTGTTGTTAGTTACAAGTAAACCAACTTTAAATGAATTTTTATGACTAGAAATAGCTATCGCTAACTAATGCCCACGCTTCCTCCCTTCAGTGGAAGCCTGAATCACATTAGGAAAACATTGCAACGGCTGCTAAAAACTTTTTTTGAAGTGTTCACGAGACGACATACAGCGAAAAATACTCTCGCAGGGTGAAAGGCCAAGCTCCTCGTTTGATTCAACAGGGAATTACTAATTCCTAGAATTTTGGTTTGGCCTAACTTAACCTATACCTGCTCAATTTGTAGCGAGAACACTGGCTCTGCCCTTGCATACCCTGGCGGACTTCCTGCCAGGACTTTCGCATTGAAGCCCGCATGGTAGACAAATCCCCAATCAAAATGTCAAAGTCATTTACACATCAATAATTTCCAAAGAACGAAATCTGTAAGCCTGTGTGGCAATTCAAGAAAACGGAAGTTTTGTGAAGATCCAGACAAATGCTTGTTCGTCGACCAGTACAATATCGATTGTCATGAAATCGATTGTCATTGAGCTCCGGATATCAAGAAAACATTAGAACAAAGACCTGAATTGTTTTACGTCATAATACAAAGTGATGGAAAATTTTGCTGACGCATTTTATACTGGTCTCTCAAGCAGGCTGTGAAGGTGGAGTAAAGTCTCTCTTCCGTGAAATCAGAATGAACTGACCAATGAGAATCAACCAAAAATTTCATTTCACCTCACCATACCGGTGGTGTTTCGTTTGTATGGAAAAATTTCACCTCACCTAGGTGAGATTCCACCTCTGGTGAGGTGGGATTTCACTATACCGGTGGTGTTGCGTTCGTCATGTAAAAGCGAACTGAAAATACAAAGGATTCTTTTGGAAGGTGGAATCTCACCTCTCAGCCCCGGGTCTGGCAGGTGAGGTGTTTTTCCTCATATAAACAGGGCCTAAGTGACCCAGTGAGAGGTCAGATGTTCATCGTGGTCCTTGTGGTTGAAAAGTATATACACAGGAGGTTCAATAGACCTTTTAGCTATTCTACAAAAGAGCCTGGATCGAGCGATGTTTTTATACGATTTTATACGCGAAGCTCGATAGAGTGGCGTTAGAGGTTCTAGCAGTATTGTGCACATTCGAAAATTCTACAAATTGTGATGAAATATCGTTCGATCCACATTCGTTTTCAGAATAGCTAAAAGGTCTATTATCTACTGAGGAAAGCATAAGTATTGCCAGGAACTGTATATATGTAGACATAATTTCTCTCAAAGGGTTTGCCATTTTGAAGCTGGAGTCTCACTTGTGAAGCGTTTTGTACTAAGGAAATAGGAGATTCACATCTTGTCCGGGGGCTTTGATTTTGCTTCATATTTTTCACTGGGCAAATCACCGGGGTACAATGTACCAGAGCCCCGTCAACTACTTCAAAGCATTTTATTCCGTACAATTTTCAACAACCATGGTAATGTTATCATGGAAAATAAATAAACTGGAAGGTCCAGGAGTGGGGTACTCCCAAGGGGCCACAACCAAAGCCCCCTTCTTTGTCCATCTCTTAAATGATGTGTCAAAATTGCAATAAATGTAATAAATATGATATCTACAGTTTTTTTGTTGATAAATTGTCCGTTAGTAGATAGTCTTAAAGCCAACAATACAATGTGGACAGTGAGTATTGTTGTGCAATGAAGCATTGGTCTTGAAGGAAGTGTTACGGCATCCTGTGGAGAAAGAAATTGAAATAAGGACCAAAATAAGCATCAAGTTCTTTGAAATTCAAAGCCTCAAGGAAGCAGTCATAAGTATCAGCTTTATGGGCAGGGACGTAGGAAGTACCTCCAACTTGGGGGGCACGACGCCTCAAGAACAAGGGGGAATTTTCTAAAATAAAAAGGGCACTTCTTTGTTTATTTCAAAATTTGGGGGCACATGCCCCCAGTGCCCTCTGTTCCCACATCTATGTTTATGGGGGGAAGATCATACTTGGATGGGCCATGAAAAATTCTGCCATGACTTTTAAGGCCTATGAAAAATAATCAAATGTATTTTATGGGACCATAAAAGTTTTATCATAAAATTTATTTCTAAAGTTTGTCAATGGCTGCAAATGCTGCAAAAATTGTTTTCTGTTGCTTTTTTCCACTTAAAACCTGCTTTTCTGTTCATTTCTTTTCTTCTCCTTCTCTTGTTTAATTCAGTGGCTGACCGGTGCTTCATCATAAAGTTGTATTCCTGAAATTATACTACTGAGTAAACTCATCAAGCCTACATTCTAAAAACTAAATTATTTTATGGGGTCATAAAAAATATCCTAGTTCTTGCTATTGGGCCATAAATAAGTGAATAAGAATCTAGGATGGGCCATCAATTTTTTTGCTAGATTTTTGGAAAATCATCCAACCCCATACTGCAGATACCTTATGACCGTTCCCTAAACTTATGGCCAAACGTGGACTGCAGGTCATGCAGTACCTTGCTCTATAAAGCAATTTCATGCAAGTCCAAATATTTTGCAAACAAATCATAGGCATGGTACATACATTGATTTAAAATTCAGCATAGTGACACAATTTTTTGGTCACGTCCCTTGTTGGAAGAACAAACATAATTTCCAAGAATTTCTATGGATTTCATCGTGTGTTATGATGGCAAAATGATGCAGGAATTCGAAATACAACATAGAAATTTGGAATCTATACACAAATTTTACCTAAACAAACTCTAACAAACAAGGGCAGATTTTGTAATGCAATAGCATCAGTCGCTTTGGTTCACACCTCAATTCAAAGCGATTAGCGAATGCAGACAAAAGAAATTCTCTCAAGCAGAAATTCAAAACAAACGAAGCCGCGAAGTTGGCCTGAAACCAGTACGGCAAACTATCGTTTGGTGCGGCTGAAGAGAAGTTCTTAAGAGAAGGTATGTGCTTGTAACGAAAGAAGAAGGGCAAATCTAAAGTTCTGTCTCGCGGATTTCTTTATTTGATTCAGGAGCTGAGGAGTGACTGTGTACATCTGAGCAATGAATATGCAAAAATTGCAATAATGCCCTCTGTTCGATTTCTGAATCAAATAAAATCTGAGAGACAGAACTTTAGATTTACCCTTCTTCTTTCGTTATAAGCACATACCTTCTCTGAAAAACTTCCCTTCGCCAACACCAAACGATAGTTTGCCGTACTGGCTTAAGGGCAACTTTGCGGCTTCGTTTGTTTTGAATTTCCGCTTGAGAGAATTTCTTTTGTCTGCATTCGCTACTCGCTTTGAATTGAGGTGTGAAACAAAAGCGACTGATGCTATTGTATTGCAAAATCTGCCCTTGTTACTGTAACATAGAAACATTGTTTACAAAAATGTGGTCTTTTTGGCTATGACTGTGCCTTCAGTTTTAAGAAACATTAATGTTACTTTATTTGGTGGCAAATAGATACTTGAAGTAAAGTAAAACACCGCAAAATACTTTTCTAAACAACAGACTCACTAGATTCTTATACATGAGGTACTTAGAAAATTTTCAAGGTGTTGTTCTTATCGCAAGGACACTTGTTACTTTGATGAATACATAGCTACAGTGTACAGTGTGGGTCAAATAAACTTGAGGGTAGAATGACTGCATTTGAATATTAGTGGGTATGGTATTTTCTTGTTGACAAAGAAATTTATGTCATACAGCTTGATAAAACAATTTGCATACCGGGTGTCCCAAAAAAAAAACGCAACGGATTAAGAAAATTCTAACACAAGCTGTTTCAAACTAAAAATTTGATAATAACTTTTCTCAAAATTCACAATAATTAGACTAAATTTTGAGATATTTTTCAGAATTTTAGGTGACCTGGTTGCAGAGTTACAAATCGACAAACTCAAAATTTGCTGTCCTGGCAAAACCAGACCTCCCACAACTAGTGCAAAGCGTGATGCAAAGTTACCAGCGTGGCATTGTCTGCAACTTTACAGGATAACAGACAAGCACATAATTTGATCAAGAAACTGTGGCAAAAGAGGTCCCTTAATGATTTATGAGTTGTCTAGTTTTGAAGGAGCTCTCAGTGTTCATTTCCAATTGAAAGCATAACTGTAAGAATGGCCTAGCCATATTTGAAAAAGCAGCTTCGTCATGACCAAAATCTTCATACAAGTATCCGTTCAATGTTCAATCAACTTTTGTGTGTGAGCACTTGTCAAAAATCTTCGGTAATTGCTAAGACTGTCATTTTTTATAATTTGACCATTTAATCCGCTATTGCTAATGTAGCAGCTCTGGTTTTGACCTGGAAGCAATTTTGAACTTTGCTGATTTTTAACTTTACAATTAAGTCACCAAAAATACTGGAAAATATATCAAAATTTATTCTAATAATTGCAGATTTCAATAAAAATAATTCTTTGCTAACAAGTATGAAACAGCTACCATTAGAATTATTCAAATCTGTGGCATTTTTTCTGGGACACCCGGTATCCCTGAAAACTGTTAGAGGTATTCAGTTATCTCTGAGTGTGTGGCCGAGTGGTTAAGGCGTCTGACTCGTAATCCAAAGGTCAGAACGGCCGTAGGTTCAAATCCCACGCTGGACAGTTTGGTCGCTGTCCGTAACACTAGCCCGGGTCGACCAGAGCCATGTGAGGGAAATCTGGTAGCTGTGGCGGGTAGCTGCGGCGGACTGATGGTAAAACATCCGTGGCCCCTGCTGGAAATAAGTCTCTCAGACTTTCGCGGGCTAGCCACGTTAAATATAAATACCTACCTACCTACCTATCAATATTTGGGAGTTTGTTTACATTGAAATGATGAAATTTCTTAGTCAAGTGTGCTATCTCATAAGAACATTGAAGTAAATCAGTCTGTTTTTGGTTCTTATCTTTGGGTGTCTTTTTCCACAAAACCAAACCAGTCTACAGGCTCTTACTACTTATACATACCTTCAAATGCAATGAACCAGCTTGCACAAAGTGATCAATGTCAATCAAACAGCCAATCATCAAGCATAGAATTGAATAAACAATATTCTGTGTTGATGTCTTAAATTCTGTGATTAGCAGCCAAGCGTACAAGGCAATGATTCCATGTGATAGATTATCAACAACAGCAGGTAGAAACAAGGAATTTCCAAATAATTGTGACCATTGTTTCACTTTTGATAAGTTGAATGCCATGTCACAGCCAACACAGAGAACAATAAACAGGCTGTATTGGGACAATTCTTTTAATGCATACAGAGCTTGGTCTTTCCTACATTAACAAAAAAGATATTGAATGTTACCATTGGGTGCTGGTTTGATTAGCGTTATCTAAGGCAGTGTTTACACAGGATCAATTCCATTTGGAACCGTATCCAAATGGGAATGTTTAGGCATTGCATTTACACAGGACCTGATGGAACCATTCCAAAATGTACTGCTAGCTATACCCAATTGGGTTCAGTTACGAAGCCGATCCCATTTGGAACCATTCCCACCATTTGTTGAAATCAACAGCTTTTCTAACAAAGTTCTTGTAGAACCTCTGCTATATGGTGATAAAAACATTTCAAATGACATTAACATAAGTATACTCAAACTGACTTTAGATTTTATTCACAAAACTGGTTGATTTTTTTAGATAAAATCTTTGTTTCAAGCCATAAATACTTTCCTTACTAAGTCCTTTCTTTGTGTTTCTATTTTTGTTTGTTTTTATTTGTCAGTAAAGATCATTGATATATCTTTTTTGTATTGTTTATTTAAGTCCAGATTGGAAAGTTTGAAAACTGCGCAGGGGATTTTCAAGCAGAGATGAAAATGGCGCAGATAGTATTCCAATTTCTATTGAAAAAGTGCATATGAGCATACTACTTTTACATACAATACAAGCAAACATGCAGTCCTGTTAGTACAAATTTTCTGGGCTTAAGTTTAATGTTCTATGTTTGACCCTTGGGATAGTCATGGGCTCTTGTTTCTAAGGTTGCCTTTCTTGTTATGTCGTTCAATAGTTAGTAGTTCAGGAGTCTTAAGTACCTCATGTTGTAAACCCTCATATTAAATAAAAAGAATTCCCAGAAAGTTCTTGTGTGAATGGGGGGACATTTCCAAACGTGAACAGCCAGGAAATGAGACTGCTATTCATTTTTTAAGCACTTATATACGTAGACAAACAGTGTCTCTTGTTTTGAAAAAGAAGAGATGCCAACGTCCCACCAGATCCCACCAGCACCTTTGAGCATCATGACAAGGGGTCACAGGAGCGATTAGCCATTAGCTATTTCTGCGATCCCAGCGCTCGACGCTGAAAACTGCAACTTCACCTTCACCAATGCCTTTGTTTTAAAAAATATTTATCATGCAACAAAGCCCTTGGAACTTTTTGGAACTGATCCTGTGTACATGTGATATGGAAACAGTTCCAAGCAGTTCCAATCAGTTCCATACGGAATATGGCTCCAACAGACCCCCCCCCCATGTTTGTAAATGCTGCCTACAAGAGAATCAACAGAGATAGAAGCCCCATAGTGGAACACATGTAGGTACAGTATGTACGCTAAGGATCTCCTGCATATAGAAACGTTGAAAATAATGTTAGAACAATAAGTCTATTGAAGTTTAATTAATTTTTGTGTCCTTTACATGTTGTAAGCATTAAATTGCAATTCAAGTGCGTAGGATTGTATGATAAGATTGGTTGATAAATAAATGAAACATGCAGTGAAACATACACATAGGTTCGGAGAAATTTATTGAGGCCCTGATCATCGATATCGATCATATCAAAATGATTTGAAACATTAGATAATTTCAGCAAGTAATACTTACCGCATCTCTCTCTCTCTCTCTCTCTCTCTCTCTCTCTCTTCTTACGAGAGATCAGTGCTTACAGGTGCTTTCTAAAGTAAGCTACTTGCAAGTGAGTAAGCTGTGTGCAGCCATCTTGTTTGGTGTGATGCAATAAATTTTTGTTATTGTTGTTGCTGTTGTTTGTGGATTTGGGAGGAGCATTTTGAGCCGCAGCCAAATCGAAGGAGAGTCCATGTTCAATCGAACTTTGACCAAAAGTCTCTCACTGGAAGCTGTTGTTACAAATTTTACAAAACAAGTTCACAGAACTGTATTTCTGGCCAACAATTAGATGAATTAACCTTATAAGATGATACAAAGATACAGAGTCACCCAGTCTTGTTTTGAACACAAGAAATATGGATTCCAAAGCTGAGCTCGGAGCAGATCTGGTGTCGAAGCAAGTTTTGGGCCTAAATCTTCCATCAAAGCTGAGCGCCGAAGAAATAGAGCCTGTCAGTGGTTCTGTGATTGCCAAGAGAACGGCGGTGCATACAGTGTGTTCCTTGGTCTCTGGAGCAATCGCAGGTGCAGTTGCGAAAACATGTATTGCGCCATTGGACAGAACGAAGATTTCTTTTCAGGGTAAGTATGTTTTGGAAAGATGATAGTCTGCGAAGTTGTTGCCATATGGTGACATGGATTACGTAATAACCGCCCTTCGACGTCAGGAAGGGGATGCCTGAAACAGGAACAACTGCGAAACTGTTCCCGGGTCCTTAGGGTTGTTATTGTGGAGGAATAATCAAACCCCACTTTTCAAACAGATCCTGACAGGGGGTTAGCTTGCACTTTGGCAGTTTAACCCAATTAATAGTGGGCTTTTTGGGCCCTTGCCTAAAGGGTTTGCTTTTTTCTATATTGGTCCACAGATTGCGAAAATTTGGCAAGTTTTATACAGAAAATGCCAACTCATGGGACCTTTGATGTAGATATTTGTCTAGCCAAGGGTGTCATTTTCACAATAATTGATCTAGCCAATGCCAATGGTGCCATTCCAAAGGCTGAAAAAGTAAACCCTTTTCGGCACATCCCAGGTATCTTTACAATAGAAGAATCCCCCCCATCATGGAAATTTGCACTTTCAATTTTTTTCTTTCAGAGCAGAAACTGTGTAAAATGACGTCATGGACCAATCTGAGACGGAAGTGTCTGGATATATAAGCTTTTTGAAATGATAAATTGCAGTTTAAGGCCCTGGGAAGAAAATGTCAAATGCCTAATTTTGGGGTCTGTTGCAGGGAGCTAGGGGGGCTCTCACGCATGCTTGCACAATTTCTGCTCTGTCAGCTGTGAATAATTAAATAGGATTTGTTTGATGCCTATATGCAATCCACCTTTTCAAGGTAAGAGGTGCGAAAGCGGAAGTCTTTTGTTGTTAGAGATTTTGCATTTCTTAGTCTAATATCTTGTTCTGCGTACGAACTTTAGCATGGGAGCACATTTTCACTTTCATATCTGTCTTCGTTTGGAAGTTATGGCGATTTAAAGAATTTGAATTCATAAGAGCTTTGACCGTGAAATCAAATGTTTGGACAAATTTTTGTCCAAACTTCGATTTCACGGTCAAAGCCCTTATGAGTTCAAATTATTCATAATGCCATAATTTCGAAATAAAGACAGATATGAAAGTGAAAATTTGCCTCTACACTAACCTTTGTATGTAGAACAGAAATTTGGACTCACAGATGCAATATCTCTAACAACAAAAGACTTCCGCTTTCGCGCCTCTAACCTTGACAAGGTGGATTTCATTATTCATGGGGGAAGGCCTACAAAGCAAAGGGGCATCAGTTTGCACCGGTCACCTAGCAGTTGCCTATTATTGTAATCCTCTCTTCAAATGATGAGTTTCATTTGAAAGGTGTTTCATCAAATTAAAGTAAATCAACGGGGTTAAAAGCAAATTAGCTAAGGGGACTGGGTAATCTAAATATAACCTATTGTATTTGATGTTTTTGATCTATGAAACAAAAGGAAGATAAGTGGCGCCTGTGGTTCTTTTGTGCTATGTTTAGATTATGTTGCTATATCTCTGTTCATTTATTTCAAAAGTGCCCTCACATGAGGAGCAAAATTAGACCTGTCTGAGTTTTAGATCGGTTTGAAGCCCATTTGGGTCTATGGTCAAAGCCCTTAGAGCGCTCACATGATGCAGGCGAAATGAAACCCAGGTCAACCTGAAACTCATTTTGCTTTCTCAGGTTGGTCTGAGTTTTTAGGTTGACCTGAAATAGCAGAAAAGATTTTCATTTTGGAACAAAATGACTTTTCAAAGCAAGTGTGATTGACATTCCACACATTCCTTTGGCAATCAGAACAATAAAAGATTTCATTCAAAGTCAGCCAGGTGGATCTAAATGTTATGAAATAATGCCAAAATCTTCCACAAAACAATCACAATTGCTCTGATTGCAGAAGGAACACACAAAATGTTTGATATTCTCAGACCGGTCTGAAAATGTTCATGTGAGGGGGAGGCAAATCAGCAGACATGGCCAAATTTCAAACCGATCTGAAACTCAGAGTGGTCTGAGTTTTCTTGTGTGTGGGCGTGGCCAAGTGGTTAAGGCGACTGACTTGTAAACCAAAGGTCAGAACAGCCGAGGTTCCAATCCAGGGATGGACAGTTTGGTCGCTGTCTGTAATTCTAGCCCAGGTCGACCAGAGCCATGTGTGGGAAATCTGGTAGCTGCGGCGAGCAGCGGGTTGATGGTAAAACATCCGTGGCCCCTGCTGGAAATACTGTAAGTCTCTCAGACTTTTGCAGGCTAGCTACATTAAATATGATAACCTACTGTACCTACCTAGGGTAGTCCATGTTTTTTCCTTTGAATAATGGGTCTACTCACCAGCTGAAAACTAATGGATTTTGATTTGGGGGAATAGCGTTTTGAGGGCCTGATTATTTTTTTTTTTAGTTTCACATGAACCCTTCACAGTCAAGGTAAGTCATTGAACTACATTATTCGTATTAAATACCACATGTATTTTTGACATCAAAGGCGCTTAGGAATGATAAATAGACCTGTGCTTTGTCATGTGTCATGTGACCCATGTGACAAAGATGAACTTTCCACCCTAGCAAGCTTAAAGGGGCAGGATCACACAACTGTAAGCAAACCTGTTATCTCTAGAATCTATATTGCTGTCCACACGTGACAATTATGTTCTGTACAGACTTTGGTAGATGGGTTGAATCCACACTATGGTTACTCTAAATATCCACCAATATCTCTGCCACCATACAACATATGAGAGTTTTATTTGTTTCTGTATAAAGTATACAAGAGTCCATCTTTAAAATAACACTTTCATTTTGACAAAAGTAGTGGAAAATCACTGTGATATTGCTGAATAAAAATACTGCAAAATCGTCGTTTTGAAAGATGTTTGTTTACATTATGTAGCCTCATTTCACATGAACATTGCCAAATCAAATCCAAACCTCTTTTCTAAGAAGTAAAAAAGTCTGTTGCTTTGAATTCAAGTGTTTGTCAAGAGATACTGATGTCATTGTCTTACAAAATCTGTCCATTGTTGCCTTGTAATTTGCTGTTAACAATCATTTCAGGCTGCAGTGAATTTCTTACGCAAAAGTTACAGCAAATATGGATGGAAAAGTTGGTGGCGAGGGAACAGTGCAACAATGGCAAGAATAGTTCCTTATGCTGCACTACAGTTCACTGTTCATGAGGAGATGAAATTATTGCTCAGGGAACATCCGCATCAAGAGTAAGGGGAAATGTTCTTTTACTCTGCCATACTTTCCTTCTTTCAACAAAGAGATCTTCTCACTGGAATTGTAGAATTATACGACCATTTGTACAAATTGCTAATCTTTCAAATTACACTTTGAGGGAGCTTTTGTTATTTGGTGATCAAAACCTTTCTTATGATTTGATAAGAAATACACTGGAATTGACTTTACATTTCATCCCCAAGACTAGTTGGTTTGATTGATATCTTTTGAAACTTCAGCAGTGTGCCAAGTCCCAACCACCAAGTCCCTCTAGATATCTTCCTCTTCTCTCTGCAAATTCTGTGTCACATTTGGTGTTGGCTTTATTATGCAGCTTGATGCAAGTAGGAGCTGTACTTGTGGCTTCTCTTTAATTTCATCCCAACCCTGACCCATCATCTGATGAGAGAGAATCTGGTTCTGTAGTTGAATTTAATTAAACATGACTTGTCTTTATGTTTTAACCATAGGGTAGTCATTGTCTTTTGCTCCCCCTAGTATCATCCCTTCTGTTTTGTATAGTAATTAGATCAGTAAAGTAGCATGTAAATTTGTTGGAAATCTTCTTTCTTTGAATTGTGTATCCAAGTTTCTTTGATGTGTTGCATTGACTGATAATACAGGAGTGGGAGAATTAGCAAAGGACTCAAATTGTTAAAGGGTTGGTGTGAAATTCTGTCATATTTTCCTTTGAATCGAATAGATTGAAATAGGTGTAGGGTACTTTGTTGTAAATCCACTGTGAAAATCTGTTGATATCTTCCCTCAGCAAAATTATTGAGTATGTTTGCAGCCTGATACCAAGCCTGATACTAACTTGTTTTTAGTGTGATTTGAGTAAGTAAGTTTGAAAACTTGATCCAAGTAAGAATTTTGCACTTCTTGCGCACGCTTGCAGGATACATCTTTTGAATTGGAAGGCAAACTCAGTCAAGCTTGATTGTAGTGTGTTTGAGAATAATTTTAGCTTGAGATTATTGTCAAGCTTGATCAAGCTCTAATCATATGTGCAAACTGGCCAAAATTGTGTCAACATACTCATCATTTCAAGCTCCTTCAAGCAAAATTCATGCTTCTTTTAAGCTTGTGCAAGCTTGTTGGAAGCTGAACCGTTCCTCAAGGGTTGACTAATTTCAAAATAGCACAGAATTCATTATATTTGAGGCTGTAACATCATCATATTTCTAAATCCTAAGTGCCTGACGAGCATTTCACCACACATGTATAGTTCCATCAATGCAGCGCCAAGGAATCTACACAGTGTCCAAAATGTAAAAAGCAGTTAACGGAAAAGAGAGTACTGGTTTCCCCGTGAAGGGATGTTGAACTAGGTGTCCCATGCCTTAACACAGCATGCACAATGAGCCTAAATTAGCTTCAAGTACCAAGAAATCCTGACAAACCCACTCAAGACAAATTGCTACCACTACTACTTTTTTGGGACTACCTGTAGATTTGCAACAGAATTTTGGTGTGTTCTTTTAAGCTGTTTTAACATCTTTTCCAGGGTTCTGCCCCCTATGAGACGTTTCCTTGCCGGTTCTGTGGCTGGAGTAACTGCAGTATCAATCACATATCCTCTGGATATGGTCAGAGCTCGTTTAGCTGTTTCACGAAAAGAAAAGTAAGTGTGGTTTTCACTGCGTTCCCACTGCTCTGTTTTCATTTCTTTTTTTGTTGATGAAAACGCTACCCATTCACATTACACTATTTCCAAATGCATACACCATGAAGACAGAATCAAATTCAATGATCTAATTATTAAGACCATTTGTACAAATCACAAAATTTTTAAATGATGCTTTGACCCAGCTTTTGTTGTGTAGTGATCAACACTTTTCTAATGACTTGAATAGAAGTATACTCAAATTGATTTTAAGTTTTATCCACGAAACTGGTCGGTTTGATCAGGCATCACCAAAGTGAGCGAGCGCCACTATCAGGCAAATTTTAAAATTCAGGGAATATCTGCAGGCACTTTTCAAAAATGAACTTTTCCAAGGTTTTAATGATCAATTGGGAGCAATTAGGTGACTAGATATTGCGTTGAAATGATCTTAAGGTCAAGAATAATGAAAGCAGAAGTGATTTGGACATCAAGCTAAGCTCTCATTTCAGCATCTTACATGCAACTAAATTTGGCCTTAGTTTAAATAGCCATTGTCACTCAGGATTCTTCACGCACCGCGGGGAGAAAAACATAACACAACACAGCTTGCTTGCTGAAAGGGGAAGAAATGGGAGGAAGCGACGGCGAACTTCTGAAATGAGATGAAATGAATGAATGAATGAATGAATGAATGAATGAATGAATGAATGAATGAATGAATGAATGAATGAATGAATGGATGAAAATGACGGTAAGTATCCAGATTCGGCAGCAAAGTTTCATTGAAATTGTTGTTGAGTATTTGCTTCAAGCTTGCAGCCACATCGTATTGATTCAGAGAAATGTGTTTGGTTCCTCCTTTGTCCTCTCCATTGCATTGCACATATAAATGCAGACTACCTCACTGTGACTCACTGTATCATATCAGCTTTAGCCATTGTTCATATTGAGTCACTCTCGAGTACTGAATAAACGGGGGGGGTGAGAATAATCGGGGGGTTGGGAATGGCTCGATATATCAATTATCGGGGGGGGTTAAAGTAATCGGGGGTGCTTGGAGAAAAGAAAATAGCCCTTTTCTTAGGTAAACACGTATCTGTTATGTATTTATGTGAACAGTGATGTTACTGATACATATACTTTTGAACTCTGGTTCTGTTTAATGCACTTCTTGAGACTTGAAATTGATGATGATTCTGGGAAACGCAGCTTTGTTATAAATCGAAGAATGAGGACGACGATAAGAAAAGACATTTTGTTGCTTCGGTTACTTTGACAATCCAGTTACGTTAACGTTACAATTTTTCTTTAACGTAACTGGATTGTCAAAGTTACCGAAGCAACAAAATGTCTTTTCTTATCGTCGTCCTCATCCTTCAATTCTTGAGACTTTTTCTTGCGTTTATACAGAAATTATGTCAAATATCATTTCATTTTTCCAAAAATTAATAAAAGGGGGGGTTGGAATAAGAGCGGGGGGGTTGAAAAATTTTTCAAAAATTAATAAGCGGGGGGAGGATTATTCGGTACTGGAGAGCACATTGATCACAGTGCAGATGCATGTGCATAGGCTAAGTTTGATTTTCGAATAATCTGAAATTCGAAGCGGCCCGCAAAGGCGCCTGGGTGATAATGGCTCTTTAATGAGCTGTCAGATCTGTCACCGGTAACGATATTTTCTGAGAGTTTTTGAGAGTTTCTGAGTTACCACATCCAAATTTGTAGAGCGAATGAAAAATTCAAAGCTAGAATTGCCTTTTATGACATAAAGGGATCTGATTCAAATTCAGCTCTGTAGCCAAACCATAATCTAACGGAAAGTTGTCATTTGAAGGAAATTTCAGATTTAGAGATGTTAACATGACCAATTATTTCATGTTGTACCAAATTAATACACATTTACATAGTGCGCATGCGCCAAATGCCCCCTGAGGTCTCTGAGAACTTTTGAAATGATGCCAGGTGAATATAGAAAACGCCCGGAAGTTGGAAGGCTGCTGCTCCCTGACTATATAAGTAAAGGTATTTTACGGTACCTGATTGAAGAGCTAACATGTTCAATTTTAGAAATGTTCTTGGCTAAAATCGGTCACTCTGTTCAGATTCTGTAAGCAATTTTCTAAAAAAATCCCTTTAACCATAAAACGTGCAAAAATTACAAGCAAGTTTTTCCCCAATGTCTTTACTTCACAGCGATCACTTTCAGCACTTTTTAGCACGTACTTTCCTTTTGGCGGGTTGAAAAGTCTTCCCCCTAGTGTGAATAACTTATTCAGGGGTATTCCATTCTCCCAGGAGGACAAAATACATGAACACACCGAAGAGTCATTATTGCTAGCAAGGAGAACAAAGGGAAATCTTGTTTGGTGTTTTCACTCCTTTTTGATGAGCGTGGTGTAATATTTTCATAGACATTGCAATCGCCAGACTACTGCACAGAAACTACAATCTCGTCCCCAGAGTGAGGTCGTTGCACAATCTCTACTCTGAGATACATGAGGCCGTTCGGCGATGTGATTGGCTGTAATTCCATTTTGCGCGGTAACTACGTTTTGCGCGGTAACTACGTTTTGCGCGAGGTAAACGGCCACGGCATGCCAACATTCGACGGGACCCATTTCAAGTATAATTTGCTACTTATCTTCGAAATTCGAAAAATAACGAACCATTTCATTTTCGAAGCTGCGGTGAAAGTTTCTCAAATTTGCAACTTAGGCCCATTTTCGTTCCAAACAAACCGAGCTTATTTTCACATTAAACACACTTGCCAGCCACAGATAATCGTTCAAATGCCTTCAAAAAGTTTAAATGAGGTCTTCAAAATGTTCATTTTTAGTTTCTCAGTTCATCTTCTGCAGAATTGATGCCTGAGCTACGGTCATTTTCCGTCGATTAGCGTTGCTTAGCAAACTGTGAAGTCCATAAATCTGGGCGCATTTGATCGAAGTGTACGTGGGTCTTCATTCGGCTTCGTGATCAGCGTATGACGTAAAGACACCGTGGGAACGAGGTTAGAGAAACTAGACTTATGACGGTTAGCCCCTTGTATCCCTGCAGTAAACCTTGCTCAACAGAGACACATAATGAAACAGTGAAAAAGCTGACCCTTTTTTCTGCTATCCAATCATCAATGAAATTTGATGGAAGTTTGGCTTCAAAGCCCAGTCCCGTGAGAGCGTTTTCAATTCTTCAATCGAATCGGAACTCCTATCAGATTTACACCGTAACAATAGTAATTCACGAATCTCGCAATCTGACTGGTACTGTAGGAATTAAGGAGTCTAGGCCTAAACAAGGCCAGGTTTTCCAGAGCAATAGTGTGAGTCTCTGTTAGCCGAAGTCCCATCATCAAGTCAAAGAGCACGGGGAAATAAGAGACTCGTTGTCATAAGTCTAGTGAGGAACTACTAGAATGTACAACCTTCCCTTGAATGAGTGTCCCCCTTCATGCTATCGAAATTACTTGGCGCCCAAGCTCTTATTCAAAGATTTACGTTATTTTCATTGTAAGACATTCGCTCCTTTCTCTCAACAGGTATTCCAATCTACGGAACGCATTTCGTAAAATATACTACGAAGAGGGATTCCGGACATTTTACCGAGGTATCATGCCGACAACACTTGGAATAATGCCATATGCCGGAATATCATTTTTCACATACGAAACTCTAAAGTCATCATATCACCTGTACACGGATTTCCACGAGATCCATCCTGCACAGCGTCTTGCTTTCGGTGCCTGTGCTGGAATCTTAGGACAGACCTCAAGCTACCCCCTTGATATTGTACGCAGAAGAATGCAAACTGATGGGCTAGACGGGGGTGGATACAAATATCACAGGATCGTTCAGACTTTGAAACATGTGCTAGCAAAGGAGGGTCTGGTTGGCGGGCTCTATAAAGGAATGAGTTTGAATTGGGTGAAAGGACCCGTGGCTGTTGGAATTAGTTTTACTACTTTTGATTTAATGCAGATTTTATTGAAAGCTATTATTTCGGATGAGTATTTAACATAGGCCTCGTTTAAGGCTGATATCCAGACCCCGTTTACACGATGCCGGTAGAATTTGAAAACGGCAGAATTCCATGCCGCCTTGGAAAATAAGCTCCCGTTTACACGATGCCGGTAGAATTTGAAAACGGTAGAATTCCATGCCGCCTTGGAAAATAAGCTCCCGTTTACACGATGCCGGTAGAATTTGAAAACGGCAGGGGAAAAAGTGTCGTTTTGGCCTCCCGTTCACACGATGCTGGCAGAATTTTATTCTTATTCCATAGATAATAACAACTGACGTCAGTAATCAATCAAGATATATAAACAACTACGACAATAAGGACAATAGGGAGGATAAAACTATTAGCCTCGTGACAAAAGCGACATAAAATTCTGCCGGCAAAGTGCAGAATTTGAAAACGGCAGAATTGCAATCTGCCGTTTTGCTAACCGAAACAAAATTCTGCCGGCAGAATTTGGAAATTCTGCCAGCATCGTGTTAACGGGAGGCCACAATGGCACGTTTTTACGCCGCTTTCAAATTCTACCGGCATCGTGTAAACTGGGTCCCAGTCAGTGGAATTTTCCAAGTGGGCGGAAATTCTATTGTTTGTGAGAGATTTATGTCACTCTGAAATTGAATAGATAGTTACGGCTGAGCAACCTTCCATTGTGTAATATTCTGCCCGCTAGGAGAATCCCGCTGACTGGAAATTGGCCTTTAAACTGTACCGATACGATTTTGAGCCGTATACGTTTCATATCAACAAGGACAGATTTTGTGACACAATAGCATCAGTTGTTTTGGTTCAAAGCGATCAGCGAATGCATACAGAAGAAAGTCTCTCAACCAGAAATTCAAAACAAACGTAGCCGCAAAGTTGTCCTAAAACCAGTACGGCTAACTCTCATTTGGTGCAGGCGAAGGGAAGTTTTTAAAAGAAGTTATGTGCTTAAGATGAAAGAAGAAGGGTAAATCTAAAGTTCCGTCTGGCAGATTTTGCTTACGTTATTCAGAAGACGAGCTGAGGGCATTGCAGTAGGTGCATATGTGTTGCTCAAAAGTAGACAGTTTCTCCTCAGCTCCTGAATCAAATAAACAAAATCCGCGAGACAGAACTTTAGATTTACCCTTCTTCTTTTGCTATAAGCACATAACTTCTCTTAAAAATCTTATCTATGTTTTATTTTCAAGGCATCTATGTTCAAGTGAGGTATCGAGGAACATTAGGCTCTTAAAGCGTGGACTCTTAAAGGAACTAAGTCCATATAGATAGTTGAGCGTTAACGCTATGTTGGATTTTTGCTGACAAACCGCTGACGGTCCTTTGTTATCGCACAATAATGGTAAGGTGATTAGCAGTGGGAACCAAAGACTTCTTAATCCTTGCATTATCCTCAGGAATTTCTTTGGTTTAATTTCAATGGGGATTAAATGACAACTTTTGTTTCATGATTGAAAAGAAGTTGATATTGGTCATGAGAGCGCTATTTATACGGACTCAGCGCTATTTATACGGACTCAATGCCTTTAAGAATCTCATCTATGTTCTATACTCAAGGCATTCTGAGAGTAATTAGCTATTGATTGATGCTAAATTCACATAGCGGAGCCAACCAGATGCGTGGTTTGCGATGTATAAAAATGTGAGCTTTCAATATTAATATGAATGGTATCAAGGCACCAATACGAACAAACGAGGTACCCATGTTCAAGTGAACTATTGACGAACATTCTGAGAGTAATTAGCTATTTATTGATTAAAGCGAAATTGACATCCCTTGGAGCCACCAAATCTGCATACTTCTTTGGAACAACCCCCGCCTCAGCCAGTAAAGCCTGGTTTCCATCAAATCGCAAAGGGTTGCAAAATGTCGCAGAGTGGCGCAGAGTGGCGCAGAGTGGCGCAGAATTTTGGTTCTGCAACACTTTGCGACGAATGGAAACTGCTGTACTAAAATACAGCGACACTCTGCGACACTTTGCGATCGGTGTCGCAGAGATTGAAAAATTTCTATTTCTGCGACGCTTTGCGATCAATGGAAGCCCTTATCCTAATATTCTGCGACCAATTGAGATCGCAGAACAAAAGAGTCATTTGATATCATTTTAGCTGTGCGCACGTGGCCGAGTGCGTGGCCGAGTGGCTTATACAGTCTTCGTCAGGTGACTGAAGTTAAGCTTGGTCGAGTGAGGTCAGATTTCGGATGGGTGACCACTGAGGCCTGACCTCGCAACTCACCTCGCCGTCCTTCGGAAGGGACGTTAAACTAGGGGTCCCGTGCCTGGATCCGGCATGCACAGTAGGCCTAAATTAGCTTTCAGTAGCTAGAAATCCTGACAAGCCCACTCAAAACAAATTGAAAACAAACAAACGTGATGTTATTGTCATTGAGTCATGGCACCAAAATTCTGCAACGCTCTGCAACCAACGGAAACGTCCTGTCGCAGAGAGTTCCAGAATGCAGCAAACCAAAATTCTGGGACACTTTGCGACACTGCGATTTAATGGAACCCAGGCTTAAGAGTGGATATCATGGGGCATTACTTTAACTGTAATGATAAGATTATATTTTGCCGTGTAGAGTTATTTTCGAGTGAGGCTGATTTGTGCGTGTGTGAATGCATGTAGCGAGTTATTATTTGTGTGCATGGTAATCATGCGAGGGGTTCAAAAGGTAGGTCTTCAAGTATCTTCAAGCAATAGAACTTTTAGCTGTTCTGCAAATGAGACTGGATCGAGCGTTATTTTTATACATTTTTATACACGACGTTCGATCGAGTGGAGTTACAGCTTCCATCAGTATTGTGCAGATTCGAAAATTCGACAAAATGTAGCAAAATAACGTTCGATTCTGATTCTTTTCAGAATAGCTAGAAGGTCCATTGATGAACTGGAAGGGGAGCATAGGTTCTAAATCTTCAAATCCTTAAAAAAGTAAGTAAAAAAGAATACACCACTTCCATTAACAGCCTCGTTTTGGAAATTATTCAAAATTCTTTCATAAGAAATTTTGGAAGCCAAATTCGGATTTAGCACCCAAACTTAAGTCTAACCACAAGTTTTCATGTTGCTAGCAGTCGTGGTGTTAACTTTATGGCGACGTAAAGTTTGGAAATCTGTAAGGGAGTTGACCGTGAAAATGACTCGGGGTGTAAAGTTTCACCCCGAACGGTTTTGACGGTCAAATCCCTTATAAATCTTTGAACTTAACATTGTCATAACATCAACATCACAAATGCCAGCAGGTTAAAACATGCGACTAGACTAATGTTTGGGTGCTAAATCCGAATCTGGGCTCGAAAGTTTCATAAGAACAATAGGAAGGAATTTTGACAAATTTCCAAAACGAGACTCCTTAATCGAAGTGGTGTATTGTTCAAAACAGACCGAACATTTTTGGAACAAATTCACCCCCAGTTAAAGGGGATATGTAGTGATAAATAAGCTTCTGTGTAATATAACTGAGAAAACAACCAGATTCGACATTTGGTTCCAAGCATTGGTTCCAAGTCTTTAAATCTACGAAAAAAGTAGATTTTCATATTTCCGGAATCATGGCCCAGATTATCATTCGATTTACGGAATTATGACCCTGAAATCCACCAGAATTTACGGAATTATGGGTACCAATTTTTCGGGCAAAATGGCGCGTCTCCGTCAGATAATTGGTCGAGATACCCCCCCCCCCGGAGGAGTAAATTTAAAAAAATCCGTTAGGAAAATCTATCTGAAAACATAGGTTCCAAATCTTTGAATCTACGAAACAAGCCGGGTGTAAAATCCAATGACCTATTTCTTTAAACTGAATGACTTGAAAGAAACTTTAGCCATTTTTCTATGATTCTACCGTTGGACTTTTCAGAAATCTCGATTATTTGCTGAAATTACAGCCTCTTATATTTCAGCGCAAATTATGATGTGACGTCATCAAATTTCTATATCACAAACCAGGAGAGTGAAAGAGTTTTGCTTGATGCCATATTGTAGGCATCTATAAGCTATGGTTTTCTTGGAAATTATTTGATCTTTGGTCAAGAGGTTTAGAAATTACAACAGTTTAAGATTTTTTGGGAAATTTTCTTGAGTTCTTAAAAATGAAGAAAAACACTGTGATTCTGACAATATTGAAAATTTGAGAAAAGTCCAACGGCAGATTTTCAAGTTTCTGAAAAAGGCAGATTTTCAAAATAGTTCAAGTTTCTTTGAGGATGTTCAGTTCAAAGAGATAGGTCATTGAATTTTACACCCAGCTTTTTAAAGATTTGAAATCTATGTTATCGTTATCAATTATTTCAACCTGTAGTGTAAACAACTTTAGTCTATAAACTATACGGTGTCTCAAAAGAATTGTTCCTCGTTTGATTAAATACTAAAAATAGTGATATGTGTAGAGCTGTGACGTAACGTATGTAGTAGCGTATATTTAGGTGTGTCACGTGACACAGACCGCGTGCGTTAGAAACCAAGATGGCTACCAGCTAGGCACGTACTTAGGTGCTCATATACTTCGGCTACAAAGACGCTATAATATGCTGAATGGGAACTTGGTCGAGTGAGCTTTTTCCTGAGATTTTAAATCAATTTTTGACTTAGAAATCTTGCAAATCCGCTAAAAATTCATTGCATTACAAATCTTATAAGTTCTATTTTGTGTGAAAGCTGAAACCAGAGGCCTCTAAAAGGCATTTTTGGCAAAAGTCTCATGGGCCATCGTTTCTGTTATTTCTCATTTGTTTCAGGGCGAATCAAATGGGATTTGAACAGGTTTTGATAACCTAACTTCCAAGCATATGGATGCTTGGAGGGGGGAAATTCAGTCTCTCTTCGATTATGTTTTAGCTAATGTTTTTGGATACATGAAATCACTTTAGAAGTCCTGTTCGGTTTGCACTTATATAAATGAGAGGTATGACATTGTATAACCTTCTTTTAACTCCATCTTCGAGCTTTTTTCCATTATAAGTAATCTGGGGTTCTCTGGTTTCAGCCGCCGCACACTTTTTATCTTTGAAAGCTTGCAACTCGGTGAATTTCAACCGATTTGCAAGAATCTGGTCTCTTACATTATTTCAAAGCATTAGGTACGGAGCTATCTTCCAATGGACCTTTTCAAGTTATCGTTATTTTTCAATATTTGATCAAACGTCGAACAATTTTTTGAGACACTCTGTATGTTAGGCCGTCGATTGCTATCAAATGCTGTATAAATGATTATGATTTTATTCGTTGACAAGATGCAGTTATTTGCCTTTTTCATCGTAGCAAATACGTAAGCAAGGACAGCTCCTCAGTCCAGATCTGTTAAATTCGTGAAGGAAAACAATACGATGACCTCCGTTCTCGGTATGACGAATGACTAGAAAGACAAGGGCAATTTAGGCCAAAAAGGACTTTCAGATAATACGAAAGTCGACTTTGGCACCACGAACGATCATGGTTAGCAATGGGTCTAAAACAAGTACCAAAACAAAAGAATTACTGAGCTAGCCTAATTTACAACATCATACAAAACTAAGGCAATAAAAGAGAACGTAAAAATGAAATAAAAGTTATCCCCGACTAAAACTGTTCTTTGAAGGTTTTCAGGGAGGGGGGCCAATTAAGTAACTCTTTCTAGGCTGTTCCACAGGTTTTGCACTTCAACACCTCCCAGTAACGACCCCGCTGAAACACTGCTCCGCCAAGGTAGAAAGAAGACCCGCCAAGAAAGCATGTTTCCACGCCAAGTTTGAAATTGAGAGCTTTCCCCACCATGTTTCTGTTGTTTCCCCGTTGAAATATTTGCTTCCCCGTCATGCTATATTTGAAAATCTCCTTCCCCCGTCAATAGTTTTTTAATCCCTGCTGAAAATATAGGAATTGAGCTTCCCCGCTTTATTCTTAATGTCCGGTGTTATCGTTACTTGGGGGGGGTTATTCAGGATACTTTTCAGAATAATCACTTTGCTCTGAAATTCCCTTCCCGCTAAATTGTCAAGCACAGAGTTTCCTCGCAGCAACAACAACAACAACTGTAAGGTTCAGCCTTTGAACTTTGTCCCCTGACTCTGTAGTCACTTCCGGTGTGCAATCAAATCACAGCGGAAGTAGAATTGCAAGTTTTTACAGGCAAACTGGATTTCGCTGATGCAATTCGGCTGCCCGCTGTTGATTTGCTGCGAAAAATACAAGAATGTTGCCTTCGAAAGAAACAGTTGGAGCTTCCAAAGTGCATATGTAAGGTTTTGCTTTCTTTTTCAACATTTCGAAAGTGAAATTCTTTTGATTTACTTTAATTTTCAGTTTCATTCTTGCGACGTGGGTAAGCGGATGGGACTTAGGCCCACGAAGGTCTTCGTCCTGGAAAGGCGTTTTCTTGGCAATCAACTCAGGAGGGACAAAGTTCTGTGAACATAAAGAGAAATTATCTCAAAGCAACAAAGTTTGTTAAGATCAAGGGTAATTGCTTGTTAGGCCTGGATTGTTTTAATATCGGCTTGGCAAACCACAGAATTAATGACGAAATTTTTGGTCACGAAAATCGGAGTAATTTGCCGTGCAAACAGTAACAAAAAGCAGACAAAAACATAACAGTCGGTCCATGCCTACTTCCGTCCGACTACAGCCGACTACCTAAACTTTTGCCTTGAATTATTCATTTGATATGTTTTCCCGAAAATGTGCTTGCTAGACCAGAATTTTCCTTCAAATTTTGTATTCTATTATTGTCCTCAGCCCTCGAAGCTTCGAAGAAAACGAAAACAAACTTTGGGTAGGGTCCCGACTTGGGTGGGGGGGGGGGGGGTAACTTCAACATGTTCCAGTTCATAAGAGCTAGGTCCATAAGAGCGTTTCCAAAACAAATGATAGTGCTTAACATCTTTGCCAAACTGTCAAGGAGACTACAAGAGGCACCCTTCAAATAAGAAGCTTTATACCTTGAAATTAGTCTTATTACCCCAGGGTGAATCTCTGTGCTGCTCTGCGCCAAAGATTTTGGAGCACAATAGTTTTGTGCGCCAGTGTGCGCCAAATAATAATTGGTATCTATTGTTTAATACAATCAGACATTGAATTTCCCATTGTTTTATGGCCCCTTTCTACACCAAAATGTGCGCCAAAAACCAGATGAGTTCTTTCTCTGCTCCGAAGATCTTCTGGAAATAGGCACTCAGATTCACCCTGGTTACCTTTGAAATAAGAACCAATTTCAGCCTGGCTCTCAAAAAAGTAGGTTCTTATATGCAGGGTATTTACTGTATGGCACTTTTCAACAAGATCTCCGGTGTGCAAGAATTAATTCTGAAGTTCTAAAAAGCATAAAAAAAAGCCTTCAAAGATTTCTTGCCCAGTGAAACAGATGTATACATGAAAAAATGAATAAAAAGACATAAATTTAGCACTAGCTTGTGATACCCAGTCATCAGGGGTAACTGCTCCAAAATGGAGACTTAGCTTCAGATTTACGATTTACAAGCAAGAAATTTCTTTTGTTCTCTATCATCTATTTTGAATCTAGTCTACTGAAAATTTCTGTTGTGCAAGTGCCCCCTATAGAAAGAAAGGGCTGTGCGCCGGACAGAACGCATACTTTCCATTGTTTTATCAGCGCAACTGTCTGACGCACAAAAACCTAACTTTCCACACTGGGCAAGTGCCATAGTCTACACACCTGCACATGTAGAACTTAGTGAGTACATGCCCCACAAAAAGATGGGTTTTGAACTTCAAAACTTCCTGAATATGGGTCTCAAAATGTAATACCGTAAATCCTTGAATAAGTGTCTGGGCGCTTATTTAATTTTTGAGTCTCAAAAGAGGGAGGTTATTTGAGATGGGCGCCTATTTAATTTTTAGTTAAATAAATGTATTTGACAGCCTGTTAAAAAGTTTCCTATTTTTAAAACATGGAAATAAAGACTAATAAGATTGAAAATGGAGCAATCTTTGTTGTTTATTTCTACTCTTTTTTGGCAAACTGCTTGCCCCGTTCCTTTAAGACTTAAGCTTACGTCTCAGAAGCTCATTTTGACTAAAATTTTGAATAAGCACCCGTTTCTTGAGGTAAAGGGAGTGAGAGCTTATTTGAGGGGGGCACATTCAATAATTTTCTCGATAGAGTGGGCGCTTATTCCAGGGGGCGCTTATTCCAGGGGGGGCGCTTATTTGAGGAGTTATGGTAATGTCTGCTTTTCCATTACAAAAATAATGGGTAGCTTTTTGAACTGTAATGAAAACTTTTCAAGCCTTTTATTCTTATCATTGGATTTTCTTCATCTTAGTTCTGAAAATTGTTCTGTAGTGACTCCATATTCCAGGGCCGCAGAGAGGGGGGCAAGGAGGACACTTCCCCCCATAGGTGTAGGAGACAGGGGGCTGGGGGCTGCAGCCCTCCCGACTTTGGAAAAATTTGCAAAAATCAGCAATGATCGGGCAGAAAATCGGCCTAAAGTTGGACAAAGCTTACGTAAACAATGGATCTTCTATCGGGCAGCCCCCCAAAATTTTATTTCCCCCAACGCTTATGCTCCCCCAGGGCGTCAGGGTCTAAGGGGCCTAATAATAGAAGAATTTTGACTGCAGGAAATGCTCTGAAATGCACATTTCACTGCGGGAAATGCCCTGAAATGCCAATCTAAGGGGGTGATAAAAAAATCATCTGTTCGCAAGGGGCCTCCATTTGCAGTTTTGCCCCTGGGCCTTGAAAAGCTCTCGGCGGACCTGCTGTCTGCAATCAATGTATCTTTAGTAAAATCAAGCTTGATTTCTTGGAAGTTCAACAGACTTTCCCCCTAAAATCTTTAAAAATGGTTATGACAATCAAGTGAAAGTCTTTGAATATGCATCTGTCCTTGAAATTTTTGTTGGCATGGCTGGTTTTGTCATGTCCCAAGTTGGCATGCCCCAAGTTTGCATGTCCCAATCAAGCTAGCCCCAATTAGCCTGCGTGCAGACTCTTGATGAAAAATGAAAAGATAGAGAAAAGTAGAGTCTGTGCAACCGAGCTACTCTTCTTGTTCGCTGATGTCAGCATTCTATTTTGAAGCTTTCATGCAATGAGAGACGGTTATCAAATCCCTTTTTTCCTGTTAGGCAAGATTAAACTAGTGAAATCTCCCCGCATGGGATTTAGAAATCGAATAGAAATAAGATGACAAACAGACAGACGGACAGACAGACAGACGGACAGACGGACAGACAGACAGACAGACAGACAGAAATCAAACCATAGAAATAAAACGTTGTTTATTGAAAAGATAATTTTTAAAATTGAGGGGGACAACAGAATTGTGCTAGACCATTCAAATTTGGTTCCTTGATTTTGAGGAACCCTTCAACAAGAATAGTGGCTCAGTTGCGCAGACCCTACTTTTTTCCATCTTTTCAATTTCTTATCAAGAGTCTGCACACAGGCTAGCCCCAATGGGTATAATGAGAATATTTGCAAGAAATACTGAAGCATGGTTAGGAGAGGCATTTAACACATTCTATGACAGAATATGCTCCGAGTTCATATTTTCATTTTAAGTTATGACATTTTTCTAAGCACTGCCATTGCCACAATTGCTTAACTGATTTGGTTGGCACTCAATGGTTTTGCCAAGGGGTGGACTGGGGTGAGTAGTTCCACCACAGTTTTCTCAAGAATGTGTTTATTCATAAGTACGAGTGATTTAAAAAGGCTAGGTCTTCACATCAAAACCCAGGAGAAGGCACTTTACTTAAAAAATATACTAAAAAAATATACTAGGATGTGTCTTGGATATTGAAGTTCTCTCACTGTGCTGGAGCAGATTTTTCAGATTGACAGCCCTGTAATGGAGGAAGCAAGTTGCAAATTTCTCATCAAAAGGAATCTTGCAAAAGAGCAATTATTTGAAGACTTTGAAGTCCTCTGCGCCCTGTCCAGTGGCACTTACCTGGTTTTAAAAATCATCGATTATTAGTGCTTAAGGGGTTAAAATTTAGCTTCATACAGTGTCCATCTCAAGTTTTAGGGTTGACAGCACTCCTGTTTGCACCCGTTTGCACTGAGAATTCTCACCTCCACCCCCCCCCCAGTTTTTCCAGTCTAATGTCAATCCAGCTTGACACAGAATTGCAAAGCTGAGCAAAAAACAGTAATTTCAAGGTGAAAGAGCTTGGCAGGGTTCAATGCTTTGTCTCACATAACGTCCTTCCCATTTTTCTAGGCTGGCAATCCCCCTGTTGGTATTAATGAGAATTTCACACACCCCTACCAGTTTTGCCAGTCTAGTGGGTGTTACTCCTGCTTGGTAAAGAACTACAAAGCGAACTAGTAAACAGCATTTTGGTACTGTAAGTAGGTGTTATGGCACACACAATGATGCAGTGCACAGTTTATTCTCAAACATGGCCGGTGGGGTGCAAAAGTAACGGGGTAATTACTTTTTTGAGCGTGTACGCAACCGGGTCAACTCTTTTTATTAAGCAAATATGAACGAGCTTGAGCGGGGCAGTAACTTTTCATTAGCTCAAGGTCGGGTTGATTTTCACCTCACCTCTAAAGCGGAGTGGTTTCACTCCGCAAAAAGGGAATGGAGTGACACCGGATTGCCTCGACGTCGCGTAACTGAACCCCCCCCCCCCCATCTGATGCGAAAAGCAATCCAGTGTGTGATAAATCTGGTATCGTGTAACTGGGGCCTTTCACCTCACCTCTAAAGCGGAGTGGTTTCACTCCGCAAAAAGGGAATGGAGTGACAACGGATTGTCTCGGCGTCTTGTAGCTAGCTGGACCCCTATCCGATCCGAAAAGCAATCCAGTGTGTGATGAATCTGGTATCGTGAAACTGGGACCTTCCACGTCACCTCTAACGCGGAGTGGTTTCACTCCGCAAAGACGGAATAAATTTACGCCGGATTGCCTCGTCGTCGTGTAACTGGCTGAAAAGCAATCCAGTTCGAAAGGCAGTCTGGTGTGTGATCACTCTGGTATCGTGTAACTGAGACCTCAGTATTTTCTTTCTTTTTAAGGGTCAAAGAACTTGGTTGGATCACCAGCGTTCCTGTCGGAATTCCAGTCTGCCTTTTTGGTCTCCTTGGCAACATCATATCAATCTGCGTGTGGCTCAGGTTCATCCGTAAAAAGATTGGCAGCAGTCAGTCAAGTTCCATTTATTTCATTGTCCTTGGCGTGATTGACAGCGGCTTATTGTTCTTTTTTCTGATGACTGACAGCCTTCCTGCCGCTATTGGGAAGTCAATGGAACACAGTTATGGATTCAATTGGTTTTATTGTTACGTTGGGTTCCCTGTGTTCTTCTTTTGTATTGTTGCAAGCATTTGGCTTACTGTTGGTGTTGCGGTGAATAGACTCATTATGGTTCGATTTCCAGTTCAGGTATGTACAGAGCCCGAGGGCTTGTTTGTTTCCAATTTGTTTTGAGTGGGCTTGTCAAGATTTCTAGCTACAGAAAGCTAATTTTAGTTCTTGTATGGAAATTTAAGGGAAATGAATAAGTTTCTGTGGGAAATTTAAGGGAAACGGAAATTTCCATTTCCCCTTTGGGAAATTACGGGAAATGAGTCCGTTTCCCCAAAATTTCCCCAACAAAAATGTGGGGAGATTTCATCATTTTTGCAGTGAAGTGAGTTGTGAGGTCAGGTCTCTGAGGTGACCCATCCGATTTTGACCTCACTCGACCGAGGTTAACTTCAGTCACCTGACGAAGACTGTAAGCCACTCGGCCACTCACCGCGCAAGTGCCTGGTGTACCAACACACGGAGAGGTGCCGCTAGAAAATCTGAAAAGTTTGTTTTCTCTGAGTATTGTCTGCACGCAGGTTAGCATCGTGAATTTACCCGATCTAAAGAGCAAATCACTACACGGACATGTATGATCATTATAGAGAAATCTAAAATTTGTGGAATGTCGTGCGACCATCGTCGTTACCAAATGGCTTTCACGGGGAGTAGAATTTGTAGCTGAATGATTCTCGAGACAGAATGAGATGGGCATTGATCCTCATTGATCCAAGAACCAGCGGTTGCAAGACATTCATCAATCCTCGGATTTTGTGATGCCAACAGGTCGAGAAAGCCCTATTATCAACTCTTTCGATATATTATCACTAATGTTACTTTTGAGTTACATACAAGATGTTTCAGAAAAAACGCAACCCAACAATAATTTGAAATCTTGAAAAAGTGACAGAATTTGAGTCGATTCTTTCTAATGTCTGCATTTAGACTGCTTTCACATGATGCCGACACATTTTGAAAACGGTGAAAAATGTGACGGCTGCAAAATTCGAGCTAGCGTTCACACGATGCGGGAACAATGCTAAAACGGAAGGAAATTTGATGGTAAAAACTCGCTGCAAAGCTTGGATGCAGAGGAGACATACATACAGCCTAGGAATCGTTCAGCTCAGCATCGTTCAAAAAGCGTTGTCAAATGTTTTCTTTTCATCATTTTTGAGTATTCACTTGATGCCGTTTCAAAATTGTGCTGGTTAGAGTTCCGTTTTCAAAATCTACTGTTTTCAAAACTTGCAGGCAAAAAATGTGCCGTTTTCGTGTGAACGGGAGGCCTATCCGTCACATTTTTCACCGTTTTTGAAATGTGCCGGCATCTTGTGAACGCAGTCTTAAAGACTATTTCTGGAATGCACAAAGATCGCACTAGCAACCTGGACTTAGAGAATCTTCTGTGGAAATGTTTCCCCTTGAATTAGCGGTTATGAGAACTTCCTTCGTTTTCGATCACGAATCGCTTTGAATTCAGGTGTAAACATGGGTCGCAGGAAACGAAGTAATAGTTAAAAATGTAAATGCAAACATACCTGTGTCTTTATCGTAGTTGTTTCTACCTTTCTTGGCCTTCCTTTGCTTCTCTGCCACAGCTCAATTCATTGATTCAAGTTTGTACTGGCCTAATTCAGTCTCTCTGCAAAAGCGAGGCTTCCTTCGTTTGCGGTTTTGTGATTCAGTGGCGACTGAATTAGGCCTGTACAAACTTGAATCCATGAATTGAGCTGTAGCTGGGAAGCAAAGGAAGGCCAAGAAAGGCAGAAGAAACCACGATAACGACACAGGTATGTTTGCGTTTACATTTTTCACGATTACTTCTTTTCCTGCGACCCATGGTATAAATAAATGCTATAAAATGTTAGTGTAAAAGTATTATAAAATCTGTCCTAATTAGCTGTATGCTCGTTTTCTCTAAATTGTAGGCACGACACCATTGCACGCCAACACGAACATACATTGCAATTGCCTGCATCCTTGCATTCTGTTTCATTATCAATGTTCCGCATTTCTTCAACTATGTTCCAGAGAAAATCATAGATTCTGAAGGGAATTTCAAAGATCAATACGGATACAAGAAAACAACCTACTCAGAACGTGGCAGTGCTGTCCAATATGAATTTTGGTAAGTACGACTTGTTTTGAAGGACCAATCCGGGATTGTTATAATTGTTGATTATTCAGGGGATTACACTGTTGTGAATGGTGTGTAGTACTTTTATCAATTTTTTCTCTTTTAGGCCCTGTTTATGTGGGAGAAATCACCTCACCTGCCAGACCCGGGGCTGACAGGTGAGATTCCACCTTCCAATAGAATCCTTTGTATTTTCATACCGCGTTTACATGACGAACGCAACACCACCGGTATAGTGAAATCCCACCTCACCAGAGGTGGAATCTCACCTGGGTGAGGTGAAATTTTTCCATAGAAACGAAATACCACCGGTATAGTGAGGTGAAGTGAAATTTTTCATTGATTCTCATTGGTCAGTTCTTTCTGATTTCACGGAAGAGAGACTTTAATCCACCTCGCCTCTCAGCCCCGGGGCTGACAGGTGAGGTGAAACATCTCATGTAAACAGTGACTGAAATTTACCTCGCCTGTCAGCCCCGGGTCTGGCAGGTGAGGTGTTTTTCCCCATATGAACAGGGCCTTAATCTGCGAAACTACATATTTCAATCTGCTAAGAAGTGCGAAATGACGTCATTTTCCACTTCATGTTCACTTGAACGAGGCTGCCAAATGTGTTGATATTATATTATAGCTGCCATACATAACTTACCTTGCGTTCCTTTGGCAATCAAGAGAATCAAGATTTTATTCAAATTCAATCAGCCGTGTCTAAATGCATTGAAATGAAACAATAGTAGAAACTTAAACAATACAATCATGATTGATTTGATTACCAAAGGAACGCAAGGTTAATGTAGTGCTGTATAGCAATGATGATAATATACGAGTCACATTGCTAGCCTCCTTATCGTGCCTTTGCACACACGTACAAAATACAAAATGGCAACGATATTTGGCCTACCTTACGAAGATTCATTAACCAATTTATGACAGTTGGAGGCCTCAAAACTTGGAATGAACTCACCACTGGTGTTCAGCAGTTGGTAAGGTTGCTTTTTAACAATAATTTTATCAACTCCAGACTTGTCCTTTAAAACAAACTCACCACTGGTGTTCAGCAGTTGGTAAGGTTGCTTTTTAACAATAATCTTATCAGCCCCGGACTTGTCCTTCAATGCCATTTTTTGAAATGCTGCGAGTCACTCATTATTTTCAGTCGAAATAGTACCTTCTAGAAAGATCTGCCTGCCTACCTACCTGTCTACCGTTTACCTACCTACACTCTAACTACTACGTACCTTGAAACAACTGCCTTCCCTCTACCTTCTGAAGGTGTTGTGGCACAGTGGTGTAATCCTCTGATTTTGAAGCCAGAACAGTCAGGCGGAGTGGGTTCGAGACGCGATAGGGCCTCACCACCTGAGCGTCATGACAAGGGGTCGCGGACTCGATTAGGGCTTAGCTACTTCTGCGATCCCAGCACTTGGCGCTAAAAACCGCAACTTCACTTTCACCTTCACCTTCTAGAAACAACCACAGGACCTTCCTATTTCCTTTTCTTTCATTTGTTGTTGTTGTACCAGCACCTCCACGGGTACCAGCACCTCTACGGGGAAATAAGGTCAGCTTGACCCCTTAATGCTATCCCTACCACTGTAATTAGGGGTGTTTTCCTTTCAAGTTTTTAGCCTTATAGTTTATATTATGTTGTATTGTATCTATTTTGTATGTATTGTAATAGCTTTTAAATTCTTTATTGCGGCAGATAGATGTACATACATACATACATACATGCATACATACATTCATACATGTACATAATCTGGAAATGCGTGTCACTTTCTGCTCCTGCCATCCCCTTAGGCGACCCAGGGGTCAATAAAAATTTCTTTCACAAATGTCTAGGGATGGCGCAATTGTTTTGGCAAATAACCCGATGCCATATCACCGCAACTGTCCCAACACAATACAGCGTCCCAGTTACAGGAACAACAACAACAACAACAACAACAACAACAACAACAACAAGATTTTTACATTGAATTGAATTGTTCGAAGGAACCGGCCTTTTATGTTTTAGCTCAACAACCTTTTTGTATTTAGCATTCAGGAATTAAGTGATTAATTTTTTATCATTTTTTTCTCTATTTTAACAGGGCATATTGTAAAGCAGTTCCTTATCAACTGAATGTTTTCGCCTTCATGGCAGTCTGTCACGCATTTGATTGGGTGATTTGGACAATACAAAGAATAGGAAATTTGAATGGCTGCTAATCCTCTGACTTTCTATGGCCGTAGAAAGTCAAGAAGATCAGCCCTCCTTTTTTTCAAATACGCAAACTGACAAAGAAATCCGTTGTGTTGAGCTCTGACTTTGTCGCGGCCAATCAGAGACGTGACAGACTGCCTTTAAATGAAATGAATTGAAATTTCCGTTGCAATGATCGTGGAATGGGGTGAAGTCATTTGGATAAGTGGATTCTGGTCACTATCTAGCCTCACTACCATAAGGACCCTCAAGTTACGCTCATCTCATTGAGTTGAATTGTTGTTGTTGTTATCGCTCCACTGAGGGCCTTATGGACATAGAGCTGTAAAAACGGCAAAAAATTTCAATCGGCGACAGGATTCTGTGGCCCCGTCATCTACCGATCAGCATGTGCCTTAGAGCAAGGCGGTTTTTGTTTTTGTGGCAAGAATGATCCTTTACCGAAGTATTGATACCTAATTTGATGATACCATAGTACTAGAAAACTGATTTTTAAGGCATTTTAGACCAAGTGGTTGTGAGGAAAAAGTAGCAGACGATCTAGGCCCACAGCTACATTCTAAAAAAGAATGCGAATCGAACGACAGATTGATACATTTTGTAGAATGTTCGAATGTACACAATAGTGATAGAGACTCCAACACTGCTCAATCGAACTTTTTTGTGAAGCAGCGGAAAGGTTTCAAAATAGAATCAGTACGGAACTTTACCGTTTCCCTAAGCGTATGGGCATAAGTCGTAGTTGTAGCGATATCAGTTCAGCCAAAAGCGAAACTACGATATGTAATCAAGTCTAGTCACTATCATGGGGGTACATGACTTGTGCATGTACGGGAGTCTGTTGCCCAATAATCAGAAAACTATTCACTTCAAACTGCCAAGATTTCCCTTCGTACTCAATTTTATCATAAAATTTGGGAGACAACTACCCATCTTAAGACGATTTTACCGATTTCATGCAAACTGACCAATGTTTAAAGAAAATTTGCTGAAAAATGACCCATGTTTAGAGAATTTTTTGCTCAAAACCCATCCATATTGGGGGCACGTACCCTACCCTGGGTACCAGAGCCTATAGTGTGGGGAAAGGCTATAGGCTCTGGCACCCACGGTACACGTACCCATTCTTGGAACATGTTTTGTACACTCCCTCCCTCCTTCGTTCGGGTATACATTCTACAGAGCCTTATGTTACGTTTATTGCCATTGCAAAGTTTAATTTGTAGTTTTGTAATCTTGTTTTGAACTCACTGATGAGGCTGCCGATGGGCAGCGAAATATTTGAGGTAACGATGTTTAGTTTTAACATTATTGTTAAGTTATTGCATGTGTCTTAAAGAGAATGGTCACCAAAACAAGATTACCAAACTACAACTTGTCGTACAAGACACGGGATTTACTGAAAGAGTTTGGAAACAAAATCTCACAACGTAAAGTTTAATTCATTTTGAAAATACGAAGGGTCCTTGATTGTTTGATTTCATTCATTTCTTTTGGGGTTTGTTGCATGTTCCTGATGCTGGTCACATGGGGATCAATTTTCATTTTAAACGAGTCCTTGATTTTTTATTTCTTGCATCTCATTTGCAGGTTTCACTGCATTTTCCTTCTTCTGGTCCCATGGAGATCAATTTTAAATTGGGTCCGTGACTGTTGCATTTTTCCATTCCTTTATAGGGTTCACTGCATGTTCCTGGTGCTTGTCCCATGGGGATCAATTGCCGTTCTAAACGCATGGATTATCAGTACACTGATGTACAACACCAAAGCATTCAAAGAATTGAGCAACAGTGATGATAAAGTGACAGAGAGACAGAAACAAGATCGCCAAATTACCAAGGTTCTCCTCTCTGTCACATTCGCTTTTCTTATACTGTTGGCATGGCAATGCGTCAATCAATGCTTCTTTATGCTCGAATTTGGCAAAAGTAAGTCTGATTTTTTTCATATAAATTTTCTTATAAAGAATGCTCTCATGTTTTCTATACACAGCAACAAAACTTTCTCCAAGATAAAAGAAATGCGATCTATTTGTGCCATTCATTTAGACTTATGCCCTAGAGTCTCTTGTTTTTCTGTACTTTTTGACTTGATGATGTTGCTTCCGCCAACAAAGACTCAGAATATTACTATAAAAAACATGGCCCTATGTGACCTAAATTTTGAACAAAGTTACTGCGGCAGGTAGTTTAAGCTGTCTCTGGTTCGTTTTCTTCTAAAGCAAAGAAAATGTACCGTTTAAAGACTCATTTTGCACTCACCAGGTAAAGTGAACATCCTTCTTCAGATTTATACCATGTTTCGTTGATTAACTGTTCCATTTGCTTTCTGAGAGTGATCGTTGAGCAGAGCCGAAGGCAGAAAATAGGATCAGCTTTTTCACTGTTGCATTATGAGTTCCCGTTGAACAAAGTTTCTTCAGTGTACAAGGGGCATTAGACTTATGACGATGAGTCCCTTGTATCCCTGCGGTAAACCTTGCTCAAAAGGGACTCATAATGAAACAGTGAATAACTAGGCCCTATTTTCTTCAATCATCAGTGGAATTATGATGGAATCACTCCCTCAAATCTCCATCCCGTGGGAATGTTTTCAATTCTTCAATCGAATCGAGAATTCTATCACATTACAATACCGTAACAATAGTAATTCACAAATCTCGCAATGTGACTGGTACTTTAGGACTCGCGAAGTTCGAGCCTAAATAGGGCCAGGTTTTTAAGAGTAATATTATGAGTCTCTGTTGACTGAAGCACCATCATCAAGTCAAAGAGCATAGAGAAACAAGAGACTCATCGTCATAAGTCTAGGGGCCATCGTCATAAGTCTATCATTTATGGCAGAGCAAAATACAAAGTCCTCTGGTCCTATCATTCATTGTTTGCTGACTTTGTTGTGTAGCATGACAGTTACAGCTCAACAGTGCGAGAATATTAGGGTTTCAGTTATCGAGTTGCATGGAAGTTTGCTGGTTTCAACCATTGTTATTCGATTGAAAGAAAAGTATCGAGTCGTCGCTGCGAGGGCATTTCGTAACGTTAAGCTAGGGAGGCGAAATGTTGTTGTAGTTCAGTTTAGATTCAGAATTTGAAGCTTGGGCCTAACCAAAGCACGATGTTAGAACGGAATACAAACATTGCTTGCCTGGCGTGAGTATTGAATCATTATTGTTTCTTCGTTAGTTTAGAAAGCACAACAATAGTGTTCGAACTGCCCATGTTTATACCGGGAATGGGGGTCATGTTTTTGTTCTCCTTCACAAAATTTACCTGATTTGGACGCTCCACCCAAACCTTCATTTTGATAGGTAAAAATTCTGTTGACGCCCAAGTGAATGAATTCATGGTTACAGTTAATTATAGAATGGCCTGTCAGCCGAGTCAAAGCAGGCAACCTCCTTGTATAGTTTCAAGAAAACTATTTAAATGTGTTCCCTATCATTTTTATGTTAGTTTTGAATTTTTAACTTCATTGTAAATAGGTTTTGAACATTGTAAATAAGGTTTTATAGTTTAATTTATTTAATAGCTTTTTACTTTCTTTCCTAAACTGTAATTAAATGTTTTTATCGGAGGGCCCCTTGAAAATCACTTTGTTGAATGGCAACCCTCCTTAAATATATAAAATGAAATGAAATGAAAACGTAAGAACTTTTGCTAAATTTTTTTCGATTTACTGCCAACCAGGGCGAAGGTATACAGTGTTCTTGGACATCATCGACCGATACATCCTTCCGCAAAGGAAACTTGATCAAGTTTACAAAGCTCTCTTTGAAAGCCATCTTCGCTATGGCAACATTGTTTGGAGTACTCTTTCCAACACCAAACTATCCCAATTGCAACGATTACAGACAAGGGCAAAGAAGCTAATAGCGAATGCCAAGTATAAGGACGGATGGACTTGCAAATGGCTCTCTGTAAAGTCATTGATCTCCTTTGACCAAGGAGTCATGACATATAAAATCTTGCATGACCTCTGTCCCGAAAATCTTCGCCATAAGTTCACTGAAAGATCCATGATTTCAGAGTATAGAACCAGAAACCATGGAGATCTGCAAATTCCTAAAGTTAGGTTAGAATATGCAAAGCGAAGTTTCTACTTCTCTGGTGTCAAAAACTGGAATGATATCCCTGATAACATTCGAGAAAGAGACTCAATCGCTCGTTTTAGAACAGGACTTAGAGATTATCTTTTGAACCTTTCACAGGACCCAAACACGACCCCTTGGTAGAGCAGCAATATTCCAATTTTTGTTTTCTTTTCTCATATTATTTTATAGAAATATTGTTAATAGGATATTAATTTGCTGAAAGGATCTCGTGTGTTTTAAACAATGATAAAATGAAAATGAAATGAAATGAAATACCTGGATAACAAGTGCAGATTTTGTAATACAATAGCATCAGTCGCTTTGGTTCACACCTCAATTCAAAGCGATTAGCGAATGCAGACAAAAGAAATTCTCTCAACCAGTAATTCAAAACAAACGCAGCCGCAAAGTTGCCCTTAAGCCGGATCTCCACTAGGCGGAAAAATTTCGAAGGGGAAAATTTCTGGCAGTCTAATTTGCCGATTGAATTGTCGGCGCGGAAAAATGTCGAGCCGCGAATAGAAGGACTAGTGGAGAGCCGGCTTTAAACCAGCGCGGCTAATTCTCACTTGATGCGGCCGAAGGGAGGGTTTAAGTGAAGTTGCATTAAAATTGAAAACTTTTGGACCGAAAACTTTCGGCAAAAAACTTCGGACAAAAACTTTTGGACTCTTTTTCGGGAATTTCAGACAAAAAACTTTCGGACAAACATGACATCAAAAACAAGCATTATACCAAAAAATATGTTAAAAATAATTGTGATTCCATCATGAATATCAATTTACAGTAGGTACATGATGATCATCACATCAACAAGGACATTTCAATGTAAATTTCGTTAGATTGAACAATGATAAAACCAGTTGTAAACCAAATTAAAAGGTGCTGTCATAGGTGAACCTTTTTCAAGAAACGCTTCAAGGAGCCAAACTTTCAGATAGAAAATTCAAGAAACCTAAGTACTACTGGTAAAACATTATTAACATAAAACGTTATTAACGTATTATGTTACGTTTCTTTGTGCTTTTCTATTTTCAATGAATTTAAAACTTTCGGACATTACCACATTTTGGACAAATAAACTAACGGACAAAATTTTGCCCGAAAGATTTCGATTTTAATGTAGGTGCTTGTAACAAAAGAAGAAGGATAAAGCAAAAGTTCTGTCTCGCGGATTTGGTTTATTTGATTCAGGAGCTGAAAGGTAACTGTTTGTTATTGAACAGTCAGTATGCAGGATTTTGCTACAAATGTTACAAAATCATGCTGCGTGAATAGTTACCAACAGCAGCTATGACGCACCAGCAACAAACTTGATAAAAGAGCTCAAATGGCCGACAGTCCACGACATGATCAAACAAGAGACGGCTACCATTGTTTTCAAATCAATAAACGGTCTCGCGCCCACTTACCTTTCTACACTATTCACGAGAATCTCGACATGGGACATTGTAAATTTGAGAAATTCTGAGACTGACTTACTTGCTCCCCGAATGAAAACAAGTAATGGCCAGGAAGCATTTTTGTTCTGTGGATCAAAGGTCTGGAATGAATTATTAGAACATGAGGTCAAGCCAGCCTCCTCTCTGTCTACTTTTAAATGTAGGCTGAAATGTAAATAGCTTCTAATTTTTCATTTATTCTTATTTAACATTGTAAATATTCTTTTTTTATTGTTCATTTTAGTATCATTGTAATTAGGTTTTTTCACGGCCCCCTGAAAAGCAACCACTCTTGGTTGATAGGGCCACCGTGATTAAAAAATTTAGAATGAAATGAAAGGAGTTGTAATGTCAGTTGTAATAACAAATGAAACTTCATTACAACTTTTATTGCATGGCGATGAAGATTTTCCCGACTCACTAAATAGACAAATTAATGAGCTTACGTAACAAGCGCAGATTTTGTAATACAATAGCATCAGTTGCTTTGGTTCACACCTCATTTAAAAGCGATTAGCGAATGCAGATAAAAAGAAATTCTCTCAGCCAATAATTCAAAAGAAACACAGCCACAAAGTTACCTTGAAACCAGTACGACAAACTCTCGATTGGTGCGGGCAAAGGGACGTTTTTAAGAGAAGCTTAGTGCTTATAGCGAAAGAAGAAAGGTAAATCCATAATTCTGTCTCAAGGATTTGGTCTCTTTGACTCAGGAGCTGAGAAGAAACTGTTTACATTAGAGCAATAAATATGCAAGAACCATAATGCCTTCTTCTCGGTTTCTGAATCATGTACACAAAATCCGCAGAGAGAATTTTAGATTTAGCCTTCTTCTTTCTTCTTAGGCACATAATTTCTCTTAGAATCCTCCCTTCGCCAGCATCGAGTGAGAGTTTGCCGAACTGGTTTTGGGGCAACTTTGCGCTTAAGTTTGTTTTGAATCACTGGTTGAGAGAATTTGCTTTGTCTGCATTCCCTAATCGCTTTGACTTGAGGTTTGAATCAAAGCAACTGATGCTATTGTATAACAAAATCTGTCCTTGTTTACCTGGATAAGATACCCAGATTTTTTACTGACCCTTCATTTACAGAAAATTTTCTATTATCCTAGATCAAAGTGTTCACAACTGGATGCTGGTACAAGAAACATATCAATTTGCTCGGCTTGGTGTCATTCTCAACTCAGCAATCAACTGTCTTCTCTACTGTTTCTCTGGATCGACCTTTAGAAAGGAGCTTCGCCGTCTGGTCAGATTAGAAGATGATTCGACAACGAGACCCAGCCTCACTCCCATGAACACCTAAGGAACACAACACAGATGTTACCATGGACAATGATATGTGAGGTAAGGTCATGTTTGTTTATTGTTGTGAAACGTAGTGTTGTGTCTCTCTTTCAGCAGTTAACTGAGATGTAGCCTGTTTCCCGTTGCACAAAATGCACAAGCATTATAATGACAATAATGATAATACACCACTTTAATTAAGCAGCCTCGTTTGGAAATTTGTCAAAATTCCTTCCTATTGTTCTTATGAAAATTTCGAGCCCAGATTCGGATATAGCACCCAAATATTAGTCTAGTTACGTGTTTTTAAACTGCTGGCATTTGTGATGTTGATTTTATGACAATGTAAAGTTCAAAGATTTATAAGGGATTTGACCGTGAAAAGTCGTTGGGGGTGAAACTTTAAACCCCAAGTCATTTTCGCGGTCAAATCCCTTATAGATTTTCAAACTTTACATCGCCATAAATTTAAACCTACAACCGCTAGCAACATGAAAACTTATGGTTAGACTAAAGTTTGGGTGCTAAATCCGAATTTGGCGTCTAAAATTTCATACGAAAGAATTTTGAATAATTTCCAAAACGAGGCTGTTCATTAAAGTGGTGTATAAAAGCCTTGTCCCAAAATCGGGTAAAACACAAATCAATACAGACCATGGGTCGCAGGTAATGAAGTAATTGTTAACAATGTAAATGCAAACATACCTGTGTCTTTATCGTCGCTTCTTCTGCCTTTCTCGGCTTTCCTTTGCTTCCCTGCCTCAGCTCCATCCATTGATTTAACTTTGCAATGGCCTAATTCAGTTTCTCTGTAACTCTGTCAAAGCGAGGCTACCCTCGTTTGCGGTTTTGTGATTTAGCGATGGGAAAACCACTGATTTCACTGATTCAGCGAAATCAGGCCTGAGTTTCTTATAATGGAGTTTCTTAAAGGCGGTATTTTACTGTACTGCATCATCCGGTACGTCTAATGCCTCACCCGGTTGGTCTAATGCCTCATGAGGTATGTCGAATACCTCAAACGGTACGTCTGATGCGATGTTACGTTGTTTTGGAAAAGAGTATGATGAGATTTGAGTATTGTAAATGTAAATATGATTATTTGTGTAATGATACCCGCATAACCATTTCAGTAAATACAAATTATTTTACTACAATTTCGTTTATCAGAAAGTCTTGGTTCGCTGATCCAACCTGACCTATATATGGTGCGGCTCTGTAGATAAAGCAAAACGCCTACACATGGAATTTTTCCTAGACAATAGACCTTTTGTCAATTTGGAGAAAGAGAATGAGGAGAGCGTGGCCCCTTCTGACGGCCTTGGCAACCGCAACGGAGCTTTGGCTACAGCTGGTAAGGCTGGAAATAAACCACTTTAAAGCCGGATCTCCACGAGGCGGAAAAATTTCCGGCAATCTAATTGGGTAATCGAATTGTCGCCGCGGAAAAATGTCGAGCCGCGAATAGTAGGACTATGTTCTACTTTTCGCGGCTCGACATTTTTCCGCCTAGTGGAGATCCGGCTTAATGAACAGCTTCGTTTTGGAAATTATTCAAAATTCTTTCATTTGAAATTTTAGACGCCAAATTCGGATTTAGCACCCAAACTTTAGTCTAACCCTAAGTTTTCATGTTACTAGCGGTTGCAGTGTTAATTTTATGACGATGTAAAGTTTGAAAATCTATATGGGATTTGACCATGAAACTGACTCTGGGTGTAAAGTTTCACCCCGAACGACTTTTCACGGTCAAATCCCTTCTAAATCTCGGAACTTTACATCGTCTAAAATCAACATCACAATTGTCAGCAGTTTAAAAACATGTAACCAGAATAACGTTTGGGTAGTGCCAAATCCGAATTTGGGCTCAAAATTTTTATATTAACAATAGGAAGAGATTTTGACAAATTTCCAAAACGAGGCTGCTTAATTAAAGTGGTGTATTATGGGAATCTCCTCTGCTTCGGTGATGAGCCACGGCTGCATCTCCCTGCAAAATCGAGCTATTTATTTGCATAGACTGATTACATGTCGTAGTTTCGCTCGGTGATAGGCTGATAAGTCAATGAACGAAGCGGAAGCTGGGACTGAGGTAGTTAGTCTATTATTTGCAGCCTTCAAGAGTTTTATTACACTCGTTTCCGGTGGTAAGTGTTCTCTCTGGATTATTTAGGTATCTTGCCATCATTCCGTCCATTTGTGAGTGTATTTGGAGCCACTTATTGCATGCGTTTACTCAAGTTTGAAGTTAGGCCTGTGTTTATAAATTGAGCCGAAAACAAATACCTACCGCAAAATGGTTCAAAATACACTCTCCAGTGGGTGAAGGAATAACTAGATGTCTAATTTATCCAGAGAAAACACTTACCGGTGCAAACAAATATCTTGTGACTCTTGAAAGGTCTCAGATCTATCGAAAATAACTCGAGTTGACATTGTCTGCAACGATTTTAGGATTTTAGGCTTTTTAAGATCTGATTTTTAGCTTTAAAATTTTAAGTTTTTTTGTATTAATTGCTGAAGGGTTTTATTCGTGTTGAAATAATGTTAGATGAGAAATGAAATGAAATGAAATTACTCGAGTTTGCAGGATGATAGAAACGAATTGCTTGCAAGGAGCGGATTCCCCTGATTTCCTATTGCTGCGAAGGCTGTCAGAATGGGTCGCGCTCTCCTCAGTCTCTCTCTCTCTCTCTCTTCACATTGGAGGAAAGTTCTATGTGAGTGCATGTATCGAGATCCTCAGACGTAGTAGGCTGGTTATAGATGACACATAACCCTGCATGTCTGTTAATTTTCTATGAAGTGAACAACAAAAGCTCCGTTTAACGGCTCTATTAATAGGGCCAACAAAACGTTTCTACCCATCGTATGATTTCGTATGTAATTTTGTGTTATTGACCTAGGATGGAGGCAGTACTAGGTAGGTAAGATCTTGGACAGGAATGTTCATTGAAAGTCAATATTGCCTTGTAGTCAAAGATTAGCATCAAAATTCGTGGACGAAACGTTACTAGTCAGGCTGTTTACTTTAGAAAGTTAACTGCAACTTCCTCTATCCTCCCCCCCCCCCCCCGCATTCAATCAAAAATAACTGATAATTCATCAAGACTCCCGAAAAATGACAGGAATATTTCAAAACCAAAAAGTAATGCAAGGATAAAGTTAAAAACAAAGAAGTTGCGCCTTGCGCCAGCATTCCTGTCACAAAGTTTGCATGAAAGCCAAAAGTTTGTATGTATCAGTGATAGCGTCAGGGGAGGGAGGGGGAGCTACAGCCCCTCGTCGGAAGTAGCTAGCCCCCCCCATCGGAAGCAACTAGCCCCCCTCCGTCAGAGGAAAATTTGGATTCTTGTGGAACGCAATTTGACAACATGATTTATGAAAGCTGCATTCTGGGGGCCATTTTAGCCCCCCTGTCGGAAGCCCTAGCACCTCTGTCGGAAGATTCCTTGCGCCACCCCTGGTATGGTATGTCGAATTCCTATGTAAGTAATTTTCGAGATTATGATTTCGCTTCGATTGCTTACCTTTGATATCAATTTTCGTACAAATATAATGCAGAACATCATTTGTAAATTTTGAAAAAGGCATTTTTGTATAAATTTCATTTGTTGTTGAAAATTTAGCTTATTTGTTTCTTCTTGTTATTTGTCTGCGTAAATCTGCAGCTCTTGTATTGAGCCAAAGGGGGTGCTCCCTAACTTTCAATACGGGGGTGCCCATGCAAATATTTCGATGCTGACCCCTAAATATCAAGCCCAATGCTTTGGGGACCCCAAATATTGAGTCTGATATTTTGTACCCTGGGTACCAGGGTAGATATTTTGGAGACCTGCAAAAAAATTCCACGATTCTTCCTTTTTCAGATTTGTGGACTCAAAATATCAAATTTTTGTCCATGTTGTAATTCGCAGACCCCAAGTATTGATTTAACGTAAAATTTCGGACCCCAAATTTTGGCATGGCCTCCCTCCGTATCAAAAGTTATGGAGTACCCCCTGGGGTTTTAACGAAGATTGAAAGAGCCATTGTTACCCAGACATCTTTGAGGGCATCTTCGAATTTCAGATAATCTGAAAATCAAATTTAGCGTAAGGGACAGTGCAAAGTTTATTCTATAGCCATGAGCTATAGGACACGAACTGAGTCGATTGGGCCTAAGCTGGGGTACTCTCGTAGTGCTTTGGCCGACGTAGTTAATTCATTTTGCCATTGATATGTAATGATGTAATGAATACTTACTTTTGTTCTTCTCTGTAGTATCCTAACCTTGCAATTCCTGCGAAATGCAGCCAGAGTGCGGAGGCACGAAAACACATTTTGCAAACCGTCGACAGGAAAGGCGCCAAGTTTTGTTTGTTGTGGAAGGGGAATCGAGCTCCGTTACTGGCTGCATTTCGCAGGAATTACAAGGTTAGGATACGACAGAGAAAAACAAAAGTGAGTATTCATTACATCATTGATTTGCGCTGCAAGCAGCAAATCTTTGAAGTAGGCTCGAAATCAGTGAACCAGAGTCTAATTCGAGGTAGTTGATTGGAGGATAGCTTTGTACAGGCTAGATGTAACGTACAGGTTTTATGTAGCTCTTCAGACAACATGGATTGCTATTATAACCAATTGAATTGAGCCCTGTGAACAATGGAACAAACATTGTCTACGTCAACAGTAGTGTAAGTGCGTCATAGCCAATAGCACCGGCAGTCTGTAAACCACGGAATCAAGAAACGGCGGAACGAAATGAGGAAACGACGGAATAATGTGACGGTGTCTCATATGAGTGTAGTATTTCTATTGGCAGTTTTGACAGGATCCTCCTAAAAGTATTAACACGATATGAATGCCTCAATTTTCTTTTCTTCTGAATGGAAACCAAAACTTTAGTAACGTGGCTTAAAAAAACAAGAAAAGTAGTGGGGGATTCCCGGTGTGTTCGGCACGGCACGAAGAAACTCCTGTCCCCATATCAGTATGCGAAGCGTTATTTGGCTTATTCATGCACGCATTAACATGACTTTGATACTATCTACTCGTGAATTCGTGATGAAAACTATCAAGTGCAGTTTGATATGTTGAAAATAAGGGCATCTAGACATGAAAAGGGGATAAAGCCCCCCTTTTGCCAAGACAAGCAGAAGAATTTAACGATTTACAAATCAGTTTTTGGTGAGGATTAAGTTTCATTGATTTTTGGGAACAGACTAAGAGTTTCTTTAAGTCGGGAGAATTTGACCTCTTAGGTGTTTCCCAGGGTGTTAAAAAGTTTTGCTTTTCCATTGAGAAAAAAGGCAACTTGCAGCATTCGTATGTCGTTTATGTATATTCAGTAGGAGCTTACAAAATAGATATCTTACACCCTTGTATGATTCCATCATTTATTCCGGCATTTCGTCATCTTGTTCCGTCATTTCATGATTCCGTGGTTTACAGGCCGCCAATAACTCCTGTTGTTATGAGCCTAAAAGCAAATATACTGATTTGTCACGCATTTCGATTCAATGAACGTAAACATCGGAACATGGAACGAAAGTCCACAAAGATTTTGCAACCCCTTTGCGAGTAAAGCTAGATTTTTATGCAGTGATTCAAATTCATATCTAAAATTGAATTTGTCCAGAGCGCAAATCATCGGATAGTTATATCCCTTGTTACATATTAATTGCAAACTCAATTAACTACGTCGGCCAAATCACTACGAGAGTACCCCAGCTTATAGCTCATGCTATAACATGACTTGTGCAAGATGTTGTAACGGGGCAACTACTTTTTGAGCTGTTCAGAAATGGGCCAACACATTTTGTAAGGCAAATACGTACGGGGCAGTAATATTTATAATCTCAACATGAAGTTTGAAATGTGACATTGTTCATTTTAAGGACCAACTTATAAATCATGCGAGATGAGATAAAGGTTGTGTAAAAAATTACTCAAAATTTCGTTGTCAATGTTTCAGAAGAACGGTTCGTCAATCATATCCCTGCATTTTCACTGTCAATTTATCGTTAACGAAGACTCTTAAAACCTGCTGTACCCTGGGTACCAGACTCTCCCTAAGGGAAATTCTGGTACCCAGGGTACTCAATTTCATTTCAGAGAGTCTGGTACCCAGGGTAAACCCGCTGAGGCCCCAGGTGGTAGATGTGTCACATGCTTTTGTAACAATGGTACTCATCGTTTTTGGAGTTCTTTGGCAGAATTTTTATCATAAGAGCCCTGAGTTACATTTCTGCCACACAACAGCCACAATTTGAGGAACTTTGCATGTGGAAGTAGCTGAGGGGGATCAAGCAAAATTTGGTCTATTTCAACTGCGGTGATCTGCCTACTGAATGCTGTAAATACTGGTTGCGATTCTGAGCGTCTCAGTTAACTATAACTACTAATATTTGGATGACTAATGCGAAGAAATATGTTTAATATGTTTTATATGTTTTATATACATTTTTATAAGAAACTTGGATCAGGCCATAATACTAATAGTTTCTTAGTTTCACGTGAAATTTTGTCCATTTTGGTACTAAAAGTTTCTTAAATTGGTTTCTTCTGTTTTGAATGAAGAATTTTCAATGTCGTCGCTAACACTGCGGCAGATATGTTTCTTGACATTTAAAACATCATAAAGTAATAAAAAGTGTTCTGTCATGTTCAAAACACAAATGGTTCGATAATATTGCTCAAGGTGGCGGCGGTCGTATGGGCTGACGGTTTGCGGTTTATAGATGCTTTTGGAACGGTTTAACGGTTTTTGGTCGTAAAACTGACGGTTTTACGGTTCCTCTCTTTCTCAACGGTTTCCAGGTTTCTTTACAAAATATGAGTCTAATTATCTAAAAATTGGCAATAATAGCTACGAAGTATTGTCCAGTACGAAATAATTTTGTGAACATTCTGCTAATTTTCACCTTTACAAGCGAATTTCAAGCATTAGGCATTGGAACTCATAAATATGATAACGAGGCAGTCTTCTGCAGCAGAGAACCGGGGAGGTACGTGCAAAGCAAGGAAAAATGTGAATCGGTTTTAGCTGAATTTTGAGGCGGTTTTACGGTTTTTTGACCCCCTACAACCCCCACCTCAACAATGAAGGTTCAACAATCTATTTGCTATAATATCCATGCTTATAACTTTGAAAAGTTTCTCAGTACTTCTCAGAAATAGTACTAGAGTTTCTTAAATTTTGGGTCCTCTCAGCACTAGTTTCTTATAAACCAGTTTCTTATAAAAATCGTTTAACAGATAATAAATGATAGCAACATAATAACATTTAGATGACCATATGATTCGAGAATAATGATTTGAAAAATGCAAACAATGCTGTTGTTGTTGTGTGTTGGGATAACTAAGACACCCTTGTCTCCCTGTGGTTGTTTTTTGCCACGTTAGGTTTGAGAAAGACGCTCTCCCCAGACCCTTAACATGTCGGCCATTACTCAAAGCTGAATGCTGAAGACACCTTCTGAATAGGCCAACGAATTACTTCACAACAAGACGCCGTTGCCCTTGCGTTCATCCAAAGATGAAGACTTCAACAACTGAAGCACTTTGCCTGGCAGTTTTATGGTTCTTTCTTGCAGTGGTTCAGTGTACTGAACTGACTTTTGAGCTCGAGGACAACGCGAAGCAATGTTTTTATGAGGTTATCAAAAAGGATACGAAGAGCACCCTAGAATTTCAGGTTTGTATGTTAGTTATATTTTAGGGTGTTCTCGAACTTTCAATGTCAGAGTTCATCACACATTTTGAATGAGTAATAAGAAATGATGAGTGAGTAATAAGAAATGATATTGATGATGCGCAGGACATACAGAAAGTTTTGCCATCAAAATTAATTGGGGAGCAAACAAACAGCAGGCAGAAGGAAGACTTGTTCCTATTCTATCATGCATGGCTTGTGTGATTGAGCCTCTAACCATTGAGTCAGCAGTTAATTCAACTTCAGTTCAGCCTGGGCGCACTCCTTCATTCACTTTATGTATGTCCGAAGATCTTCAGTAGACCTTCGGCACCAACTTGACTTTTTTGTTGGCACAGTGGCATCATTTCTTTGATAAAATCTGTTCTTAGACTTATTAGAGTGATGGTGTTTTAAAATCTCCCCACCTTGGCGTGAAAGTTAAGTTGCCCTCCATCTTTTAGCAGTTTCTTTTGATAACATATATTTATCTTATAAGAAACTAAGAATTTGGGCCATTACTAAAAGTTTCTTAAAATCATCAGACTTTGAGTACTCGGATTTTGTAGCAGCTTCTCTCTCCCTAAATATACTTGTTGTGCGAAAGGTTAGGGTTTGGTCTACCTTCAGCATAAGTTTTACATTGAATGCAGCCTGACAGTTCAGGGGATAAAAAATTTGGACTAGTCAAGAATGGGGTACTGCCATATCAGGTTTTTTTACTAATGTGGTTTCAGTTTGGATCAATTAGTACCAGCACCAAATCAATTTTTGGTGTACTAGCACCAAAAAATTGATCCTTGGTTGAGTAGTTGTTGGGCATTTATGGAACAATGTTAGGTATTTCAGAACAAGCTTTGTGTACCAGTTAAAATTTTACATCTCAAGTAAATGGTGGCCAGAAGTGACATTGGTCAGATGTCATTCATCAATAGCAGTGATATTTAGAGCCAGATTGGAAAGTTTGACATGCGCCAGGCAAGGGTGCATTCCATGTAAAACATACGCCAAAGGCATCTCAAGCCCGAAGCTTTTGTATGCCAAATATTTTCTGGGACAGCTGCTAAAACTCTGAGTACCAATGATTTTAAGAGACTGTCAGTACTGGCCCAAATTCTTAGTTTTCTTATGAAAGAAATGCATGCATTATAAAAAGAAACTGATAAGAGATCAAGGATGATTTCAAATTAAGGCTAAGGTAAGCAGATTTTCAAATACCACCACACGCAGGTCTACACCAAAAATCTTTGGGCCTAAGTGCATGAAGTGCTCCCTGGACGCAAGTGATTAATCCCATGCGCACTTTTATGTTATCTGCACAACCATTCAAGAATTTGCTTAATTTGGAGCAGAATTGTATTTTTACTTGTGTATATTGCATGTAAGCTGTGCTATGCTGACATGCAAATTTTCAGTTCAAATTGAAATATACTATCTGTGTCATTTTTAGCCCCTGTTTTAAAATCCCCTGCACAGTTTTACTAGATTTTTAGTAGATTAATCACGCCCCATGATTCAATCTTTCCCTCAAGAGAAGCAGGGGGCAGGTAATGCCCAAGCTCCCCAATAATTTTGAAAACAATGGTGCTCTGTCTCAAGCATTATTTAGCTGTAGTTTCCTCCATTGTTTTAAGAACAGTTTTATCTATTCATGAAAAATTAAAACTAAAAATTAACTTAAATACATTAAAACTGTACCGCTCTTGGTGTAAGAAGACACAAGGTCATCTGGCCTACACCAAGAACGGCACTTACAATTTTCAAGTAGGTAGGTAGGTAGGTATTTATATTTAACGTGGCTAGCCCGCGAAAGTCTGAGCGACTTATTTCCAGCAGGGGCCACGGATGTTTTACCATCACTCCGCCGCAGCTACCCGCCACAGCTACCAGATTTCCCTCACATGGCTCTGGTCGACCCGGGCTAGTGTAACGGACAGCGACCAAACTGTCCAGCGTGGGATTCGAACCTACGGCCATTCTGACCTTTGGCTTACGAGTCAGACGCCTTAACCACTCGGCCACACACTCACTAACTCGGCCACACAAGTACATCTTCAAAAGTAAGGAAGAAAAAACAGCAAATATACATTGAAGAAAGAAAGAACAAAAGAAAGAAAGAAGGAAAGAAAGAAAGAAAGAAAGGGATCGGCAGTTCCACACCAAACTCAAACCATGCTATGGGTCTAACCTTGTATTGCAGGTCTAATATCAGTTGCCCCCCCCCACAATCAGCAGCTGCTTCCTTGGTCCCAGCATTTTAAATTTCTTTTGTGTGCCCCACACAGATAACACAAGATTTTGGTTGTATACCATAATTTCAATAGGTGACAGCCCTGAGGCTGAGGATATATCATTTTACAGGCCTGTTTTTATGAAGAAAAACACCTCACCTGCCAGACCCAGGGCTGAGATGTGAGATTCCACCTTCCAATAGAATCCTTTTTCACTTCGCGTTTATGTGACGAATGCAACACCACCGGTATAGTGAAATCCCATCGCACGTGAGGTGGGATCTCGCCTGGATGAAGTGGAATTTTTTTTCATATAAAGGAAACACCACCGGCATGGTGAGGTGAATTGAACTTATTCCTTGATTCTCATTGGTCAGTTGATTCTGATCTCACGGAAGAGAGACTTTACTCCAGCTCACCTCTCAGCCCCGGGGCGGACAGGTGAGATGAAAAATCTCATATAAGTGACTGAAATTTACCTCGCCTCTCAGCCCTGGCTCTGGCAGGTATGGTAGAAAGTATCATATAAACAATGGCTGAAATTTACCTCACCTCTCAGCCCCGGGGCTGACAGGTGAGGTGAAAAATCTCATATAAACAGTGGCAGAAATTTACCTCGCCTCGCAGCCCCGGTGCTGACAGGTGAGGTGAAAAATCTCATGTAAACAGTGGCTGAAATTTACCTCACCTCTCAGCCCCGGGGGTAACAGGTAAGGTAGAAAATCTCATATAAACAGTGGCTGAAATTTACCTCGCCTCTCAGCCTCGGGGCTGACAGGTGAGGTGACAAATCTCATATAAACGGTGACTGAAATTTACCTCGCCTCTCAGCCCCGGGGCTGACAGGTGAGGTGACAAATCTCATATAAACGGTGACTGAAATTTACCTCTCCTCTCAGCCCCGGATCTGGCAGTTGAGGTATTTAAACATGGCCTAAGAGTCCTTCTTGGTATAGTAACATAAAAAGATTTAAGTTTTGCTCGAACAGCCCTGACCAGTCTTTCTTTGATGACCTTCGTACATTGCTCTTTTCAAAACAAGTGACTTTTTGAAAGCAAGCTGAGCATGTATGTTACAGAATACAGGTACCAGTTGTTTGAATAGCTGAACAAGGTTGTAATGAATTGACTCTTTGGTTATTCTCACAAAACACAGTCTAATTGAAAGGTTTAATCAGATCTTTCAGAACCATGAACATTGCATGTTGAGAGTAATGGAAGCATTGACAAATAAGAATTGATCTTTTTGTCACTGTGTACCAAGTGACTCAGAAAAACAAAAAATAACTCTCACTTATCAGGCCTTACTGGGAGTGGCGTGCGATCGCTCTCGCACACTTTAGCATGCGCCTTCTCTTCCCAAGGAGTGCAATAGATTGCACACCTCCTCTTTCCAAATGAGGGTTAAAATCTTGTACTTGATTAAAGGCAGTCAGTCACGTAACTGATTGGGCGCTACAATCAGAGCTCAACACAGCGGATTTCTTTGTGAATCTGTGTATTTGAAACAAAGGAGGGCTAATCTTCTTGACTTTCTACGACCGTCAGCCATTCAAATTTGAGGATCATCAGCCATTCAAATTTCCTATTCTTTGTATTGTCATTATCACCCAATCAAATGCGTGACAGACTGCCTTTAACCAAAAACCCTTAATGATTTAATGATGATCTTTAAATTGTGTACAAGTGATTATCCTGTAAGATATAACATCACTTTTAAATATATTTCCAAAGATTGATAAATTCTGATGTTTTGAGAGATGTTGTTGTTGTAAATTTATTTTAATTCGATATATATATGTATATTTATACATATACTCAATCTGCAGACAGTACTGTTTCGCCCTTTGTGGGCTCATCAGTGCAGCACAGAGTTGCCTATATATGCCTATCACGCATATATATATATATATATATATATACATATATATATATATATATATATATATATATATATATATATATATATATATATATATATATCGCACGCCTGATATTACCAGGACTGGACTTTCGTTATATTTCAATATTTTATCAAACGTCGAACAATTTTTAGAGACACCCTGTATGCTCCGAGATCATCAAATATCACATGATAACAGTTAATGGTTCTGATAAAAGATAGCGCTATGCTTGATATGGTAAAAACAGATCAAGGATCCTTTCATGAAACATTGATTGGTGAGATTCTTAGATTTCTCGTTTGATTTTCAGGTTGTTACTGGAGGCCACTATGACGTAGATGTTACTTTAAAAGACCCAAATGGCAAAGTATTGTATGAACAGAAGAAAAAGCAATATGATAGCCATCAGTTCAAAGCTGAAGTTGAAGGTATGTCCTGTTATTCCTTTAAATATCTTGTAAGCATAAGCCCCAAATCTTTAGAAAGGTGGAGGAGTTCAAAGGGGGTGTCTTTGGTACGGGGCCAAGGCCAGTGGAGGGGCTGAGGGCAATCTTGCTTTCTTGTTTGATTTTCTGTATTTTCTGGTGGATGATTCTTCTTATGAAGAATTACTTGGAAAATCACAAAAATGCACAATATATACATGTAAATAGCCTTAGATACCTTTGTATTGAGATTTTCAAAACTGTAAACCATCTAAATCCTACATTCATGCAAAATATTTTCGAAACAAGAGCCTCAAATCGACCTTGCCGTCGTCCAAATGATTTACAGCACTACAGGCCTAGCCTGAGAACGTTCAGCTAAAATAGTCTCAGGTCCCTTGATCCGCAGATTTGGAATCGTTTGCCAAATGACATAGAGTCAGCCAAGAATCTGGTCCAATTCAAAAGGCTGCTCAAGAGCTGGGATGGGGCCACCTGCAGGTGCAATGTATGCCTTCAAAATTAATCTCGTAGATCTTATATCTTTTGAATAATCGAATTAGACTAGCTATTTTCTTAGCTAATAAATATCTCGATTTAATATAAGATGACACACACTGTGATTTAAGTGTCTAGTTTTGGCAGATTTTGAGGAGAGATATCACATAACAGCATGAATTTATTAGTGTTAAAAATAGATTCAAACAGAAATTATTGTATTTACAGCATGTTTTTGATTGATATTAACCAATTGTGTTGATTGCAAGGATGGAATACCAAATATGGCAAAATTTTAGTTACCGAGGAGTTAGATCTTAGATCTTACTGAGGAGTAGGAGTTAGATTTTATGAATAAATTCAATTTATGTTCCATTTAACTGTTATTGCTGTTGTTGTTGATTTTTTTTGTTGGAAAATTTTTCCCTTTTGCCCCCCTATGCAGACATGGCTGGTATCAACCCCTTGCATAATGCATGAATTTAATGTATGTTCCTACAACTGTTGTTGCTGATGTTGTTTTTGATGGTTTTATTCTCGCAAAATTTTGGTTTGTCACACCCAAGGCAAACATGGCTGATTCTGGCCCTGCTTTGGTTGGTTTTGGCCCTGCTGTTTTATCCAGAAGTCCGTGCATTTGTTGTCTCTTGGTTGGCCTTTGTTTGTCACCATTTTCATGGCCCATGAAAATGGCTACAACTAAGCCGATCCATGAGTGGACATGTGCAAAGCATGCTGGATGAAACATAATCTTTAAAATATTGTGAATTTTTAGGCCTAAATTTTGGAAAAGGTACAGGTCAACAGTTGTAAAAATTGAGAAGAATTATAGCTGCAAAAATTCCTCTTCCATTACAAATATTTAGAGTTGCTCATTCAGGTTGAAAAGTTTGTAGAAAAAAATTGGAATTTGCAAAGTGATTCTCCAGAGATTTGAAAATTAATTTTTGTTAGACAATGGTAGATTTCTTGCTGAAATTGATTAAATGTTGCATTTCACTTGTTTGTGTTAACTTTGAGAATATTTACCTCAGAGAGTAGGACTCCTAAATCCGTGAGTAAAAATAAAACCAAAGTGACTGTTCCACAATTATTTTATGGTAGTTCTAAATTGCGGTGGATCACTGTGAGTTGTGACAGGTGCACTGGCTTGGAAAAACGAAGTATTTTCAGTGCAATCACAGACCGTAATGCTGTTGTTGCATGTTCGTGTAAGCCATCCGCGCTGCTGCACTACCGCCAAACTGCTAGCAAGTGTTTGTTTTTTGGCCATTTTCACAAAACTACCAAAATTCGTGCAAGATTTTTCCTGAGCAAGGTAACCATCAACCAATTTTGCGTAGCTCAAACCAAAAGTTTCATAGCGCTCTCGAAGTTTTGCCATCATTTGGCTGTCAGTTTTTTTTGCTACTCTTCCAAGACAGTTGCTGGCACTTTAGAAGATTGTCAGAAGCAATTTCAGAGAGCAAACGAATTTTAGGTAAGTTTTTTTTTTGCTTTTTCCAATTTCAAACTAAAACATTTGAAACTTTTATCATCTAATGCTCTCTTTTTGAGTTTTATTTCCTTCGAACTAACTTAATCTAATGCTCTCTTCGCATCCGTTAATGGCTTCTGATAGTGCTCTGAATTGTCAGCATCTAAGACCCCGTTTACACGGTTGCACATGAATATTCATATGGAGTAGCAATAACATTAGTTAGTGAGTGCCCCGTTTTGGAAGTCGGGAACAAGCTTCACCAACACGTGGAATGTAAAAGAGCTAATAGGCCTCTCTAATTCAGCATAGGTTCAAAATCTTTAAATCTACGAGGAAAGTCGGTTGTAAATTCAATAACCTATTTCTTTAAACTGGATAACTTGAAAGAAACTTTAGCCATTTTTATAGATTCTACCGTTGGACTTTTCATGAATCTTAATCATTTGTCGAAATTAAAGCCTATTTTATGTTTAAGCTCATTTTATGATGTGACTTCATCAAATTTCTAAATCACAAACCGGCAAAGTGAAAGAGTTTTGCTTGATACCATATTGTTGGCATCCATAGACTATGGTTTTCTTGAAAATTATTTGATCTTTCGTCAACAGGTTTAGGAATTACGGTAGCTTTAAGTTTTTGGAAAATTTTCTTGAATTCTTCAAAGAGAAGAAAAGCACTGTAATTTTGAAAATATTGAAGATTTCAGAAAGTCCAACGGCAGATTTACTGTAAAATAGTTCAAGTTTCGTTGAAGCCATTAAATTTGAAAAAAATAGGTCATAGAAATTTACACCCAGTTTTTTAAAGATTTGAAACCTATGATCTCTAATTCTGTTTACTTTACAAGATGTCTTTGCCCCATCCCCCCTCCTTTCATGCAACCCGTTACTCTTACAGTCCAGTTCTGTTGGCATTGCATACAAAATCACTCCCCTTGTCTCCCCTTCCACTGTTTCAAAACAATAAAGTCAGTCCTGAAAACCTTTTTGATAAATACTTTTTGATAAAGTATGTCCTGAAAACCTTTTTGATAAATACTTGCCCAGATCATGTTTTTCTTCATACAATACGAGAAATTCTCAGGATCTTCAAATCCCTAGATGCAGGACAGAGTTTTTCAAAAAGAGTTTTCACTATGCATCGCTGAAAGTCTGGAATGATACACCTTCCACGATTCGTGAGCTACCGACTTTAAATCGTTTTAAACAAAGACTAAAAACGCATTTAAAGGGCTAGACTCATTTTTAAAACACGACCCCCTGGAACAACAGCAGATTAGGAATGTAGGATTTTAGGCTTTTTAGGAATTTGATTTCTAGATTTAAATTTGTGAGTAGGTTTTTTATATTAATTGCTGAAGGGTTTTTTTCGTGTATAAATAATTGTAAATGAAAATGAAAATGAAAATGAAGTCAAACACGCATTGAGTCCACGGAATAAGAGGCGATTCGGAATGCGTTGATGGCACAGCCTCTGAAGTTTTCATTGCTGTGTGATAATAATAGTCCATCCAGAGAGAAAAGAATTAATGATGCCGTGAAAAGACCATTGAGACAAAGCGCATTACCACCATAGACATAAGTAAGTCTATGTTTCTACAAACCGAAAGAGAGAACGACCAGCGGAAAAAGAGAGACATCGAATCTCATTGATTCTTTTGAAATACACGCGGCAATAAGAAGCCTGCAAATTCGAGACCTGCCCTTACCGTACTAATTTATTATGGATTTACATTGAGGGTACTTTGTATCTTCCTGAAGTGCAAATTGCCACGCACCCTCTGTTACAGGCCTTAGCAACTTGTAGGTAACAGTGTTTGCGTCGTGACAAACAGCACAATTAGTCTCATGTGAACGGACAAAATGGACTTATTTTAGTACGGTGGTCCCATGTAAACGCATTTTAGGGGACTGATTTCCAACTTTAGAAATATTTATCCACTACTGTGTGAAGAGGGTCTCAGGCTTTTGAAAGGATCTGGGCCACGAATTTGTAAACAAACCTGTCATCTTTGTTGTTTCAGGCACGTGTCAATTGTTTCTGTATTAAAGGCATTGAGTCATGGTAAATAGACAGCGTATACCCACTTTGCACTAATTGCTGAGTCATGATGATAGCCTTCGTCAATCCGATTGGCTGTTATTCAAACTGTACACATGATTTTTTAACCTCCCAGTGGGCAAAGCAGACAAATATTTTCTGTCTGATCACATGAAGACAAAATGATCACATGAAAGCAGACAGACCCCCAGTGGAGAATCGCTATTTACCATGCCTCAATGCCTTTAAAGGCTCTGTTTCATCCAGCATTCCTTGCACGTATCGTCTCTTGGCTGGTCTTTGTTTGTCGCCATTTTCATTGCCCATGAAAATGGCGACAACAAAGGGAAACCAAGAGACGACACGTGCAAGGAATGCTGGATGAAACAGAGCCTTTTAGACTCCGTTTACACGATGCCGGTAGAATTTGAAAACGGCGTAAAAAAGTGCCGGTTTTGGCCTCCCGTTTACACAATGCCGGCAGAATTTCCAAATTCTGCCGGCAGAATTTTGTTTCGGTTAGCAAAACGGCAAAGTTCGTAATTCTGCCGTTTTCAAATTCTGCCAGCATCGTGTAAACGCACTTTGCCGGCAGAATTTGATGTCGCTTTCGTCACGAGGCTAATATTCTTAATCCTCCCTATTGTCCTTATTGTCGTGGTTGTTTTATCTATCTCGATTGATTTTGTTATTGTCTATGGACTTAGCATGAAATTCTTCCGGCATCGTGTAAACGGGAGGCCAAAACGGCATCTTTTCATACCGTTTTCAAATTCTACCGGCATCGTGTAAACGGGAGCTTATTTTCCAAGGTGGCATGAAATTTTGTCGTTTTCAAATTTTACAGGCATCGTGTAAACGGGGTCTAAGTTTGAACAGCACCTTGCTGCTTGGCTGAATTTTTCTTGTGGGGTGACTTGCAGAGCGGCGAATACCGTTTCTCTCAAGTGCCTAAAGTTAACCTTGTTCGAGTAAGGTCGAACTCGTGACAGGTGACCATTATTCGGGTGCCTGACCAAGGAGCACACTTTGGAAGGGAAGTTAAAAAAGTAGTGGTTCCAAGCCTGGATGCGGCATATAGGATAGGCTCAAATTTGCTTTGAATAGCGAGAAAAACCTCTCCAGCATAGGTTCCAAATCTTTAAATCGATGTAAATAGGCGGGTGTAAAATTCAATGACCTGTTTCTTTAAACTGAGTGACTTAAAGGAAACTTTCGCCACTTTTCTATGATTCTACCGTTGGACTTTTCAGAAATCTTGAATATTTGTCGAAATTACAGGCATTTTTATATTTCAGCAGATTTTATGATGTGACGTCATCAAACCTCTAAATCACAAACCAGAAGAGTGAAAGAGTTTTGCTTGATACCATATTGTAGACATTCATAAACTGAGGTTTTCTTGAAAACTATTTAATCTTTAGTCATGAGGTATAGAAATTAGGACAGTTTTAAGTTTTTTTCGACAATTTTCGTGATTTCTTAGAAAAGAAGAAAAACACTGTAATTCTGAAAATATTGAAGATTTCAAAAAAGTCCAACGGAAGATTTACTGTAAAATAGTTCAAGTTTCTTCGAAGCCGTTTAGTTCTAAGAAATAGGTCATAGAATTTTACACCCAGCTTTTTAAAGATTTGAAACCTACGCTCTCCTCTCCAGCCTATTTATTGTAAATATGAGATAGGCTGTTGTTGTTGATTTAAGTTGTGGCAGACGCGGCTAACTTGAAACTCTCCTTTTCTTCTTAATTTTCTCTTATATCTTCTTCTAACTTCTTACATTGAACTCTAAAAATCTTAGTGAATTTGTCCTATTTATACGTTTCATAACATATTCTAGAATGAACTAAAAAACAATAGAAATAATGTCCCGTCATAATGACAAAGCATTGCGTCATAACAAGTCAGCAAAATTTCCCATTATTCAGCAAGTTTATATGCAACAAAGGATATTATGAAAGTCGATAAATAAAACGTCATTTCGAATGTTCTGGAACTTTCTTCATAAAATAGAACGTGCTTTGCTTCACGTTGTTTATCGTTCACGACAATTTAGTAACATCTTTAGAGTGACGTGCGGCAGTAGGCAAATTGGCTAAGGTTTGTTTATACCCATTTCAAGTCATGTGATCAATTTCTTGATAAAACATCTTTTGATTTCTCCGGAAAATTCCATGCCATGCAAAGTTGTGACATGAACGCAAAAAGTAGCATAATGCCAAAACATCCCATGGGCATGGTCATATCACTTGAAATGGGTAATACAAAGCTTGGCCGATTTCGTCTATGGTTTCAGTATATAAACAAAAATGTCTGAAGGTATATACAAGAAAAAGATGTCTTTGAGTTCTTTATTTCTTTTCTTCTGTTCTCGACGCGATTCGACCCTATGGTCATCGTCAGGAGAATGAATTTTTACAAGGTTACATGCCTTTTTATAGCCGTTTTAGTAGTCACGTGATGTTAATAAGATCACATGGCCTAAAATTGGTCATATGACGCCAAAATAAGGCGTCATATGAATCCTTAGTTGAAATTGGATTCTTAATTGAAGTTGAACATAAATGCCTGCATTGGTTAAACTGAAATGCCAGGATTTAAATACCCTGATCTAATAATGTTCCTCATTCTGTCTCCTGCTTTAGGCGAATACATGTTCTGTTTCGGTAACGAATTCTCAAGCTTTGCTCACAAGACTGTCTATTTGGATTTCCAAGCTGGTGAGGAGGCGCCTCTCGTTGCGTCAATGGGAAAACGCCACACTGCATTAACCCAATTGGAAACATCAGCATCGAATATACACGAAGCGTTGAAGGTAATTTAATTGAAAATAGTTTTTCATGTTCAGTTTCATTGAAATTGAGAACAAAAACAGGACTTATTTTCATCGTACCTGTCCTTTGACATCGTACCTTTGACCTTTGACATTGTACTGGTCCACTTTTGACAGGCCAATCGTTTAGGAATCGTCTGAATTGAGCGGGTACTTTTTAGCCATGAGCGAATTTTTCAAGAAATGCCGTTTCAATCACTTTGATACCTCAGTTCGTTTTCAAACTGACTTTAACCCTATTTTTGTTGAGGAGGGGAGAGGGGGTGGGCAAATCAATAGATTTTTTAATGACTCTTTCAGGAGAAATTTTGTGGTCATGAAATTCTCAGAAAGCTTCATTGAATCATTTTCACAAACGAGGGAGAGGAAAGCAATTTTCTAGGACTGATCTTTGAAAGATATCAAATCCCAAATCTCAATTATGGCGAAGAAAAGTGACAAAATTTGAATATTTTGCAGATTTCTTTTGTAATGTAGTGTTATTTGATTTATTTAATCATAATTATCATGTTTGGGTGGAAACTGTGCTCCAAATTAAATTTTACCACGATTTTCCCGATCTTGGCCAAATTTGCCGTTTTTCTTGACCACACAAAGGAAAAATGTAAGAGTTTGTGCTTAGATAGCTCAGAGAAACATCCATTTAAGTACTGATAGCTTTCGTTACAGTGTAACAATCCAGGTAGACCCCTTTTTCGGCATTTTAGGTTGGGCGGTTTTTCAGGAAAAACAGCAGGTGATTAAGGCCATGTCCGTTTCTGGACGCGTCAGGACACCAGTTGTTGTTGTAGGGACAAATCAGTTCAGGCAAGGAGAGCGTAGGTTTCAAATCTTTAGAAAGCTGGGTGTAAAATTCTATGACCTATTTCTTTCAATTGAACGGCTTCAAATAGACTTGAACTATTTTACAGTAAATCTGCCGTTGGACTTTTCTGAAATCTTCAATATTTTCAGAATTACAGTGCTTTTCTTCTTTTATAAGAATTTAAAAAAATTGTCGAAAAATTCTTCAAACTATCATAATTTCTAAACCTGTTGACGAAAGATCAAATAATCTTCAAGAAGGCCAAAGTTTATGGATGCCTACAATATGGTATCAAGCAAAACTCTTTCACTTTGCCGGTTTGTGATTTAGAAATTTGATGACGTCACATCATAAAATAAGCTGAAATATAAAAACTGTAATTTCGACAAATATTCAAGATTTCTGAAATGTCTAACGGTTGGACTTGCCCAGTCGTGCTGAAAGAAAGGAAGAGACGACCTGTCGCGAGCAGCTCACAGCAGGATAACACAGTTTGATGGCCAGACGGTTTTGGCTACGGCAGACGGCACCTTTGATCATAATGTTGGACCAATAGCAGACAAGATTCTGCTTTTCCCTGAAGGAATCTGACGGAGGCAAACCAACATTAAACGAACAGATGTTTATATATTGGCACCAACACTTTCAAAGCAGCGCACCAGTGAAGATAGACACAACTGACCCCCTGGTTTTCAAATTCCTTGCGGTCAGGTCCTATTACCAACATCGGGTTTAGTCATGTCACATACATCTTATGAATAATTAATGAGGAGCTGTTCGCGACAAGTCGTCACTTTCTTTCTTATATGACGACTTGGGCAAGTCCATCCAACGGTAGAATCATAGAAAAGTGGCTCTCATTCAGTTTAAAGAAGTTGGTCATTGAATTTTACACCCGCCTTTTTTCGTAGATTTAAAGAGTTGAACCTATGCTGGCAAGGAGCGAAGTTCGACATGCCATCAATCTAGAGTTAACTAAATCTATATATATAATTTTTTGGGCCAATTTGTATTATATCAACCCCTAAGAACCTACTAGACTCGATTACATGTCGTAGTTTCGCTTTTTGCCTGAACTGATATCGCTACAACTACGACTTATTCCCAAACGCCTGCAGAAAAGGTAAAGTTCCGTACTGATTCTATTTGAAACCTTTCCGCTGCTCCACAAAAAGTTCGATTGAGCAGTGTTGGAGTCTCTATCACTATTGTGTACATTCGAACATTCTACAAAATGTATCAATCTGTCGTTCGATTCGCATTCTCTTTTAGAATGTAGCTGTGGGCCTAGATCATCTGCTACTTTTTCCTCACAACCACTGGGTCTAAAATGCTTTAAACATCAGTTTTCTAGAACTGCTGTACCATCAAATTTGGTATCAGTACTTCGGTAAAGGATCATTCTTGCCATAAAAGCAAAAATCGCCTTGCTCTAAGCCACATGCTGATCGGTAGACGACGGGGCGACAGAATCCTCTCGCCGATTGAAATTTTTTGCCGTTTTTACAGCTCTATGTCCATAAGCGTAAGTTGAGGGTCCTTATCGTTTTGAGGCTAAGAACCTACATTCTTTGTTTTTATAGGTTGTGATTGACTACCAAACACACCACAGACTTCGAGAGATGACTGGTCGTGACGAGGCGGAATATCTGAATGAGCGGGTTCAATATTGGTCAATCGGACAAACTGTTACCATTGTAGTTGTTAGCTTGTTACAAGTATATGTATTAAGGAACTTTTTCGCAGAAAAGAGAGACAGAATTTAAATGTTTTAATGATAATTTTGGCAAGAGTGCATTTTAGGGACCGTTGAATATTTAGGCCTCAGGTTTGCGCTAATGGGCTCCGTCGCTAGACTTATGACGATGAGTTCTTTGTATCCCGCGGTAAAACTTGCTCAGCTGGGACTCACAATGAAACAGTGAAAAAGCTGACCCAATTTTTTGCATTCGATCGATCGAATCATGATCGAAGGACTGCTTTAGCTCTTTTCAACGGTCACTCCTCTGCAAGAAAATGCGATAAAAACAACGCTTAGCAGAAATTTGATTAACGAAACTTGGTAAAAATCTGAATGTGAGTGCCAAATGAGTCTTTCAGCGCTACATTTTCCATGTTTTTAAGACCAAAACAAACTAGAGAAATCTTCCACTACCTGCCGCAGCAACTTCGGTCAAAATTTAGTCAACTACGTCATTCGAATTGAAAATTGAACAACAATTGAACGGCACACCCCTTCCCGAAATTTAGCCGAGAACCCCCCACCGTGGCTAAAGTGGAGTTTAGGCTCGCACAGGACCATGGCTAGCAATATGCCCTTAACCTTGTCGATCTAAGTCAAGACAAAAGTTTGCATACAGTAGTCTTTGTTACAGCTATGATAAGCATAGATTTCAGTCTTTAAGAGAGCTGGGTGTAAAATTCTATGACCTATTTCTTTGAGCTGTACGCCTTCAAAGAAACTTTATTTTACAATAAATCTGCCGTTGGACTTTTCTGAAATCCTCAATATTTTTTTTCGTGTCTTTCCTATCTTTTAAGAGTTCAAGAAAATTTTCCAAAGATCTTCATTAAAACTATCGGGATAGATTAAAACTACCTGTCGACGAAAGATAGCTTAATTTTCTCAAAGAGCCTAATTTTGTGGATATCTACATTGTGGGTCAAGCCTAACTCTTTCACTCTTCTGGTTTATGATTTAGAAATTTGTTGACTTCACATCATAAAATGAGCTGAAATGTATAACTGGCTGTAATTTCGACAAATATTTAAGATTTCTGAAAAGTACAACGGTAGAGTTATACATAAATAGCTAAAGTTTCTGTAGAGCCATTCAATTAAAAAGATAGGTCATTGAATCTTGCCTTTTTACATGAATTTAGAGATTTGGAACATATACTGCTGTGATATGAAATTCATACTCATAAAATAGTAGGGTCACGTAGAGCAATGTTGCGGTTGCTACGCTGACCTTTGTTATTGACCTTTCACCTCAGCTCTTTAACCTCTAACCTATACGTTTTGACCTTTGACCTCGCTTACTTCTAAGTGTCGTTTTTACGCACAAATTTTAATACCAATATCCTTGCTCGTGTAAAAACTAGAGCTGATAGCAGTTTGTGTATTTAGTAGCTAAAGATTGTTACCACATGACTCAAAAATATTCACGAGGCAGCCTGCTGAACGCAGTATTGTTCATTAAAAATGACTGTATCACTTTTGCAGAGCAATATAACAAATGGACCAATGCAGGCCCGTCGAAACGAAATTTATATATGGAGGGCTGAAACAATGTGCCGGTGAAGGCAGGAGAAATGGGGATCCGGGGGCTTGCCATCGGAAAAGTGTTTCATGTCCACGCCCCTCAGATCGTTGTAAAATGCCCCATTTTGAAAGCCTGCCATTGAAAGAAGCAAAGGATGATGACTTATAGGAGTCTTTCCAGGAAATTTGAAATTTTTGAGTCGTATGACATCAAAGATATTGCATTTTGGACAGAGTGTGGTAGCTTCTCGAGAATGTGGTAGCTTCTCGAGTATATATGAGTTCGAATCTTTCATTCCCAAGACCTTGGCATTCACAACCTTTTTCACGTACAAAATAAAAAGACTTGACCAAATTACTAGGGGGGGGGGCTGTTCGAACCTTTCATTCCCAAGACCTTGGCATTCACAACCTTTTTCTCGTACAAAATCAAAATACTTCACCAAATTATTAGGGGTGGGGGGCTGAAGCCTCTTTTAGAATCTCTTTGAAGAGTGTCTCCAAAGTCCGTCAAACCTTCTGCCTTTTGGAGGAGCAAGCTCAGAGAGCCTTCCAAACCCACCGTGTTGTTAATTTCGAGGGCTCAGTCAAACACAAATTCCAAGTCTACCAAGTGTGCGTTTTCAGAATAGGCCTATTTCACAACTACATTCAATTCAAGGCAAAAGTTGTGATTCCCTGTGCAGCGAGAAATCTACATCGTATCATTATGTTGCAACTACACTTACAAAACAATTTCATGCGTTGCTGAGAACAATGCACGCTTTTGAGATTTCGATCCACTTTAAATCATAAGAACCCAGGAAGTTGTAAAGTCCCACCTCCTCCAATAAAGGATGCTCAGAGGAAGTCCGCTTTATCATTGGGGGGCGGGTGGGGTTATATAACTTTTTGGGGTCCCTGTGATTAAATCGAGGCAAGTGATGTTCCTGGAAGAATTTCAAAACAACTGACGTCATTGTAAAAGGGGCCTATTGGTACCAATCAAATACATCGGAATTTTGATAGGAAATGTCGCTCTCGATTTTGTTTTATCTCTTCGTAATGACCTAGTGCCCAATTTTTCGCATCTTAAGATATTGTTAAATGGAATCTAGATGTACTTAACGCTTTTCGTGGTGTGCTGACTGCTTGGTTCCCAGCTCTGAGGGGGATTTTGAAAAAGAAGATGTTGCGAGATTGTGCAATCATGACTTTGCAACCAGAACAGTCTGGCGGACCATGGGTACTGGTATACATGGAACTGCATTCTGATCGCTTGGTTCCCAGCTCTGAGGGGGATTTTGAAATAGAAGATGTTGCGAGATTGTGCAATCATGACTTTGCAACCAGAACAGTCCGGCGGACCATGGGTACTGGTATACATGGAACTGCATTCTGACCGCTTGGTTCCCAGCTCTGAGGGGGATTTTGAAAAAGAAGATGTTGCGAGATTGTGCTATCATGACTTTGCAACCAGAGCAGTCTGGCGGACCATGGGTACTGGTATACATAGAACTGCATTCTGACCGCTTGGTTCCCAGCTCTGCAGGGGATTTTGAAAAAGAAGATGTTGCGAGATTGTGCAATCATGACTTTGCATCCAGAACAGTCTGGCGGACCATGGGTACTGGTATACATGGAACTGCATTCTGACCGCTTGGTTCCCAGCTCTGAGGGGGGTTCTGAAAAAGAAGATGTTGCGAGATTGTGCAATCATGACTTTGCATCCAGAATAGTCCGGCGGACCATGGGTCCTGGGAAACATGGAAGGCGTTATTAGATTATTTATCGTTGTAAAGAATCAAAACTTTCAGGCCTACCTTATTTTTCTGTTTCGTTGCTCTCCAATGTCCTATCGATTTTGCACTTTCAGTTTGCTGCCAGTTGCTCTCCACTCCACATTTCAAACGGCCATGTTGTTTTAATTGAAATGCTCGTGTAAGTTTTGCCATCTGTGAAGCTCCTTCAATGGGGGGGGAGTGCAGAGCGAGCACGACGGAGGGAGAGGAGAAGAGGCTCCACACTCTCCCCATTGAAGGAGCTTCACAGATAAGCTCAACAGCTTTACGATTGAGGCGGTTCTGCATTTAAAGGTCAGATAAAGGCAAATGCGATTTTTTTGTATTCATAATTCTAAACAATTGGGAATCCGAGGGCAATAATATTTTTTATCTTTGCGATGCAAAAGGACAGGTTTGGGGATTTTGAAAAAGGGCACTCCTTCAAAAAACCGCGTGACGATAGAAGCCTGGAACTAGCTAAGTCATGACGTGGAATGAGTCATAAGAAATTCATCACTTGAAAGGCCCAAAGCACTTGAAGAATTAACCGTGAAGAACACACGCCGCATTGCAGATACACATCGAACAATAAACAAAATAAATCAGATGGCAGCCAATAGCTTCTCTGATATTTCCAAAGGTCGAGTATTGAGCGGCACACCCTCATAGTTTTCCCTCGATGCAGAAGAGTGAATTCAACACAGTCAGATTCAACACTACCGAAAAATTACGAAACAGTTAAAGGTGGTTGTGTACCAAGTAAAAATAAGCTCAAAACACAAAAACAATAAGTTAAGGTGGCTCGCCTCTGATTTAAATTTCAAATTGCTATACACTGGGTTTCCTATCGCCCATGATTTCTTCGTTGATTTTTCTCTTCTCTTCCAACAGGTGAATACACATTCTGTTTTAGCAACGAATTCTCTTCATTTTCACACAAGACAGTCTATCTTGATATTCAAAATGGCGAAGCTCCTCCGCGTATCCCCAATATCGATGCTAAGCTTGGTGCAATGACTCAACTGGAAACTTCGACTGCTAACATCCACGAATCACTAAAGGTAAAAACATGTGCAATCCATCAGTTAAAGGACAATTCCGGGGTTGTTATAATTGTTGATTATTCAAGAGATTACACTGCTGTGAATTTTGTGTAGTACTTTTTCAATTTTTTTCTCGTTCAATCCGCGAAACTACGTATTTCAATCTACTTAGATGTGCGAAATGACGTCATTTTATAAGGCGTCACTTCACGTTGACCTGAACGAGGCTGCCAAATATGTTGATGTTATACGACTCACATTTCTAGCCTCCTTATCGCACCTTCGCACACTCGTACGAAATACAAAATGGTGACGATATTTGGCCTAACTCACAAAGATTCATTAACCAATTTATGAAAGTTGAGGGCATCAAAACATGGAAAGAACTCACGATTGGTGTTCTGTAGTTGGTAAGGTTGCTTTTAACAATAATTTTATCAACCCTGGACTTGTCCTTTAATGTAATTTTTTTGCAACTCTTTTTCTTTCTTATCGTAAAAGTTCTATCAAGCCCCCGGGGGCTTATTTGATTTCGGACAGAGGAGGGGGGATGCTTATTCAAAAATCAAATGCCAATGACACAATATAATAGCTTTTCAGTTCTTTTAACCCCATATTTTGCAGATTCAATTTTCTTCATGCCATGATTTTTTTACTGTTTGAATTCAGCTAGCGTGTTGGAATCAGGGAGATTAAGTAAATCAGATGCTCTGATTCTCTGATTCTCTGATTCTCTGATGCTCTGATGCTCTGATTTACTTAAAGGCAGTCTGTCACGCATTTGATTGGGTGATAGTGACAATACGAAGAATAGGAAATTTGAATGGCTGATGATCCTCTGACTTTCTACGGCCATAAAAAGTCAAGAAGATTAGCCCTCCTTTGTTTCAAATACACAGATTCACAAAGAAATCCGTTGTGTTGATCTCTGATTTTAGCGGCCTATCAGATACGTGACAGACTGCCTTTAATCTCCCTGGTTGGAATCTTTAATTCCCCTCCTTAATGATGACCATAAATGGCAACCTCTGTACTGAATATTCTCTATTCCGTATGTTGTTGTCTTTACTTTTGACAACCGCAAATGATTTCACTTCTGAAACTGTATTGAACATTTCTCTTTGTAAAATTTTTTCATAAACGTTGGATTTAGATTACTTTTTGTTTTGAATATTTCAATCATTAGCAGTTGCAGATTGTGTTGATGAATAGTTCCATATTTTTTCTTCAACTTACCTAGCTCTGATTTGCTATCCTTGCATACCAATCGCAGTGCTCTTTCGTGAATGCGATTTGCTAATTCCTGGATTGAAGAAACATTCCTATAGATACTTGCTGCCTTTTTTAATGGCAACTATAATTGAGCATAGGTTTCAAATCTTTAAAAAGCTGGGTGTAAAATTCTATGACCTATTTCTTTGAACTGAACGGCTTCAAAGAAACTTGAGCTATTTCACAGTAAATCTGCCGCTGGTCTTTTCTGAAATCTTCAATATTTTCAGAATTACAGTGTTTTTCTTCTTTCTTAAGAATTCAAGAAAATTGTCGAAAAAGGCTTAAAACTGTCGTAATTTCTAAACCTGTTAACGAAAGATCAAATAATTTCCAAGAAAACCATAGTTTATGGATGCCTACAATATGGTATCAAGCGAGACTCTTTCACTCTTCTGGTTTGTGATTAGAAATTTGATGACGTCACATCCAAAATTGAGCTGAAATATGAAATAGGCTGCAATTTTGACAAATATTCAAGATTTATGAAAAGTCCAACGGTACAATCATAGATAAGTGGCTAAAGTGTCTTTCAAGTCATCAAGTTTGAAGAAATAGGTTATTGAATTTTACAAGATTTAATGATTTGGAACATGTGAATTTTAAGATGTTTTAGCATCGGAGGTTTGAGCCGGCAACTTAGGCCCATCCGCCATTGCCCGAAGTTCATACAGTGTTGCCATGGTTCCATATATTGTTATGATATCGATAAGGGAAATCTTCGTCCCAATTTTCACCGTGACAGTCCATGAGTCGTAGTTTGAACGTCCGTCCGTCCATCAATAGTGATAACTACGAATATGCAGTCAGTCTATTTTCTCCATAGATCATCATTGACTACCAGACACATTACAAACTGCGAATGGCGACTGGTCGCTCAGTAGCTGAATATCTTTTCGACAGAATCAAATACTGGTCATTTGGACAAACACTTGTAATCGTTGCTGTTGCAGGAGGACAGGTTTATATGCTTAGAAATTTCTTTGCTGATAAAAAGGAGAATATATGAGGTCAAAACAACGTGGGTATTTCCAAAACGAGGCCGTCAGTTGAATTTCAAAGTCTGCAAAGATTCTACGCCTAGGCTTGAACATTTGAACTATCTTATTGTTTTCCATGATCTTCCACGTTCGTTATTCGTAATCCTGTTTGAAACACTCTCCTAAAACGGTTTGTAGAAAATATATTCATAAAGACTTGAGTTTTAAAATTCTATGAATTTTGACCATTGTGAAGTTGTTTCTGGCTCTCCGGGTTGTCAAATTTGCTAGAGGCCAAAATCTGCGACAAATTTGCCATTAAATAATCTATTGATATGACTAGACTTTTGATCTTGAGTCCCTTGTATCCCTTTGCTCTTTGACTTCCTGGTGGTCCTTCGGTCAGCAAAGATTCGTAATTTTACTCCGAAACCCTGATCCTATTAAGGTGCAAACTCTGAGCTTCCTAGAGTACCAACCATATTGTGATTACGACAGACATGATTAAATTCCGACGAAATTTGAGATCGAAGGCCGTGATTCAAAATCAGGGCAAGGGTGTTAGGACATGGATGTTTTGATTGGTTATTTATTTACCTTGTTTTGATCCCTGTGCCTTGTTTTGCTGTCTTGTTTTCTGTTCTGTTTTGTCTTCAACTGAGCATGGTAAGGCCGAACCGCTCTCAATTTGTTCGAATAGAGCTCCCTTGCATTTCTGTGTCTTAGTGGGCCTTCGCACAAGGGCGCACTAAGACACAGAAATACAAGGGAGCTCTATTCGAACAACTTGAGAGCGGTTCGGCCTAACCACGCTCAGTTAAAGACGAAGCAGAACAGAAAACAAGACAACAAAACAAGACACAGGGATCAAAACAAGGTAAATAAATAATCAATCAAAACATCCGTGTCCTAACACCCTTGATACATGCACAAAATATGGTCATCTTTTTCACAGTTTCATTGAGACCCAGGTGAGCAAGGTTTACCGCAGGGGCACAAGGGATTCATCGTCATAAGTCTAGGATATGACTGAAAACAACCCATTTAATTATTTTTGTTAAATCTTCATGTTTCCTGTTTGTTCTTCGTATGCTTCTCTTCCAGCTTGTTATTAATGATGAATTAGCACTAGAAAACAATTTAACACCATGTAAAGTAATTTTTGCAAGATTTGTAAAATGATTCAAGGTTCGATTAACAAATTTTCGTTCATTCATTTTACATTTGCCTTGGCCAGCTCGTGTGGCCATTTAGGGATCTCTAGCTCCAATTGCTCATATCTTGGCCAATCGCAGTCTTGGCACTCGAATGGTGGGCTGGAATTGAGCTCAAACCCTTGGCAGTGCTGGCTGCAAAGTCAGGCGAGTACCCCATTGAATCTATACCCCGAAGCAACTATATCGAACAGCTATACCCCCAAAAGATACGAAGATAGGTTCCGCCCCCCATGTACTGACTATGGCTTTATGTTTGAAATTCTATACCTCACCGTTAAAATTGCAACTGGAAGTATGCGACACAATTTAAATTCGCGCGGCATCTTTATTACTGTAAACAGAAGACTGTCTCTTTTCACCGCAAGCGCTTTTGACGCTGGTTGGCAAGAGATTATTTGGACAGGATATGGTTGTGTTTTTCCATCTCGAAAGTTAAAGAAATCTCACCGTTGCAACAGAAGCCGCGCGTATGCTTTTTACTACAAACTTCATGTTTACCCCTTGTTGCGTCTAGAATGTTTCATACTTCACTGCTGCAACTGCAGCTTGACTCTTCGAGGCAATCGAAATCCGCGTGGCGTGGCTTCTAAATCGCGTATCGTTTGATATCGATGAACTGTTTTACCGCAGGTGTTATTGATGAAAGTGTACCCATCTACTAATGTTGGTTGCGTTCAGAAAGCTTCAAACCTTATCTCTTCAACTGCAGCTGGACTCATACGAGATAATCGAAATCCGTGCGGCATCTATGACATCGTTTCATGGCGGCGGCAAACTGTTTTTACCGCGAGCGTTATTGATGAAGGTTCACCCCTCTAATCTTGCTTGCATGAAGAAAGTCTTATATTTTATCGCTACCGCTGCAGCTGGATACAAACGAGAGAAGTGAAATCTGCGCGGCATCTCTCTCCCTTCATAAACAAGATGATAATCACTTTTCCAAAGTTAACGCGGTACTTTTTCAACTTTTTCCACAGGGGCATCAGTTTAAATATTCTTAGTTATTATTTAGTATTTCTCGATATTTCTATTTTCAATATTTTCACTTATTTCTCGATACTGTTCTCTTTCTTGTTTCTGAAGAGCCGCGAAAACTTTGATCAATGCGAAGGAGAGCAGGAAATGCGAAGGAAGTGAAGGAGAGGAAAGCATTTCCTGCTCTCCTTCGCATTGATCAAAGTATTCGCGGCTCTTCAGTAACAAGAAAGAGAACAGTATCGAGAAATAAGTGAAAATATTGAAAATAGAAATATCGAGAAATACTAAATAATAACTAAGAATATTTAAACTGATGCCCCTGTGCTTTTTCAACCATCTTAAAGATCTGTGGCCTTCTTCCTAACAAACAATGGTGACTGCCTATTACAGTGACTGCAGGAGAGATTTTCTCAATACAGGCGTGGAATTCTTTGCCCAGTGAAACTAGTGAGGTGCGTGTTTGATGCATTCATTTCATGCGGTCGAGAGAGTAAACGCATAAAGACAAAATACCGCAGATTCATTACCCGTTTCTGCCTACAAAATTTTTTTCGGCAAAGTTAACATCAAAGACAAATTTTTGGCAATAACAATGTTGTTTTGCGCTGAAGAGAGCAATTTTTGTTAGGACTTTTATCCTAATGTTTTGTTTCTTTGGATGTTAAAGTTGCTTCATTTTGGAGGGTCGCATGGACTTTTCTTTGGATTGAGTTTCATTACAGATGTTTTTAATTTTATTTGTTATTTTATTTGTTATTATTGCTAATTGATTTGAATAAACAGTTTGTAAATAAGAGGTTTATTTTGTTATCACGTCATCATCATCATCATCATCATCATCATCATCATCAGTCAATCAATCGATCGATCAATCAATCGATCGATCGATCGATCGATCGATCAATCAATAGTAAAGTTACTGTTATTTAACTTGAGAATCATATTTTAAAAATTATTTATGATCGTTGAAAATAATGGTATCGCTTCAAATCCAAAGGTCGTTGTATGCACCTTTGGCAGTTGCGATTCGTTGTTGTTGTTGTTGTTGTTGTTGTTGTTGTTGTCATTTTTCATTTATATTTCATTAATGAAATAATCCAGTCTGCTAAATACAATTATACTGTATAAGAAAACTGATCAAAGTTGATGGACATATAACTAGGTAATCCCAATTTTTTTGCATTTTTGTGGGAATCTCAGGACCTATCTTCTGGAAGAATGGGGGAGGTCCTGACCCCCCATTCCCCCATTCTCCCCCCCCCCCCCCCGCGGCTCCGCCACTGGATGAGATGATAAGAAATGGAATGAGTGAAATGAAATGATCGAAACTTGGTACTTATTACCTGTGCTCTAAATCTTCGGTTATGGAATCCAGGACCCCAACGCGAACAGTGGAAAACAGGTTATTATATTTCAATTTACTAAAGAGATTCATGTCCAAAAATTCCCAGCCTTGTTTTTCTGCCTTGTTTTACATCACACAAAGAAATTGGCAACAGATTTCTTGGCATGAATTTCACAAACAATCGTGTTTTTCAAAAATTAAGTAAACTTCTCGATGTTTCCGCAGATTTTCCGGGGGTTGTTTCATTTTGTGTTTCGTAATGACCTATTGCTATCTTGTATAATGACAACAACATTTCGGCGATGATGACATATGATACTTGGAATCCTTTGCTTTAGACTAAATGCATGTGGTAGTTTCGTTTTGACGCAACTGACAGCGCAACAACTACGACTCATTTCTCAGAAGCGGATTAATAGGCCTGAGTATGGCTTAAACGGTTGGGCCTAAATCACTTGCCGTTTTTTCTCACAAACAGCGAGCGTAAAGCACCACGGAAAGCAGTTCTCCAGAACTGCGTTATCATGATTAGCTATAAAATTACTTGGATGATTTTTGCTACAGGATGTCCCAAAAATTGTTTACCGTTTGTGTGGCTACTGTGAAGGAGCTGTCGATTCAGTTGTCTCAAGTTTTACACAGTTATATCTTTCAGGCTTCAACTTAGAGTTTGAGACCTTGTTTGTGTCTATCTGGCACGTGGTTGCTGATTTATGGCAGAGAAAATGCAAAATTAGAGGTTGCTTCAAAAACAGCACTTCTGTTGTTTTCCAGCGATGTCAAAATGAATTAAAGTGTTCAAAGAAAGGGTTCTGGCATCGTATCAAAACTTTCACTACATTTTTTAAAAGGGATAATGTGTTTTCTTATGAATAGACAACACTGCTAACACGTTAAAAGATTTAGCAAAAATTTCAACTTTAGATTAGCAATTTTTATTTCGCAACAACCACAACAACAAGGAATGAAAGTTAGAGAGACGTGCGTAGTAAGTCCATTGTGTTTACACCTTAAACCTGAATTCAGACTTCAATCAAAATATTTTGGCATGACGTCACTCCAAGAACATTCTTGGAAAACCCCCTTGTCATCCAGACAATAGCCTGGTCATATCTGTTTCAATAAATAAATTATTCCCATGCAATGCGATGCGCACGTTGATTAAATATCGAAATTGCAGGCCACATTTTATGGTCAACAGAATGGTTCTGCTGATGTAAAGCGATTAGGCTTCCATCGAAATTAAAGAATTAAAGTTGCCTATTAAGGGTGCAATCAGTCTTAAAGGGTTCCTTCCTTCACACGTGGAGGCACAAAATATTAAGTGTTGAGATTTGCAATCAAAGAGAGAAGAGACTGTTTTAGAGAGGATGAAACTGCAAGCACAAACTGGCACCTGCAAGGAAAAGATGGACAAAATGGAAGTAGCAAAGGGGCGTTATACAGTTCTGCGAAAAGTGAGTAATACTTTTGGTTTGTAGAACGTTTGACTTAAAGAAACTTCACGAGGTATATCCTGACTAGCTCTCCGAAGTCGAGGGCTCTTGACAAATTTTGTTTCTCCGTTTAGTTGCTTCATCCCTTCCGGGGACGCGGGTTTTTTCGAAAATGACAAGCGGAATGTGGAATCTTCATGAAATTTTATGGATTGCGGATCCTTGATCTGTTTCTTGCAAAAAAGGGCGTGGTAACATCTCTGTTTTTCTGGTCAGCACTATGAGAATATTTTCCAGGCTTTGCACAAGATTTTCAACTTCCACTCTCCTCCTCTTTCCATCTGGATGGATAAAAATGTCTAACAATACTACTTTGTGCCATCATTGATAACGAAGTGGCGGGACGCAGCACTTTGGCTGAAGTGACCGGAACGGCAAATATTAACTAAAAATAGCGTGTAACGGCAGATTTCTACCCTCCTTGATGACCCCTACTTACATGTGTTAGAAACTATTGCCTACAGCCTGGAAAGAAATTCAAAAAGTAATTGTTCCATTGTAGGGATGGCGTGACCGGGGGAGCTTGGGGGCAGAAGCCCCCCAAAAAATTCACTGAGCCCCCGTCGGCACTTGAATTTTTGAAAATTGCCACGCACTGTCGGTAGTTCCGCAACTTGCTTGTCATGTTTTAGAGAGAATTTTGAGCCAATCAGAAAGGTGTGGTGCGTAAAATTTTTGCTTGCTTCGCTCGCTGTTGGCACTTTGACATATTTTGCCCCCCCCCCAGCATTTCTTCCCTGGCGCCATCTCTGTTCCATCGTATCAGTCAATCGTACAATGGCGTAGCAAGGGTAAATTTACTGGAGACAATGAAATGATAGGTGATTTCACAATAATAATAATAATAATAATAATAATAATAATAATAATAATAATAATAATAATAATAATAATAATAATAACTTCTTATTCACAGTTGGTATAAAACTAATGATAGCTCGTACTCTTAAGAAGAATGAGCTAATAAAAACCAACTATTTAACCTAAATACGGCAAACCATAATATTTACATCAGAGAGCATAATTTACAATTGCATCCTTCCCCAGCCCATGTTTTGATTTTTTTGCAAAAGGAAGCGACCGTTTCGCTGCTCTTTATCACATCTGGTATGCTGTTCCAGAGTATGCTACCCCTAAAACATATGGACTTCATGCCAAAGGCCACGGTGGATGTGCTTGGAAGTAAAACAGTGTCCTTAATTGTGAGATTTTATCTGATCGTTCTTCTCTGGAATAGTTCAGACAAAAATAGAGGGTTCTCATGATGTAAAGTTTTGTAAATCTCTATCATCAGTCTTTGTAAATTCTGAACATGGACAGTTTTTTCATTGCTTCTAACAAGTAGATCAGCAAATGGTGCATTATGGTCATCAAACAAAACACGTAGTGCTCGTTTGTGGATCTTATTGATCTTATTATTGGCACCTTTTCCACAGAACATCCAAATTAAGGGGCAGTATTTAAAGTTTGACATAACAAACGAGTTATACAGTAATCTTTTTTGAGGTTGCTGAAGATATCTTGCGACCCTAGAAAAAGCACTAACACTCCTGTTTGCTTTGACACACAAGGACTCTACGTGAGTATCAAATGTCAGTTTCGCATCAATCGTTATCCCCAACAGTTTAACTTGATTAGTGGATGGGATTATTTTCTCATCAATTTCCAAGCAAAGTTTGTTGTCTTGATTTAAACCCATAAACATTAGTTGGAACTTCGATGAGTTTGCAACCATCATGTTAGATTCAAACCATTCTAAGGTACTGCGTATATCGATTTCCAGACTAGAGATCACTCGTTCAATTTTCTGGTCACAGGCGAACAAGGTGTTGTCATCGGCAAAGTTGCATATTTCTGATTCTTCAATGAAGTAAATCAGGTCATTTATATAAATATTGAATAATAGAGGGCCAAGTACTGAGCCTTGCGGTACACCAGATGTGATATCGAGCCACGAACTATAACTAGAGTCGATTCTAACTCGTTGTTTTCGGGAAGTAAGGTAGCTGTGGAGCATTCTTAGGCTACCCAAGCTAAAACTATAAGCCTCTAGTTTTGCTATAAGGAGATCATGAGGCAGGCAATCATACGCTTTGGAAAGGTCCATAAGTACCATTCCAACAATACCACGTTTGTCAAGACACTTGCGACATCGTTCAATCAACCTTATCAGGGCATCTTGTGTACTGTATTTCTCGCGAAAACCACACAACGAATCCGATAGATATTGGCTAATGTGAGGTAATATTTGTTTTGAGAGAAGTCTTTCATAAATTTTCGAAACAGAAGAAAGAACACTGATTGGTCTGTAATTAGCGTCGGTCGTGGATTCGCCATTTTTTAAAATAGGTGAGACGTCTGCAAGCTTTAAAACGTCTGGAAAGACATTCATCTCTGTTGCGTTGTTTATATGATATGCTATCTCCTTATAGCAAATATTTGAAGCTAATTTTAATTTATCAGTAGGTATAGCTCCACTAGTCTTTTTAGTGGCATTCATCTTTTGAATTTCACTAAAAACCGTAGTAGGGTCTACTTGTGAAAATTCAAACTTTTCTCGTGCATTAACCATACCCTTAATCCTTAATATACTTGGATGGTTTGAGTATGCTTGTATACAGTCTTGGATAGGGTCACCCGTAGTTTGCACAGGTTCTTTTATTATCTTTGCAATCTTTAACGTGTCGGCTATATTTGCAAAGTAATGGTTCAAATGCTCACTAACGGCCTGATTGTCTCGAATTACTTTGTCGTTCTCAATCAACACAATTTTTTCACTAACAACACTACTATCTGAAAACATAGGTTTAAGGGTCTTCCAGAACCGTTTGCTTTTCGCCACATCCTTCAGGTCTAGGGCAAAGACCTTCACAAGGGCAAAGACCTCGATGACACACCTACTTTGGCTTCGATGACACATCCAATGTTTGCCGATGTGAGAATGGAAACCAAGCTATTTCATTTTTGTGACAGTTCTCCTTTATATTAACGTATGAAACTTTCTTAGGAAATCAACCTTTACATTGGCTTAAGCCTGGTTTCCATATGGTAGTACCAGTCGGCGAACATCAGTGACGTGTCTCAGCGTGTCTCCGATCAATCGGTGACATGTCCCCGATCAGTCGGCGATGCGTCCCAGTGCGAACTTGCCAAACTTTGCTGAAGCATTTTGTTGAATAATAAAATGTGGTGAGCATTGAATTCTAGGATTGATTTTTCTGGGTCACATGATTATTCGTGGTCGCTGACGTCGCATTGCAGCCAGAAATTTTGTTGTAAACTTCGTAACAACAGTTGTAGAATATACGTTCAATATATGCATTGTATGACCGAGCTAGCTCGTCAGTAACTGAAATTTAGCCATATTTCACAGTCAAACCTTGCAATAAACACTATCTGTAAATATCAATCGAAAATATGACATAAATTCAATATTTCCTGATGGAACTCGTCTTTTTAAGGCTAATAGACTCATCGTTTCATGCCATTAGGCATCATTTCTCCAAGGGTGCTAGGACAGGGATGTTTCGATTGGTTATTTATTTACCTTGTTATGATCCGTGTGTCTTGTTTTGCTGTCTTGTTTTCTGTTCTGTTTCGTCTTCAACTGAGCGTGGTTAGGTCCAACCGCTCTCAAGTTGTTCGAATAGAGCTCCCTTGTATTTCTGTGTCTTAGTGCGCCTTTGCTCAAGAATGGTTTACAAGGGAGCTCTATTCGAACAACTTGAGAGCGGTTGGGCCTAAACACGTTAAGTTGAAGACGAAACAGAACAGAAAACAAGATAACAAAACAAGACACAAGGATCAAAACAAGGTAAATAAATAATCAATCAAAACATCTGTGTCCTAGCACCCTTGATTTCTCCTCAAAATTTTCCAAAAGTAGAGATCTAAGTTACAAAAAATTCGACAAGAGAGCACAAGTTTCGACAAATTGTCTCCTGGGGGGGGCATTTCGCCCCAAAGCCCCCATTGGTTTCTACCCTAGTCTAGCCTGTGTCTTGAGTCCCATGTCTCTCTTATGGCTGAAATATGCGTCCCAAAATGGCATGCAGGCTTCCATAACATGAATACCCTATGTGTTGTAAGAAACCCACCTAGAAATTATTGGGTCTTTTACCCGAATTAAATGACCGGACCGAAATTTGTGTTAAATGTTTGTTGTTTAGATGTGTCCGTTAAGGGGCATGATTTAAAATCAGCTAGCAATCCAAATGCATTCAAATCATAAGATCAAAAAATGTTTCTCCAAAATAAAGAGGAAGATGACATATACTTCTTCTACTAAGAACCTTCCTCTTCTCTCCCAACCATGTTTTGTTGTTTAAACCGTATTTTGTACTGATAACAACTACAGTACTTTCATATTTTCGTTTTTTCTCATCTGTTCTGTTATACCAGCACCTCTAAGGGGACAATTATGTAAACAAGATCAGCTTGACCCTTTTAATGCTATCCCTGCCACTGTAACTGGGGGTGTTTTCCTTTTTACGTTTTTAACCTCAAAGTATTGTATTGTTTCTATCTTTATATTTATTATAATAACTTGTTAATATTCTTTTTAATAGGCAAATTGATATATACATACATAGTGATCGCAGGCTTCCTTGGTCAGAATATAGACTGATGACGATGAGTCTCTCGTTGCCCTGCGCTCTTCGACTTGACGATGGCGCTTCAGGCAATAGAGACTCGTAGTATTACTCTGAAAAACTTGGCCCTATTTAGGCCCAAACTTCGCAATTCCTCCAGTACCAATCAGATTACGAGATTTGTGAATTACTAATGTTAAGGTGTAAATGAGATAGAATTTTCGATTCGATTAAAGAATTGAAAACACTCCCACGGGATGGAGATTCGAAGCCGTGATTCTTTCATAATTCCATTGGTGATTGAGAAAACAGAGCCAAGTTTTTCACTGTTTCATTATGAGTCCCTCTTGAGTAAGGTTTACCGCAGGGATACAAGGGACTCGTCGTCATAAGTCTAGTCAGAATACCCCCGTGTTTAAAGAAATCATCATGAAACTTTTATGGTAATTTTTCCGATTGCTTAAAGTAATATCCTATACGCAGTAGCATTAGACCAGTATTTGAGTAGGATTATGTATTTAGCTATAGCAAGTGTGTCTAAGACTCCTCCTTCTAATTAGTGCGGATAACACGAGCTCAGTCGATCAACTTCCAAGTCCCTTGGCTCCGAAAAGATTCTACTGCTAATAATTGTAAAACAAACATGAAAATTTGAAATTTGAAATTTCAAAAAGTTAAAATTTGCAACAAATCATCCCCGTAAAGTCTGTTTTTTAAGCGTAGGTTCCAAATCTTTGAATCTACGAAAAAAGGCGGGTGAAAAATTCAATGACCTATTCCTTTAAACTGAATGACTTGAAAGAAACTTTAGCCACTTTTCTATGATTCTACCGTTGGACTTTTCAGAAATCTTGAATATTTGTCGAAATTACAGCCTATTTCATATTTCAGCTCATTTTATGATGTGACATCGTCAAATTTCTAAATCGGAAACCAGAAGAGTGAAAGAGTTTTACCTGATCCTGATACCATATTGGAGGCATCCATAAAATATGGTTTTTTGAAAATTACTTTATCTTTCTTCAAGAGGTTTAGAAGTTATGGTAGTTTTTAGGTTTTTTCAATTTTTTTCTTGAATTCTTGAATAAGAAGAAAAACACTGTAATTCTGAAAATATGGAAGGTCTCAGAAATGTCCAACGGCAGATATTCTTTGAAATAGCTCAAGTTTCTTTGAAGCCGTTCAGTTCAAAGAAATAGGTCATTGAATTTTACACCCATCTTTTTAAAGATTTGAAACCCATGCTCCTGTTTTACTGAGTAACCAAGTATAGACTTTAGTTGCTCTCCCAATGTCTCGTCTCTTACTCTGACGATATCATTTTGAAACTTTAGCCTCTGGCCTCAAGGTCAGTGTTGTTATCAATGTAGAACTTCAGCCTTGATGCGAGGAGAATCCTTTTCACTAAAATCGTACGACAGACAAACATTGATAGGCGAGGGAGGCCACCCTGATCGTCCTCAGCGCCTTTTCGTCTCTGTCCCAACATGACAGTCTGTCAAAATGGGAATTGTTGCAATCACATACAATCCGGATATATTTTGTCCAAGACTGTGGACTTGCCCAAGTCGATGTTTTTGAGAATATCTGCGGGAACGTGCGTGAAATATCGTCTTGGAACTCGGTTTCCAATAATTCTCGCAATAAAGAGAAACTAAATTTTCCCCATAGTCCTTGGATGGAAACTGAAGGGAAATGGACAAGTTTCTTTGGGAAATTTTAAAGAAGCAGAAATTTCCATTTCCCTTCGGGAAATTTATAGGTATTTCCCCAAAATTTTCCCAGCAGAAATGTGGTGACATTTCATCCTTTTTGCAGTGTCTGATTCTGTGCTTCAAACTTCAGCACGGTTTATTGTTTTGGCCTCTAATTAGTTAAAGACTTTACTACAATATGTATTTCTACAGAATGTTAGTGGGTAAAAATTAATTCAAATTCGTAAAGCTTGCGGACCATTTGGCACTTTATTTCTAGCACAGGTTTCAATCTTTCAAATCTTTCAAAACGTGTGTGTAAAATTGTATCACATTTTTTTTAAATAAAAGTGCTTGAAAGAAACTTTGGGTAATTTGCTGTAAATCTTTCGTTGCATTTTTGTATGTCTTAATTATTATTTTTGCAAAAATTCACCAGAAATTTTGAAGAAATTAAAATCTTCGCAAATCTTAAATTACTCGAGGGAGATCGATACAATCTCCAGGAAAACCATAATTTATGAAGCTCTACAACATTGTTGCAAGCAGAAATATGTACAGTAGCTCTCTGGTTAAGGAGTTAGAAATTTGATGAAGTCACTGCCTCAAAATTAATGAATGCCGCCATTTTGAAAATAATCAAGGTATCGAAAAATTGCCATGGTAAGTTTTCAGCACATCATCCAAAGTTCCTTTCTAGGACTTTGATTAAGATAAAAATGTTATTCCTACCTTTTTGAAAGATTTGAGCTGTAGGTATGCCCATTTGGTGACCAGTGTAAGTTCTCCTTGAAGTACAACAGCAACAACAATTACAGGCGCGAAATTTCTTTGGGCCTAAATCTTGGGCGATGATGTTGGAAACGGACGAGCTTGCAGAAAAAGGCTTTGATATGGCGACCAAACGAGCTGCTAACAATTTATTCATTGGTACCAACGATAAAGGAATTCTTAGAGACCTCCATCAAGGCACGGTAGTGCCAATGATAGCTCATGCAATAATGTGAAGCAGAGTAAAAAGGCTGACGAGAGGCAACGGTCTGGTCTGCTTCGCGAACGATGGGGGTGGGCCCACCCAAGGCCTAGCTGTTTTGCAGAGCAAAGCTCCGGCATGGCTCGTTAAAGGTTCAATCTTCTGGGAATTGATTCAAATGATGCAGATGATCGAGATATCCTTTGAAATGAAAAAGGGCACATCCGAATGCCAGTGCCTACACCTTTTGAGAAAGAAGAAAATGAAAGATATTGGTTCATTGGTGAAGTCTGCAAGACAACTAGAAGAAAGGCATGGCCTGGCCGTCGGCCTTAACTGCTCCACTGCAACACGAACACTTCACAGCGTCCAGAAAAATTTTGAATTACTAAAGCAGCTCCATCCAGGCAATATCATGCAGAAGATAATAGCCAGTTATCTGCCAATAAGGTAAGGGGTTTCATAATTGCACAATAGACAGCTAATGTTTGTTTACACCCATTTCAAGTCATGTGATCATGATAAAACATCTTTCGATTTCTCTTACATATTTCGTGCCATGCAAAGTTAGGGTTCGTCCAAAAATCCACTTGTCATCGCTAGCGGCATTTGGCCGCTAATTTTGTTACCCCTTCCTTCCCCCTCCTTAGAGGGCGGACCCCATCTTTTTTCTTTTGTTACGAGGCTGTGCCGAAATATTGGACTATAAAGAGTTGATTGCTCATTCAGATCAAACGGGAACATAAAAAAGGTACAGTGGCAAAAGAAATTGCTAAATAAAATCACTTCTCATTAGTTTCCATATGCAATTTATGAAACTTTGATTTGAGCCCAAGTTAATCTGCTGAACCAACAACAGGCCAATATATTTGATATAGGACATGAAATTCCTTAAGTTCCAACAATGATGACTTAACGGGTTTTAATAAAACCCCCTTCCCCCTTAGCGGTCAAATGCCGCTAACTGAACACAAGTAGATTTTTGGACAACCCCTTCTGCCATGAATGCAAGAAGTAGCATAATACTAAATCTTTCCAAGAGAATGGTCACATGACTTGAAATGGGTAAAACAAACCTTAGCCAATACGGTCTATGTATGTTTTGGTTGACTATCTACAACCGGTTGTAGTCTGGGGTGTTGTTTCATCCATCCCCCCACCTATGAAAGGGAAAATCCAAAGTATGTAAAAATCTCCCAAAATCCAGCAGGGGGCATGCAGCTGTTGAGATGCAAAAGTCCTGGGGTAGTGACAAAAGTTAGTTAATATTTATGCTTTGTGGTAACAATGTCAAGAAAGGTCCATTATTGCGAAAATTCAAGTTCTAATGCTGAGAATCAATTTAAAGTTCTCTGGTTTTGAGGCAACAACTAATTCTGACTTTTCTTGCTCTGTAAATAATCACTGTGATGGCGCCAGCTTTGAAAAATCTGGAAGAAATGGGGGGGGGTTGGGGGATTTTGATGTGATTTTTCAATCTAAATGCATGTCCAACTAATTTTATGTCACTTTCCTTTGACAACTTTTGCTGACTATTGGGCTTTTGTAAGAAAGCTGAAAGATTGAAGTATTTTTGCAATTTTTCCTGCTGTCTTTCCAGCGCTAGAAATATCGGTAAATTTAACTTTATAAAAATTTGCTGCAAAATAATGAAAAAGGGCCTAAAGTAAGGACTCTATATACACAGAGCAGTGCACAATGGGCATTTCACTTGTCTCAAGAATAATGCCACATCAATTTTCAAACAAGTACTAAAATTTTCTGTTCCATGGCAAAAAATATTTCTTACAGTACTGATGAACTTACATTTTCTTAATCGATCTGTATGAGGAGTCCTTTATGCTTTGATCAATGTTTTGGGCCATTTTCAGCTATTTTGGAACTATGAAATTTTTGTACTGATAAGTTCCCCAAATTTCTAGTGCTTGAAATACTTTGATCATTTGGCTTTCAACTAGAATTTGAGTCGTTCAGATGTGTCAAGTATTCCTGCTGCCATGAATTTTCAAGTGTGGGAACTTTTTTCTAGCTCACCCCGGATAGTACTAAGTTTGCTACAGGGTGAATTTGAAGTTGCATTTTTCAGCGCCAAGCGCTGGGATCGCAGAAATAGAGCAGACCTAATTGAGTCTGCGACCCCTTGTCATGACGGGGGCCCTACCAGGACTCGAACCCACTCCGCCTGACTGTTCTGGCTGCATTGTCAGAGGATTACACCACAGTGCCACAACACCTGTGGCGACGTGGTGTTTCAGAGAGAATGCACCCACTTTCGTTCAAGATTCTTCAGGAAATAATATATTTTTCAGGCAAGAGAAACAGACAAACTAGACATAGAAGTCAGCATAATAATCTCTCAATTTATACCAAAAGAATGAAGTAGAGCCAGCTAGGTGTATGAAAAGTGGAAGAGTATTCCATGATTTAGAGCCAAACTATTGGAAAATTTGGAGCAGGTTTGGAGTCTATAAAGGTTGGTCCTTTTAAGGGAAAGAAATAGATCACCTCTGGTAGGCTGATGAGTTCCAATCCTATGAACAGAAGAACAGTGATACATTTACCCATGGGCCACCCAGGCCCTGGGGCCCCCAAAAAATCTTAAATTTAGAGGCCCTGAGCAAGTTTTGGAAAACCTAAGAATTTTGCCATGCGGAGTTGCCTCCGTTGAAAGACGCTGGTCCATGCTGAAAAGGGTCCACGCTGAAAAGGGTCCACAGTGTCACAAGAGCATTTTATTGCCGTATGCTTAATGGCAGCAAATTATGTCCAAAGACTTTTAGACCACAAGAAATCATCCAAAATTTTACAGCAATGAAATAAGTAAAGACTAAAGAAATTAGCATCATGGACCAAGAGGCAAGGGTAGTTTATTGGGATTGTACAAAAATCCATACATTCTCGTATGAGCTTATTCAATTTTTCGAGCTTTTCTCTATCAGACTATTGCGTTGATATTAACTTGTTTGGTGACTGAATGCTCGCTCGGCCTTGTCCATAAAAATTCATGCTTACAGGATGCCGAGTACTATGTATGCACATGACACATTAATTTCTAAGGTATATTTTAAGGAACCCCGATCAGTTTTGGGCCCAGGGCCCAGGGCCGAAGCCAATGGGGGGCCTGGGGTGGAGCGCCCCCCAGGAGACCACTTATCTGAAAATTTTCCTCTCTTGTCGGAAATTTTGTGATTTAAATGACTAATTCTGGAGGATTTTGAGGAGAACTATGGCATAAAACATGAATTTATTAGTGTTAAAACATGAATTCCAACAGAAATTATTGACTTTATGGCATCTTTTTGATTGATATTCACTAATTGTATTGATTTCAAAGTTGGATTGCAAACTGTGGCAAAATTTTGGTTACCGAGGAGCTAAATCGGTCATATATAAATAGATTTAACGTATGTTCCTGCAACTGTTGTTGTTGCTGTTGTTGTGAATGGTTTTTTCGTCGGAAAATTTTGGTTTTTTGCCCCCCCCCCCACACAGTCATGGCTGGTATCGGCCCTGCCCCAACAGACTTAAATGCGGGCCTGCAGAAGAATTTGGAGTAAAGTAGTTTTGAAAGCAGACAGGTGAGGGTTTGTGTATGGCTTTGCGCATGTCAGTTTATCTTTACATCTTGTAGCAGCCATGAGCCAATTTTTGGTGGGAGCAAGCTTGGCTTGGAAGTCACCGATACCATTAGCTGATTTTAGTGGTATAAACATCGCAAGATTAGGATGATAAACCAAGAGATAGCCACACACTTATTAACTTATGGTGATAAAGGCTACTGATATCAAATAAGCCGTTAACAAGATGTTGGTTTTCACAGACAACTGGCCCTAGAACCCCCTAAATCCCTCATTTCGGTGATACTATCACTGCACAGGCTTTGGGTCACCTTTGTCAATAAGAAAGTGATTAAAGCTAAATGTTGATGGTTTTCACTGCTGAGTTTTGGGACCCTTTCCTTAATTTGACTGATACTATATTCATGTGCTGAACGAACAATTCAATTGCCATAAATTGCTCTCTCTTAAGCCCCCCCCCCAGCCTCAATCGGCTTTGCTCTTCCTGGGGCCTATGGATTCGTATTATGTAAAGTTAAAATGTGAAGATGTGCAGAAGAATAAGACAACCAGGGAACTAGGAAGCATCTCAAACTTAGGGGGCACGACACTTCGAGGGCACATTTTTCTTAAGAAAATGGGAGCATTTTCTAAAAACGAGAAGGGTACTTCTTTGTTTATTGCAAAATCTTGGGGGCACGTGCCCCCAGTGCCCCCCGGTTCTTATTAATAGGTTTCTTATTTTTTTGAATGCAGAATTATCAATGTGGTCGCTAACACTGCGCCAGATATGTTTCTTGCCATTTAAAACACGATTAAGGAATAAACAGTGTTCTGTTATGTTGAAAACACTAATGGTTAGATAAAATTGCTCAAGAATAAAGGTTCAAAGATCTATTTGCTATAATATCCATGCTTTTAACTTTGAATAGTTTCTTAGTACTTCTCAGACATAGTACTAGAGTTTCTTAAAATTTTGGCCATCTTAGTAGTAGTTTCTTATCAACCAGTTTCTTATAAAGAAAAAACATGTAAACCGATAGCTTAAACGTGAACTCTGTAGCTCAGAAGCTTCTTCAAGAAAAGTTTCCTGCTCTTTTGCATTTCAATTTTTTCCCAAGCACCGTGCTCTCAATAAAGCATTTCTGGGATTCGGTATAACGTTTTAAGAAGGCAGGGAAGAACCTGTAGATACCACTGCAGATACCACTGATGATGAAGCAAGATTACTTCGAAACGTCAATAACTATAAATATGGCCTAGTCTTTTAATTTTTCTTGTCACGTGGATTTGTCAACATCAATTAATTGTGCCTTAAAGTTACAATTGAACACTTGAAATGAGATTAATTTTGTATATTATGTATTAGGTGTTACAGCTAGTAATACTAAAAAGATTTGAAAGTTACAAACAGTTATTTCATTGCTTGGGATAATTTTTACCACAAGGGGCTGCAGTTGTGCTTAGCGAGTCAACTGCCTTCCAAAACTCCTCTCCAACATTGATTATTGACAAATTTGCAGAAATAGTATGTTTTACACCAATGCTTGAGCAGCACTTACTTAACTTTGTTAACAGCTATGGACATGATTATTGTCGCAATTCTTTTCTCCACGCGTTAGAGAGTGCGTGGCCGAGTGGTTAAGGCGACTGACTTGTAAACCAAAGGTCAGAACGGCCGAGGTTCGAACAGTGGCGTGCTGGCCGGGGGGGCAGGGGGGGCAACTGCCCCCCCCTGAGAGTGAAATATGAGGGGCGCCAAAACGGTAACCCCAAACACATGGGCGCCGAAGGCGCCCTTTTTGCGGTGCTAGTCAAATAGTTTCCATGTTTTCTCCAACGGGTTCTTCTTCAAATTTGAAACATTTTTCAGGAACACACAAACTGAAACGTGGAGATGCCTGGCAGTATCAAACTTGGGGAACAGAACAAGAATAGAGGCCGATGGGCGACTTTTGTCAGATTGTGAGTGATTTTGTGCTACCGTCAAAAACTTCGAAACGGGAATGAAATGGGGGATAAACTTGTTTCCAGTCTTAGAAAAAGGAAAATGAAAAGGAAACCATATCCTTGATTGGAGGAAAAGTGATAAATGTCAACCCCATGCTTGAAAACAAAATCATAGCTCTTTTAGCTTTGTAAATTGTGCTAAGTTTTCTTATCATTTGTAAACAATGCCAAAAACAGCTTCCACGACAAAAAGCTCACAAGTTCTGTCCATGTGTTAGAATTCAACTCAAAAAATTCTTGGTGATGCTAAACTATATTATAAAATTGTTACAAAATATATTTTAGCACTGGAAAACATGGTGGTCTGGAGACGTTTTGAGAAAAATTAGAAGGTGCGTCCTCAAAAATTTTCCTGGGGACTTCGCCCCCAGACCCCTCCATGTTACATTTCCCTTGCCATTTTGCTGCAAATTTACTAGCATCTTATAACGTGACTTTTAACTTGATTTATCTCTTCTGCAGTAAAGAGCATAGAAGGCTACTAAATCCACGCAAAACATGCGGTAGGAGAGCTATGAAGTATGCATCAAAGTGGGAATATTTTGAGCATGTTTTGAGCAATAACTAATGTGGGGGCGCCATTTTCACACTTTGCCCCCCCTTGCTGAATGAGCCCCAGCACGCCACTGGGTTCGAATCCCGCGCTGGACAGTTTGGTCGCTGTCCGTAACTCTAGCCCGGGTCGACCAGTGCCATGCGAGGGAAATCTGGTAGCTGCGGCGGGTAGCTGCGGATGACTGATGGTAAAACATCCGTGGCCCCTGCTGGAAATAAGTCTCTCAGACTTTCGCAGGCTAGCCACGTTAAATATGAATACCTACCTACACCTTCTAATCAAGCTCCGCGTCCCTCCCAACACTCTGAGATACCACTGTATTAGAAATTGAGAAGTAGAACAAAATCAATGATCAAGAAAGCAGACAAAAATGACGCTGACAGTGTTTTAAACAGTTGTAAAATATCGACACCAATCTTAAAAAAATAGCTTCATTGCCCATGTTTATCACATGAAGTACTCTCGAGTACCCAATAAACGGGGGTTAGATCAATCAAAATAATACAAGAGATCATAGATACAAAATAGTATTGAATAAATGCAGATTAGATGCAAGAAAGAACTTCTATTCTCAACGAATCGTCAAAGAGTGGAACTGCTTGCCAGTGAACATCGTCGAAGCGAAGGATGTAATAACTTTTGAAAAACTCTTTGACCGCCTACACGGAGACTCAAAATTCGAATTCAAACTAAACTAGATTACAAGTCATGACAATCAGGGTTTTATAGGCCTTGGCCTTCCAGCCCCTTTATCAACATTTTATTATTATTATTATTATTATTGAAGCAAAATAGCTACAGTTAAATAGCCTACAATAAGGACCATCAAATATTGTTGGTCCTAAAAATGAGCAACACCTTCCATACAAAAAAAAAACAGTCAATATCTAATCTTAGTGTTGGACGAGTCCTGAAAGTACTTTTCGAACCATGCTTTCACTGTCCATTAATACGGTTTTCTGCATCTCTGCTACTGCTTTCTCAGCTAATTTCTTTCGTTCTAAGCGTTCGCTAAATACTCTTTCAACATCACGCAATACTTCTTTCATACCGCCACCAAGAGCACCAATGACAACAGGAATTATAGCTATATCATATCCTGGTCTTCTCTCTCTTAATTCAAATGCAAGTTGTCGATATTTTGTCACTTTCTCATTTCTTTTAGCTGCTATATTTGCCTGCTGCGGACATGCCATATCGCATATCCAAATCTTATTTCTTTCCTTGTCCTCCAATACCAGATCTGGTCTCCTGGATGTTGTTGTTTTACGTAAGTTGAACTCAAAATCCCAGACTAACTTGGCACGACTGTTTTCCAAGACTTGTCCTCTCAGCCAATTTTCCATATACCACTTTGTTTCTTTTCCTACCAACCCGTATTCTTTTGCCCATGCAATAGCCATTACCATTAACGCTCTATTGTGCCGTGCCAAGTACTCACTGTTGGCTATCGTCTTACATCCAGCAACAAGGTGCTCAACAGTTTCATTGAATTCACCACATAATCGACATCTTCCATTTTCCATTAGCCCCCTTGCCACCTTCCATCCTCTTGTCTCCACCATTTGCTCAATCAGTGTCATTATTGATGCTGTCTTTCTTGGTGTCAATCTTTGTTTTAGCCAAAGATGGCATTCCTGTTCTTGTCGTCTATACATACAACTTTGTAATTCTTTCTGTTCGTAAGAATCCTGTCTTTTCTTTTCCACACCCTTCTTCAATTCTGCCTTCACTTTCTTCCATGTTGGCTTCCATTCTAATTCCAATATTTCTCCCTCTAGCTTTACACTATTCTCTACGAATTCTAATGTCTTATCAATTTCCATCATTGCTTTTACTGCTTCGTCAATGATTGTGTTAGTTTCTTTTATTGTTTCTCTATGCCATGCTGCCTGAATCCATTTATTATTTGACTTGCACATATAACAAGCGACTCTTGTTCTTGTTTCTGCATACACATCTCTCATAGACTTCAGTCCCCTTCCGCCTTGGTCTCTCTTTAGATATAATCGTTCATCACTTGCTTGCCTCCCTAACATGTCGTTCTTCCTCAATTCCCTTTTAACAATTTGATCCAGCTCATTCAGTTCACCTTTTGTCATTTTGCATACATTCATTGGATAAGCTGCCACTGGAACAATCTTAGAATTAATTGCTTGTATCAAGTTTTCATCATTTAGTTCGGATTTCATTAGTAGTTTCAGCCTCTTTGTCATTTCTACTTTAACCCTTTCATATACCTTCTTTGTCTTGATGCCATCTGCCTGCTCAACTCCAAGAAACTTATACATCTCCTCCTGATCTGGCTCTAAAGTCTTCATCCGTTCTTGTAACACTTGCAATCCTTCACCTTTCACCATTTTTCCACGTTCGAACACAATTTCTGCACATTTTGAAACACCATAACAAGCTCCTGTATCTAAACTCGCTTGTACAATAACTTCATTTATTTCCTTTAATAAACTGTGTGATTCCTGATATACCTTAAGGTCATCAACAAACAAACTGTGTGTCCGGCTTACATCTCTCTTTCCTGGCTCTCCCATTCGATATCCTTTACTCTGTTCAAGAAGCTTAGCAACAGGTATTTCTGTGATACAAAATCCAACCGGTGAGTAACTATCTCCTTGCAAGAATCCGCACTTTATATGTATCCATCTGCTTACACACTTTTCCCCATCTTTCCAGAGTTCCAGTCTCGTTTTCCATTTATTCATCAGCTCTCTCAACAATGAAATGACTACTGTTGGTATGCCAATCCACTCATACACTCGTATCATCCAGTCGTGATGCACTTTGTCATATGCTTTCTGATAGTCATAGAAGGCTACAGCTAAATTCCTGTGGTAGGTCTTTACTTCCTCCATAATACAGCTGTCAATGATTAACTGGTCAACTGTGCCCAAGACACCCTCTACTGCTCCAAGCTGTCCTGCATCCCAGACCTCATTCTCTAGTGCATGTTCCCTCATGTATTTACCAATCAAACCTGTCATAATCTTGTACGAAGTATTCAAACACGTGATTGGGCGATATTTCTGCTCATTGCTGAGGTCCTTTGTCTTAGGTATTTGGACTGTTCTTCCTGTCGGCCACCATACTGGTATCAGGTTGTTATCATTCTTCATCCTTTCAAATGCTCTCGTCAACGCTTTTTGTGCTGTTTTGAATGTTTTCCACCAGTAATTTTGAATCCCATCTATGCCTGGAGCTGTCCAGTTCTTCCTCTTTCTGATCTCTCCAACTACTCTTTTTTCCGTGAGGGTAAACTCCTTTACATTTTTCACCTTCTCCCGCAACGCCATTTTCACTTTCTGCATCCATGGCATTTCTGGTGTTTTTTCATCTTTTTCCCATATCCCAGCCCAGAACTCAACAAACTTTTCCATCGGTGGCGGTTCTCCTTCGTATACAGTCTTTTCCTCCAAAGTCTTAAAAAAGGCTTTTTGGTCTTTTTCAAAATTGGCATTGTCCTTAATTCTGTTTCCTCTTTCGATCATCTTTTCCAGTTTCACCTTTTTATATCGTAATTGATCCACCCATTTCTCTTTGTATCTTCTGATGTTCTTTGATGTTGTTTCGGACTCCTCCATTTGATGTTTTAAGTCCTTCAAGATCTTTTTCTCTTTGTCTGTTGCTTTTCTCTTTTGTTTTCGCCTATGCAGTTCATTTCCAGCCCTAGCTATACTTTGTCTTAGCATTTTCATTGCTCTTTTCATTTTCCTCACTCTCCTGTTTCCGTTAGATGGCTTTTGTCTTCTATTTCCTCTACTTAATTTTTGCGGTAAACCCATTTTAATTTCCACAGCCCTTCCCATCGCATACACCTTGTCAATGATTTCTGGTATGGTATCTACTCCTCTCAAATACTTCCCCAAGGTACTGTCTGCTCTTTCTTGCAACTCAGCCGGCATTTTGAGTTTCCTTAACGTCTCTCTTGGTTCCACATCTGTCATTGTGACATGTTTCAGGCTAATAAGTTGGTCATTAAATATAGCCTCTAACTCTTCATCGATTAGCTCAGGACCCTCCACTGCTGTCTCACCCTCTATCTTTGATTCATCCTGATTTACTTCATTCGAAATTATCTCCTGTTGGTCATCTCTTTGGTTTCCCGGGTTCTCATTCTCCACTTCATTTCTTTGTCTCACTAGTATAAGATTTGTAATGGTTTGTTCTTTTCGGAACCTTGCTGCATTATCACGTAGCTTCTGTATGCTGGCTGTTGCGTGTTCTGGGTACTGATCTACCCATCTTTCTTTCACCCTTTTCATAAATCCTTTCCCCCTTTTTCTTTCTTCATCGTCAATTTGTACCAATCTTACCTTCATCTCTGTTGTCCACTCTACATTTTTGGATTGTGTATCCCTTTCCTGTGCTTCACTATTAACGGAGTTTTCCTGAACTCTTCCCCACCCTTCTTTGGCAAATCTTTTAGCATTGTCAATTAAATTCTGCGCTGTCCTCTGTTTTTCTGGATACTCTTGATGCCATCGTTCTTTTATCCTCTTCATGAAGTTTTTCCCTTTCATTCGTTCTTCCATGTCAATTTCTACTACTCTTTTCTTTTCTTCGTCAGTCCACTCTCTACAATTCATTGTATGAAGTCTGTTGTCTCGTTCTCGGTCTGCTTTGTTTTCAGCACCAGTTAACTGAGCCACTGTTCTGTCAGCAACACCGAGTGTAAGGTTTGGTTGATTTTGATAATTGTAATCTAAGTCTTCCATATGATATGTATTTGAATGCACGGGTATAAGAAGTCCATCCAGGGTTGCCCGGCTCTCTGGATAAGGCTTTATAGTGATAGAGTCGCCACTCCTCTACCAGATCCCGCGATCGGTGACCTCATAACGCAGTGGCCATCCACCCATATCGGCACGGTACCTTCGGGTTGCGGGTACAATTGTTCGTGTAGCCTCCACTAGGTAATCTGCTTAAAGAAACTAAAGGACATCACCTATCCTACCATTATTCGTGTAGTTTCCACTAGACAGGTTGTCTGCCATGACTGAAGAGGCCCATCTGCCCTGGTTTGTAATAAGAGTTTTCCTTCTCCTAGGTGGGTTGCCAGCCAAGGCTCAAGAGTCCCCCCTACCCATGAGGCAGACTAGCCCCCGCCGGACGCCAACACGGAATTTCATGGTCTCGGGGAGAGCTAACAGGTACTACACCTTGCTCAAGGGTGACCTGGAGGTAGTTGTGGCAAAGGGTAACCTCATTCTCCCACGTTGAAACTCCACAACCGGATGTAGTTTTATGTCATACCCAGGATGTAGTTTTATTATTATTATTATTATTATTATTATTATTATTATTATTATTATTATTATTATTATTATTATTATTATTATTATTATTATTATTATTATTATTATTATCGGAGGGGGCTGGAGATGGCTCGATATAGCAATTAATCGGGGAGGGGATGTTTGGAGAAATTGAAATTAGTGGTTTTCTTAGTTAGACACGAATCTGTTATATATTTATGTGAACAGTGATGTTACTGATACATGCACTTGTGAACTCTGGTTCTGTTGAATGCACTTCTTGAGACTTCTTCTTGCGTTCATGCAGAGATTGTTTCTATCATTTGAATTTTTCAAAAATCAATAAATGGGGGGACAATTATTTGGTGATCGAGAGTAGCTTGTTAGCCCAACATTCAACATCCACTTGTTTTGTTGACCCTGTCAAATCCCTTGCGCCCCCCTCTGCTCCATACATTATGACAGCTCCCTAAACTGATGTTGCGTTACAAGATACTTGTATGATGGAAGTCTGGGTACGAGTCGTTGACCACGTGCAGATCACCCCGGGATAGAGGTCGTCTGGGTTACTGTATACAACACGTATGTCTATATTAGTAATAGTGCCGATAGATATTCGAGAAAAACACTTTCGATAAACGTTTCGGTGCAAGCTCTCATCTGTAATCAATTAGAGTGATAACACATCTGTTTTCATGAATCAATGTCATCTGCACACATCTCTTTGTAACGGCAGAGTACGGTGGTCTATCGTAACCAGACGTTTCTACGCTAAACGTTTTTACGACCCCAGGCTAGCCTGACAGACATCTGGTTATCAGGCTTCACTGGACGAGCTTTCCGCTCTCAGCAAAGCCCGGGGGGGGGGTACTTCAGTTTTTCATACAGGGGTGTGCCCACCACAAAAAAAATTTTAACCTGTTCCAGATTTTCCCCTGAAAACGATAAGTATATCCGGTTCCAGCGCAGTAATACATAGCAGAGCTGAACGAGTTCGAACTGTTTCTAATTGGTCTTAGGAAATTGCTGCAAAGTCCATGAGAAAGTTGGATAAATTCGGACAAATTAACAAAACCGTAGAAATTAAACCGAGCATTGCTGAAATAATACCTGCTCTAGAGAAAATGTGCCTTTTTTAACGACCTGCTCTAGGAAAACGTCCTTACTTGATACCCTGTTCTAGAAAAATTTGGTCAAAACGATACCCTGAAAAGCGGCACATCCCCGTCGACCAAATATACCTAGTACCCCCCCCCCCGGCAGCAAAACCCTGCATGCACAGTAGTTCTTTGCCAAGGGTTTGGTTGCTTCACTTTGAGGAGAGGCGATTCCAAGAACCGAATGTGGGCTCCCCCTTTGGCGGGAAATTTGATTCAGGAAGACGACCCTTTTATAGAGATTTTCAACTTTCAGCATGGGTGAAAGGAAACAAAATAATTGTTATTTTATGAAATATATTCGCAAATCATACCTGTGTCTTCATGGCGGCTTTCTTCTTTCTTTTCCTGGCTTTTCGGTGAATCCCTTCCTCAGCTCAAGTCGTTGATTCAAGTTTGCAATGGCCTAATTCAAATTCCCTGTAAAAGCTAGGCTGTCCTCGATTGCGGTCGATTTTACCGAGAAACTTGGAAAGATGTGTTTACATTTGAAATATGGACTGTTTCAGAGACATAGGAAGAATCTCAAACTTGTGGGGGGACGACACTTATGAGGGCATTTGTTTCCTTAAGAAAAGGGGCGCATTTTCTAGACATAAAGGGCACTTCTTTGTTCATTCCAAGGTCTTGGGGGCACGTGCCCGCAGTGCCCCCCTCCCTCCGGTTTCTACGTCTATGGACTGTTTGATATCGCTCCCACAGACGTCACAGTGGTGAAAATATCGAAGGAATCCCAAGCTTTCGGATCCTCGGATGAGACCGAAAGCCGAGACCGAAGAAGTAAGACCAAGGGGATACCCGACACGGGGAAGCCCCCAAGCAAATGGAGATGCCTTTGTCAAACCGACCTGCACATTTATCGATCTGATAAATATCACTACATACTGTTTCAGATCCTTTGACTAAAGGTTGGGATTAAATGGCCAGTGCTCGTTAGGGCATGACACCAAAAATATTGGCTTCTGGTCACAACTGACCGGCAGGATTGTGAGCTATTTCGGTCCAGAAGTTGTCTAGACAGGAGTTTTCCATTACGTTACATCGAGGCTTGAATTATCAACAGGAGTTGCCGATCACATAACCTGCTTTCAGATCGAGGAAATTGAATTCAAAACAGTTAAAAGAGTTTCCGTGAAAGCAGATTGTTTTACTAGCATATTCGAGCGAGATATTTGTTTGTTTTTCGCCGGACCTATCGAGTACAAATTTGTGGTTGTTTACTATTGATAAATGTACTCAGTGTTGCAGATTCGGATGGAGTTTTGAAAACAATGTTTCCCGTGTGATTGCTCCTGGATTTTCTCATAGAAGTATCGATTATTTGTTGGTAAATAGTGTTTGAGAATCAACGAGGAAATCGCTTTTGCAGTTTTTAGAAGGAAGAGCTTCAGATATTGTGGTTTGAAATATTTTGTTGCAGCGAGCAGAAGGAAGTTTTTGATACTGTTTCAAGACATTGTTATAATAGACAGAGAGGGTCGTTATTGCCAGCAGAGAAGGGTTCGTAGAAAAGAAGTTTTGCAAGGGGCTATTGGCAAGAGAGTCGTACACAAGGGAAGTGTTGCATCATATCTAAATTTGAGATATTTGTAGTCGATGTTCTGTCATTGGATTGGATTGGATTGGATTGGAACTCCCTGAAAAAATTCCAAGAAAAATTCGAGTTTTTATGCTCGTATGCTCAGACTATCGATATATAAGATCCAGTTATATGGGACATTTTAACACAGGTTTGTGTGACTGGATTTAAAAAGGAAGATTCGTTTGAACCGGCTTATTCAAGCAACCCATATCGAAGTCTGGAATCTGGACTTGCTGTGTGCCTATATTGTCCCTAGAATCAAAGTTCTTTTACCAACCTTTGGATATTTAATGCCCCACGCGATTTTTCGCTGACTTCAACGTGAACAGAAGTGAGTCACTGCAAGGATTTATTCTTTGACCATATAGGGCGATATTTATACAAAATACGATAGCCCTATTGAGCTACGTTCGTTAGTCGTGTTGGGCCAAATAGGGCGATACTTACACAGACTGCAAAAGCCCTGTTGAACTACGCTTGTTAGTCGTACTGGACAATATTGATGCTCCTAACAAGTATGCCTTTTTGACCGTGCAGGGCGACACTTGCACAGGCATCGACAGCCCTTCTCAATTTTACGCTCCTTCTATCATTAGCCATACTGAGTGCTGTTTGACCTCGTAGGGCAACACCTTCACAATCCATTTCGTTAAGGGTATTTGGATATACCTTGTAAATTTTTCGATACCGGCTTATGGACCACATCGGGCGACACTGATGCAATTTTGACGATACTGAGCAAAATTTATACATCCCCTTGACAAGCCTATTGCAATTGGTGTAACGTCATTTCATGACCATCTCGGGCGACGCAGACTTCAAATATTCACAGCCCAGTGTTCATTTGACATTTTTGACAACATCGGGCGACCATTGGAAACACTCTTTGCCTTTGTGTCGTTATTTGACTGTATTGAGCGACGAAAAACTGTCAGGAGACCATATTGGGCGACACTAACTCGCAATATTCGTCTGTTTGTGTCATTGCTACTACGACATTGCTGGGGCCATAGCGGGCGATTTAATAAGCATCATCGCCCCATCTGGCCATTTATTAGTTCCTTGTCAGCGTACGCAATCGATAAGGAACAAATAACTTGTATTATTTTGGTAATGTGATGCCCAGACTTAGCTCCTATAGAAGACACAGAGGACGGAAATAGACGGAAACCTAAAATTTCTTGGGAGTGGTTTACACGTAAAGCGATTCTTGTGGAATTTTTCGCATATACGCTGAAGGCGCAATGCAGATGTGGAATTCGACATCTATGTAATGAGCTACGAGTTGAGATCACAAGACTTTTGCATGCATTGAGTCACTTTTTGGTATATATCAAATGGCAGTGGAATGTCACATGTATCTGGTAGGTTGCATGAGGTAAAATTATGTTGTCTTGCTTGGGATTCTTTTTGGCGTACATAAATTCTTAGTGAAATGCCACATTGGCATGTATCAATGCCACATCTGGTAGGTTGCATGAGGTAAAATTATAATTGTTGTCTGGTTTGGTATTCTTTTTGGTGTATATCAATTGTTAGTGAAATGCCACATTGGCGTATACCAATGCCACATCTGGTAGGTTGCACGAGCTAAAATTGTGATTCTGGCTCGGGCTTCTTTTTGGCGTATATAAATTCTTAGTGAAATGCCACATTGGCGTGTATCAATGCCACATCTTGTAGGTTGCACGAGCTAAAATTATGTTGTCTGGTTTGGGATTCTTTTTGGCGTATATCAAATGTTAATGAAATGCCATATCTATCGAAAGGGCTACACCAACTAAGATTTCAATAGCTTATCTGTCTTGCGCTGCTTTTTGGTGTATGTCAAATACTTGTGGAATATCATATCTATCGCTTAGGCAACACGAGCGAAAATTACAATGCTGTTGTCTGTCCTTGGCTGCTTCTATGTCTGTCCTTGGCTGCTTCTGTGGCAGATGTCAAATCGTAGTCGAATGTCACATATTTCGAGTAGACCACACCCGCAAACTTTACAATAACTCCTTTTCTTGAGCTTCTTTTTGAAGATGTCAAACGATCGTTGAATGTAACATGCATCGAATAGGCCACGCAAGTTACGATAACTAGCGCAGTGCTCAAATCTTCGCAAACTTTGAAATTGAATATGTAAAATATTATTGCCCAATTCTTTCAACTGAATTGGTCAAAGGGAACTTCAGGTAATTCGCCATAATTCCAGAAAGGGATATTTTTATGTCGGCAGTATTTTTGAATTTAACCTATTTTTGAAGTTGTGACGCCATCAAATTTTCTAAATCGTAAACCACGAATGCTACAGACTTCAAAGCTACAGAAAGCTACAGACTGTCGGGTAGATCATCAAAGACTGAGTAACTCTTGCATTGGTCATTTCCAATTTCCTCGATCATTTAAAATTTATGGCGCGTTTAATCTTTGTAACAGCAGACTACATTGGTTATAGCCCTAGATACCTCCTTTTAGGCCTGAGTTACGCGAGGCCGGATAGGGTTCACTTCGCATTGTTTTTCACTTCGGATACGGGTTTCAGTTACACGACGCTGAGGCAATCCGAAGTACTTCGGTGGGTGTAACCGGAATGAATCCGAAGTTCTTTGCTTCGAATTCCAGCTCGTGTAATCACTGAATCCGAAGTGATTTTAACTCTGAAACCTTGCTCCTAATTACTTTGCCTCGCTTTGACACATTCTCCTCCGCAAGAACAAGAAAGAGAGATTTTTGTCTTAGCAGTGCATGGCAATTCGACATCGTGTAACAGCGAAGCAAAGTGGAGCAAAAGTCAATCCGAAGTCGTGTAATTACTTCGAAAAGCGAAGTGCAACTGCTTCGGATTTAGCCTGCATGCAGCCCCTACTGTTCCCTTTCAGTTGAAATTTCCCGTTGAATTGAATTCATTTTCTTACGTTTCAAACTTGTGATCAGACTAAAGTTTGGGTACTAAAATTTTAATTTGCCCTCTAAAATTTCATATGACAGAATCTTCATTGAGAATCTTGAGTGATTTCCAAAACGAGGCTGTTAATTAAAGTGATGTATTCGTTAACACAAAGACCATGGAAATTTGCAGTGAGACTAAAATTATGGTGCTGTGTGTGAATATGGGGTCAGAAATTTCATTTGACGGAAGCTAGAGAAAGTTTGAAAAATTCCAACCCCCTCCCCCTCAAACGAGGGCCACTTAGTTGAAAAGATGTATTCGCACTTTTTAGCATGCATTGCTTGATTTTTTATGGAATTTAAATCTCCATCAAATCTTACAGCTCAAACAGGTTTATTCGCGGGACAGCGAGATACATTTGCTGCTAGACTTTTCGAAATTCTTTGGATATACGGCTTTCCTTAATGTGGATTTTTTGCATGCCAAGACATGAGCGTAAAATTGAGGGAAAACCACCTGAGGGGAAATGAACTTTTCAGCTCTCAAAGAAACCTTCGATTCTCGCGCTAATTTAGAACACTTGGGGAAAAAGATTTAAAAGCAATGTTGTTAGGACTGGCCTTCGAAATCAAGAATTGCAAATTTACTGTGTCCACCAACAGAGGAGATATTGCTACCCAGACCTTAGTAGCTACAAGAGCTGAGAAAGGGGGCGGGGTTGCAAAAGTTGCTCGCCTTTGACACGAAAATGCAGCATTTCACATAAAGGAGCGCATCTTCCATTCAACTCGAGCTTGTTGAAGGGCAGTTGCAATTTGTCGAGTAAAGATTGTTCTACACAAGTTATTCCGTGAGTTCTCAAAATCAGTTTGAAGACGTAGAGAAAAATCTGTTCTCTTAGGCCCCAAAATTGAATGAACATGTTAGCCTCCTAGACTGATGATTTTCGTCCAAGCTTTGCTCCATTGAATTGATTTTCAATTTACTGTTATAGTCATTCCACTAATGGGTATTGTGGGGTTAGTGGGGTGAGTGGCCGAGTGGCTTATACAGTCTTCGTCAGGTGACTGAAGTTAAGCTTGGTTGAGTGAGGTCATATTTCGGATGGGTGACCACTGAGGCTTGACCTCGCAACTCACCTCGCCGTCCTTCGGAAGGGACGTTAAACTAGGGGTCCCGTGCCTGGATGCGGCATGCACAGTGGGCCTAAATTAGCTTTCAGTAGCTAGAAATCCTGACAAGCCCACTCAAAATAAATTGAAAACAAAACAAACAATCGTTGGGGCAAATGTAGCGAAAACAAGGATCTATGTTATAAGTCTATTAGCCTCCCAATAAATTATACCTTAAAAGTAATAGAATCGTTCCTTTTACACTCGAAAGAAACGTCGAACCAAGAGATGTTTTTAACGAGTGGCTCATGCTAATGAACAGAGATATTGTATACGCAAAGAAAACCCCTGCAAATACAAATATGTTCTCAAAAACTTCCTCAGGCCTACCAGAGCTGTGAGATATTGAATACGCACAAAAAATCCCAATATCAGGTTAGCCTCAAAAAACTTCCTTGACCTACCAGAGCCTCGAGATTTCCGTCTTGGCAAACCTATCTACTTCCTATGTCCTGGTTTATGGTAATCGAACCTTGATTCAAACCATATTTAATAAAAAAAACCATAGTTCTTGCACAAATTGATATTCTCGACATTGCGGCCCGGCCTCTGGTGGTGGCTCTGAAATTACGTGATGCAGTTCGGAACAGATCTTGGTAAGGTAATTCGAACTAAGACTTCCTGGTCCAGCTTTCCACGATATAAATTTGACTGAGAGGCAAACGATTTCCTGTACAATACGTTAGTGTGTTACGCTTTTTTTTACAAGAAACTTGGATTAGGCCATGGTACTAAAAGTTTGTCCATTTAAGTACTAAAAGTTTCTGAATTGGTTTCTTGTTTTTGAATGCATGAATTGTCAATGTGGTCCCTAACACTGCTGCAGATATGTTTTTTGACATTTAAAGCATCATATAGGAATAAACAGTGTTCTGTCATGATGAAACACAAATGTTTAGTTAGTATTGCAAAAGAATAAAGGTTCAACGATATATTTGCTATAATAAAAGTATCTTAATACTTTTCAGACATATTACTACAGTTTCCTAACATTTTGGCCATCTTAGTACTAGTTTCTTATAAACCAGTTTCTTGTAAAAAATGCTTAAATTCAATTATTGATTGAATTATTAAATGCTCAAACCATCAAAGAAAAGAAGGTCCCACCGTATTTGGACAAGAAGGAGATTTTTCTTGGCTTGTTTAAAAACATGTGAAGGTTATTTGTGGGAAACTATACTCGGTTGTATAATGCGTCGAGACAATGTTCTGCTTGGCGTTGCCGCCGTAGTGTTGATTCAAAAGCGAGTCGTGCTACGCAACGAAAGTCTTTTCACGTGCCGAGCTCCTGTGAAGAGATGCGTTACTCTGGGAAAGATTGACCTTGTCAAAAGAGGACGGACTCGTTTATGTTGACCTAAATTATATTCGACTCGATTATGGAGTATCACTTTCAGACCAGGAGGTTTTCTCCTGCAGAGAGGCCCTGCCTCTAACAGTTCCAGACTGCGCAACTACTTAGCAATCGTTTTTATTTTTCTAGAGATTTATTTTCGCGAGGTCATCTTATATTTTGGTACTGACTTATTTTTGCGAGGTCATGTTGATTGACTGTTTCTCATCTGTCTGTATTTCGCAGAACGAAGAGACACTGGACTTTTCTGCGAAGCTGTTGCAGTTTCTCAACCAGGATAAACCAAGGAGCAGGGGAGAAACAGAAATTCCACGTGAGTTTTTTACTACTTCGTTTTTCACTTTAATTTATTGCATTCGCGTGTTCTTTTCACGAGAAACAGTGAATTTGACCTAGTGCTGAGAAGTCCGCAAATTTTCATATTTGACCTCTGATAAATTCTCAGAATGTTCTCGAAGGTTTTCCGAAAGTTTCTTTGCGCATTACTGCAAGTACTCATTGTTCCATGCAGTTGGAACAAAAGCCTGGTTTTCATTTAATCGTAATTCATCGCCGATCATTGTCTCAGAGCATCGCCGATCATCGCCGATGATCGCCGATGCTGTAAGACAATGATCGGCGATGAATTACGATTTAATGAAAACCAGGCTTAAGGATTTCATCTGATATTAATTGTTGCTGAAAATTTTCATACTTGAGGTCTGAAAGATTCTTCATTCTTCATTCTTACACAAGGACGATCCAGCATAGGTTCCAAATCTTTAAATCAGTGTAAAAAGGTGGATGCAAAATTCAGTGACGTATTTCTTTAAAATGAGGGACTTAAAAGAAACTTTAGCCGCTTTTCTATGACTCTACTGTTAGACTTTTCAGAAATCTTGAATATTAGTCGATATTACAGCCTATTTTTTATTTCAGTATATTTTATGATATGTTCTAAATCGCAAACCAGAGGAGTGAAAGAGTTTTGCTTGATACCATATTGTAGGCATCCATAAACTATGGTTTTCTTGAAATTATGCGATCTTTCGTTAAAAGGTTTAGAAATTACCCTAGTTTTAATTTTTTTTTCGAAAATTTTCTTGAATACCTTGAGAAAGAAGAGAAACACTGCAACTCTGGAATCATTGAAGATTTCAGGAAAGTCCAACGGCAGATTTACTATAAAATAGTTCAAGTTTCTTTTGAGGCCGTTAAGTTCAAAGAAATAGGTCAAAGAATTTTTACACCCACCTTTGGAAAAATTTGAAGCCTATGCTTGCCATGCCTAGCCATTACACTTATGAGACAAATGTTTCTAAGTCATTCTTATGTCTAGATATCACTAAAGTAACACAGAATAATACAGGGGAAGAAACCTCTTTTGAGAGTTTCTTGGAAGTTTCTTGAATACTCGTTGTTAAAATTTTCTGTCGGATCAGTAGGACCTCGTTAAAATGTCAGTACGAATTCTGAAGCAATACCTCTGTCTTAACATGGAGAAAACACGGGAAAGAAATTCCTTTTCAAGGTTTCATGGAAGTTTCTTAAGTCCTTGTCATCAGTTTTATTCCGTTGGATCACTGATACCTCCTCAAACGTTTCACAGCGATTTCTAGGTGTAAAATCAGCGATTTCTGGCTACGAGTACTGTTATTTTGACAAATATAAACCGGCTTGCTTGTGTGCTGCAGTAAAAGCTGACATCGAGGTGTGCCAGGAAGGTTCGCCCCTGCTGATCAAAGGTACTCGATACACTTCACATGGTACTTCCTTGAAACCGTAAGTTTCTTTCAGTTCAGTAGAAAATGAGGATTCCAACCTGCTTCAGTAGTAATGTTTTATGCTCGCAATCATTTGGAATAACTTATTCTTGTCCTTCGTAGTCTTTGAAACTGTCACATTCCGTCAGTGGTGGCGCCAGGGGAGGACTATAGGGGGCTACAGTCCCCCTATCCGAAGCATCTAGTGTCTCTGTCGGAGGAAATTTTGGGTTTCTGTCGGAGGAAATTTGGCAACATAATGTACCAAATCGCATTCTTTAGCCATTCTTCCCCCTGTCGGAATTTCCAGCTCCTCCGTCGGAAGATCTCTGGCGCCACCCCTGCATTCTATGATTTAAGTTTTAAGATCCTCTAACTATATGTAGAAATTAACTGAGACTGGTGCGAGAACTGCAGATATTTAAACGTCACAAGGTATTTAAACGGAACTCTTTAACATAGAACCAAATATTCATTGCCATAGTGCCGTAGTGCTGTAGCGCCGTGGATAAGAAAATGCCAAGAAACACTACTGTGTCTCTAGCGTATCCTTTCATGTATTTCATAGACCAGCTAGCGTGCAAACTCAACTAGGTTTATAAGATAGAGATTGAATTGAATGGAGCCATTCAACTCATTTTCATTTTAGTTAAAACCAGTCAATGGTTTTTTTCAGACAACAAGGGCCAAAGCTGCTACCTTGGAAATGACGTCTGTGCCAAAAGATGGCCTATTGTGTTCGGGCATTTTCTTAATCGAAAACATCCGACGTATTTCTATAACCAGAGACAATCGTGTTATTTTTAGATCAGGAGTCAAGCTTATGATAAATGAAGGTCACATTTGCGACGTTAGATGTTTTGATTTCATAAAGGTGACGCAGGAAGTCCACATTGGCACATTCACACGCCAAATAAAGCTCCGGTCAAACGATCCAACATTTCACCCAACATTTCTCCCAACATCATGTTGGGTGAAATGTTGGATCGTTTGACCACCTTGTTGGGTCACCCAACATCGTGACTTTCGATGTTGGATGAAATTTGACAGAGATAAAAAATGTTGGGTGAGGATGCCCAACATTTCCGTTATTTTCAGCAGTTGAGTCAATTGTTGGGTCGTTTGGCCACCCCATCCAACATTGTTGGCTATGTGCATGAGTAGTAGCCTAAGTTTAGAGGGCGCCAACCGCCAAAGTTGTTACTATATGTAGGAAAGCGTTCAGTTGCGACCAAGTTTCTTTCAAATTATGGCAAAGAAGATGACAAAAAGAGAAGCCTTTGATTTTGCAGAATTAAGTTCCAACTTCAATGAAGAGCTACAGCCACAAAGGAACAGCAGGGTCCTGGTTGGGTCACATGTTGGGTGAAATGTTGGATCGTTTGACCACTGATGTTGGGGCACCTTTAAATGTTAAACATCCATCTGAACAATTTAGTAGGCCTTAATTAGCTGTAATTTAGCTATTTGTTTTTCACCTTTTTAGCCTACTTTAAATAAATTAATGATGATGATGATGATGATGTTGGGTTGAATGTTGGATGAAATGTTGGGTGAGATGTTTGATCGTTTGACCTTAGCTTAACACGTCAAATTTTATGGGATGGATAAGTTCCATCCATCTGAACAAGACTAGATTCTGTAATACAATAGCATCAGTTGCTTTGGTTCACACCTCAATTCAAAGCGATTAGCGAATGCAGATAAGAGAAATCCTCTCAACCAATAATTCAAAACAAACACAGCCGCAAAGTTACCCCGAAACCAGCACGTCAAACTCTCACTTGGTGCGGGGGAAGGGTGCTTTTGAAGAGAAGTTAGGTGCTTATAGCGAAAGAAGAAGGGTAAATCAAAAGTTCTGTCTGGCGATTTTGGGTACGAGATTTAGGAGCTGAGGAGTAACTGCTAACATTTGAGTGCTACATATGCAAGAATTGTAATGCCGTCGCCGATCTCCTTGCGATCGCTCTACGATTTAATGGAAACGAGGCTTAAAGATCGCTTCCAGCTATGTGGTGAATCATCAATGCTACAGTAAATCCCCGCGTATAAGAACCTACATTTTTAGAGCCAGGCTGAAATTGGTTCTTATTTCAGAAGTACTAAGACCAATTTCAAGGTATGTAGGTTCTTATTGGAAGGGTGGGTCATGTAGTCCCCTTGACGGTCTCACAAAGATGTTCAGCCCTATTATTTGTTTTGGAAGCGTTCTTATGACCTAATAAGTAATTGAGGAGGAGAATAAAACTTTTAAAGCCAACTGGGACCACAATGACCTTAATAAAAGTAATCGAAGATCAACTTTGCAACCCCTGCAATAAGAACCTATGTTTCATCAAACTGAAACAGATTCTTAATGGCAAGGTACATAATTTAGGCAAAACAGCCTCAAGTTTCTTATTTTGGTAAGTTCTTATATGCGGGAATCTACCTCTCCAACCCTCTCTTCTTCGGATACTTGGCATTTCTGGGTCGATCTTTATGGTGTCTTCCCAGATTTGATTAAAATCCAATTGCTGCAAGGAATTCTTGAAATCATCAAGCATTGATGAAAGCTGCTCTGCATTGAGGGGTGGCTTTTTGTATGGTCTTGATGACTGATACCTAAAGTTCCTGGGACCACATATACGAACTTACCAAATACTAACTTACCAAGATACCTAATACCTGGGACCGCATATAAGAACTTACCAAAATAAGAAACTTGAGGCCGTTTTGCCTAAATTATGTACCTTGCCATTAAGAATCTGTTTCAGTTTGATGAAACATAGGTTCTTATTGCAGGGGTTGCAAAGTTGATCTTCGATTAGTTTTATTAAGGTCATTGTGGTCCCAGTTGGCTGCAAATTCCTAAAGTTAGGTTAGAATATGCAAAGCGAAGTTTCTACTTCTCTGGTGTCAAAAACTGGAATGATATCCCTGACAACATTCGAGAAAGAGACTCAATCGCTCGTTTTAGAACAGGTCTTAGAGATTATCTTTTGAACCTTTCACAGGACCCAAACACGACCCCTTGGTAGAGCAGCAATATTCCAATTTTTGTTTTCTTTTCTCATATTATTTTATAGAAATATTGTTAATAGGATATTAATTTGCTGAAAGGATCTCGTGTGTTTTAAACAATGATAAAAATGAAAAAAATGAAAATGACGCTCAAAAGTCAAATATTTTCCGATAAAGTTTAATGAGAAAAACAAATTCAACTTGCTGGATCGGAACACAAAGGCCCCTCGCAGTTGCTCGGGTTTCGGCTGTCTCGCGTACATCTCAAGTGTTATTTGATGCATTCTATCACAGTTATCGTGTTTGTGGATGGAAAAGGTGCTCCAAATTTAATTTCATCGCGATTTGCCTGATTTTTGCCAATTTTGCCGCGTTTCTTGACCACACAAAGGAAAATGCCGACGTGAGCAAAAATGATTGCTAATCTTTGGTTAATTTTTATATTTACAGAAAGTACATACCTGAGGCTATCAGCACACAAAATTTGGTTGCTCTACCTATTACCAGTCAAGAGTTAGGTAGGGGGGGGGGCTTTTTGCCCCCCAACCAAAGTAGGATGTATCGGATAGCCCAATCACCATAGGGTTATAGGGCATTTGTCACGTTAGGAATTGGTTAATACAACAAAGAAATTTGGAGTGGAATTCCCTTGTTTTGTGATCGATGCGCGGGTCGGTGCGCGGGTCGGTGCGCTGGTCGGTGCGCTGACTCACTAAACGACAGGTTTTGAACGTTCTTGTCAGTATTCTTCCTTTGCTCCTCCGCAGAGGTAGGAAATCGTGAAAGTGGCGAGTCCCATCACCTGGACCTTCGGACGTTGGATTGTGGATCCCGGACCTGTCAACATCCACTCAACTTCTTTGCTATGTTTTGTTTATTTGCTGCTGGTCTACATGTTTGCTTTGTAAACAGCAGCTTCCAAATGTCTGCCTGAACATTTTATTTGTTGCGCCGCAGAGAGGCGTTCTGATCGCACATGATAACTGAGTTTGCAGCAATGGAACATTTAAAGGCGTTCTGAGGCATGAATGAATTTGAGGCTTGCCTCAAGTAGCTTCCTATTGGTGTCAATGGTTAACTGTTGGTCACCATTCAAAATTAGTTTGAGTAAAATATAGCGGACATATGTCACATCAGCAATTGGTTAATACAACAAAGAAATGTTGGGTGGAATCCCTTGTTTTGTGACTTTTCATTTCTGCCTCGCGAATATTCATTGCAATGAAAATTCAGCCTCGATCCTGTGCTTTGTAATAGACAATAGTGAGGATTGTATTGTGTGAACCAATCACGTTCATGACATATGTACTTTAACTTCATTTAACCCTAATCCATATGGGCTTTTTTCGAGCTACCATTTATGGGGGGGAGTTCTTTCCACCCCCCTCTGTAAACTACCTTAGCCTGGTCAGAATTCACTGCAACTTGGCACCGTTATAGATCAGGTAATTTCTAGCATGTAGCGTAATTTGGGTGTGGCTGCCACGCCTTATGACGTCATAGTGACATCATGAAGTTTAAAATCAGTGAAAATTAGGTTTCCAAGTTAAATTTGAATTCAAAGAAGGTTTTCCATGATAATTTGGTAGTTTTTGGTTCAACTTAGCCACAAGATATGAAGATATCATATCATTGAAATTAATGAATTTGGAGTGATATTTTGGCAGAAATTAGCCAATCTGAATGACGTCATTAATGCATTGAATTTGTTCTCTGTAGAAAAAGACAAAAAGAAGCTGCAAAGTGGTAATACTCCATCACAAACGTATCATTGGAGTGTTTTCAATCGAAAAATTTCGAAAATATTCAAAAAGCTTGCTAATTAGCCCAAAATGGCGGCCAAAATGACATCATCATCAAAAATGCTGTATCGTGTGAACCAATCACGTTCATGACATATGTACTTTAAGAAGCTCTTCAGAAGCTCTGAGTACTAAAACAAAATCTGATAATTTGAAGAAACCTTCAGTACTGGCCCAACTTCTTAGTTTCTTATAGAAAATACGTGTATCTCCGGGCCTGCTCATGCTAGTCTGTTGCAGTTACTAAATGAGCACTTGTTTGGTCCAAGCTAGCAACGGAAACAAAACTTGATGGCCAGTTAAATTTTAAAGTAAAGTCAAGAAGTTGCGGCTTCGTATCTACAGTAGCGGTGGGGGTATTGGAGAAATTCTGATTGGGGGGGAGTTGAAAAGCGACCCTGCTCCATATAAGGGATAATGAGGCCTGACGATGGCTTACTCTTGAATAGTCCTGCTCCACACTTTCACCTGGATGTACTACAACAAATGATAATCTTAGATTAAGTGATAACGATCGTGATTACAGTCTTAATGTATTGGTTGATTAGAGTGATTAGAGTGATACCAATCTTGATTACACTTCATTGTTTACAAACATTCATGCAATAAATGAATAGATTGAGTCGTCAGCACGTGGTCCCAAGCATATCATTTCGAACTTCCACGTGTTATTTGATTACGAAGATGGGATGCTAATTTCCTAACTCTCATCAATTTGTCACCAATAACCTAGTTGTTTATGTAATTTAGTTGTGTGAATCGTTTCTTGTTAATAAGCCTTTCACAATTTTGAGCAAATGGCTGACGAGAGCGCGGCCCATTTTGACAGCCTAGATAACAATAGGAATCGGGGAATCCCCTCTGCTTCGGTGATAAACGTTTTGCTTGCGTCTCAGTCGCATCTCGCCCTTTAGATTGGTTTAAAATGCATGTCGAAGCATTTCCTGCAGTCAAAATGTTAAAAATCTTCAATTATAAGGCCACTTGAACCCTGAGACCCGGGGGTGAATTGCCCCTCTGCCCTTCCCTTTCAGTGGCCCTGGAAGCAAAAGGTTTCCAATGTTCCAGATTATTTTGGTTCCACAGTTGCCTTCTCTTCCAGATTCCATACTTTACACCTTGCTATCACCAAAGTTCAAAACAATGTAAAAGGACATTTTTGGCAGATTTTCATTGAAACATGTGGATTTTTTTATCGTTTTATCTACGCTTTTCAAAAACATCTTGCCAGTGTAAAACAATCTATTGAGGCATTATCTCCTCGGCGCTTTCTACACATGAATAATTTACATTTTCCTTTCCACAATAAGAGATTTAGGCCTCACCCATATGTATCCGGATACTTTTGAAAACACATCTCTTTTTAGCCGAATGAAAATTATCTGTGTCTACACGAGGAGCTTTTTCGAAAATATCGCCGTCCACACGAAGACCGTGCTACATGCAAACTTCGATGTTCGAACTTCGATATAGACAAACAAAATGCCCTCACTTGAATTGGTCACTGAGAATTTTGCTCACAGCCTTCGGTGCACATGTGTACACACTTTCAGCCGCCATCTTGCTATAACCTGTGGTCGATACCATGGCAACATGAACACGTGTGCACCCAAGGCAGTGAGCAAAATTTTCAGTGACACCGCAGACGGTGAGAATTTTGGCACGAATGCCAGAAATGATTAAACATGATAGATATTTTTCTCAGCTACACAAATGAGTATTTCCTCAGCAAAAATCACCCGCACACGGCGAGAATTTTCCTGAGCAAAGTAACATTCATGCCACTTTGCTGAGCATTTTCCTCGCCGTGTGCGGCGTGCTTTAGGTCGCAAGTACAGTCGTTACAATAGTTCGTTGAATGCATTACAACGATTCGTATGGTGTTCCTAAAATTCTGTATTGGCTTCATTATTCTTTATTGTCATCAAGTAGTGACGATCCTGGGGGATACATAATATGTTAAGGGTGCGGGTATGTGCTGCCCATATGGGTGGATTTTTTGGGCCAAAATTCTCTAAACAAGGGTCCCTTTTTCGGCAGATTTTTTCATAAACATGGGGTGGGTTATCCATAAATGGCGAAAAATGGCCAAAAATGGGTCAGTTTCTGCCAAAATTCATCATAAAAGTGGGTATGACAGCAAGTTTCGGTAATTACAAGAGGGTACCTTTTTGAAAACCGGGCGGTTGACCCCCGTCCATCCGCAAGTCATGTGACGATGTCTTCGGTTTCTTCCCCCGTTCCTTCGGTTTCTTCATGCGACGATTTCTTCTCCGGGATGACGATTTCTTCCTTAGTCACCTTTACAAAGTAAAGCAATCGATGTTAAATAAAACTTATCCTGTCCCCCAAGGATCAGTCTTGTCTCTACTCATGTTTATCAACATTCAATTTGTATGTAGACGTGCTAATGATAATCCCCGTGTGATTGTAGGATTTGTTCTTTAGGTCTGTTATCATATCATGGCCCATTAGCCTTCTACAGATTATTAGTTTTTGATGCCTTTTGATGTTCCTAAAGGATCCGTCTCAGGAGCCTTGCTGTTTATGAATTTATAGTTACTTATTGATGTCTCATCCTGCTAAGGCCTGGTTTATAAGAAAATTATAACTGGTAATCTTTCATGATAGAATCCTAGGTTGTAGAAAACGCTGAATTTAGAAGGAAGATTTTTGTATTAGAAATCAAGTTATTCTTTCCTGATTTATCATTTCGTGCGCGATGCATTGACTTTTTTTCCTCCTTTTTGAACTTCTCCTTTGAAGACGTCATTTTAATGCCCGCGCGTGGTGGCAGACAGGGCCGTTGAGGTCATGTCAATCTGTCGTCACATGCGGGGACCAAAATGGTGCCTTCGCAGGAGAAGTAGAAACAGATCGAAAAGAAGTCGATATATCGCGCACGAAATGATAAATCAGGAAGGAATAAATCCGATTTATGAAGTGTAAATCTTTTCTATGTTAAGGGTGTTCCTACGATCCATGATAGATTTGTCCTGCCGCAAGACTCGTTTTTCTGCAGACTTGTCGAATATTGAAGGTGCTGTGTTGGGAAGTCCTCTCTTATGAATACACAACACTGCTAACCATTTAAAGATTTCGCAAAAATTTCAGTACGATGTTAGAACCCATTCTTTGAAAACTTACTTGATTTTGGCATTGCTGGAGAACAATGAAAGTGCTGTTTTTGAAGCAACCACTTATTTTGCCTTTTTTCTGCCATAAATCTGCAACCACTTGTCACATCGACTCATACATGATCTCAAAGTCTTAATTTAAAGCCTGACCTATGCAGCTGTGCAAAATGGAGATAACCATATCTACAGCTCCTCCACAGCAGCTGCTCAAATGGACCACAATTCCTTGGGACACCCTGTGGAGGAGCATTCCTATGTGGGAATATAAGATGCCTTGAACGATGGTCGCTGAGAGAGAGTTTATATTTGTATACCTATGATTATGTAGTTCCTCAAGGACCTGTGCTAAGGCCTTTGCTGTTCATATTTCATTGTTCATCAATTGCCCTGTGTAGCTCTCAGGATATCGACTATTTCTGAAGACAAGACCCCTTTATGGGAATATTAGAAGGTTTGCGTGAGAGTATGTGGGAAAAACGGCCTCTACACATGTATCCATGATTATGTAGTCCCTCAAGGATCCGTTGCAAGGCCTTTGCTATTCATATTTCATTGTTTTTCGGTAAGTCACAGGATATAGGCTATTTCTGAGGACAAGACCTCTCTATGGAAATATAAGAAAATTTGAGTGATGGTGTCTGGGAAATACGGTATCTTCATATATATCCCTGATTGTGGTCCTTCAAGTATCTGTGCTAAGTCCTTTGTTCCTTTGTTATTCATATTCTATGGTTTATTGCCTGTCATGTGTAGTTCACAGAATATCAGCTATTGCTGAGGGCAAGACCTGTATGTGGGAATATAAGGAGATTTAAGCGATGGTATGTGGGAAAAACGGTCTCTACACATGTATCCACGATTTTGTGATTCTTCAAGCATCTGTGCCAAGTCCATTGTTATTCATCTTTCATACTTTTCCACTGCTATAGATAGTTGCAAAGGAAGCTTAAGTCTGTGATAGGAAAATCAGTACAATTTCCCAGGACAAGGTCATAATTTAAACGATATTTTCTGGGAAAGACATTATCTTCATATATATCCACGATTGTCATCCCACAAGGCTCTTTGCTAAGTCCATTGTTAGTCATATTTATTATTGTCGATTGCTCTGTTTAGGTCTCAGGACATCGGCTATTTCTCAGGATGAGACCTCAATATGTGAGCATTAGAAGATTTAAATAATTGCATGTGGGAAAAGGAATATAGAAATATATCCATGATTTTGTGGCTCTTCAAGCATCTGTGCTAAGTCCGTTGCTATTCATGCTTTATGGTTTATCATCTGCTCATGTGCGGTTCCCATGGATATCGACTGTTTCTCAGGACAAAACCTCTATATGGCTATGAAAGAGGATTCAAATGATGGTATCTAAGAAAGAAGGGATCTGCATATATATCCATCATTATGTGGTCCTTCAGGGATCTTTGCTAAGTCCGTTGCTGCTCATATTGTATTGTTTATTGACTGCCCTATGTAGTTCTCAGGATATTGGCAATTTCTCATGACTAGCTCTATATATTGGAATATAAGAGGATTTTGATTGATTGTCTCAAGTAAAGGATGGTATTTACTCAGATATTGAGGATTATGTGGTTCTCCAAGAGTCTTCGCTAAGTCCGTTGATATTCACATTTCAATTATCCCATGCCATACATAGTTCAAAAGAAAGCTTATTCATTTGGTAGAAGATAAGTGCGATTTCCTAAGACAAGGTGGTGATCGTAAGATTATAAGGAGATTTTAAACGATGGTAACGATGGTATCTAGGAAAGATGGTGGCAGCTTAAACCTTAATAGTCTGGTGCTATTCCTGACTTGTTTGTTTGTTTACTGCTTTCTCTGTTTTTTCTATTTCCCTGCGTATTATATAACGGGTGACCCAAAAAACTTCATTTCGTATTTTGCATTTTGTTTTCTCGTATTTGAATCTTTTAAGGAGGGTAGCCCTTCGGCAAAAGCCGTTTTTCAAGGGGCCCTCCGATGAAAAATTACAATGTACCTTTAAAAACAATGATTCACTAATATATAAAAACCATAATTTAAAAGCCTATTTACAATGATGCAATATATACAATAGAGAATAAATGCGATGAAAACCACGTCAACAGACATTCGATCAACGAAACTGGGTATAAATCTGTAGAAGGAAGTTCACTTTACCTGGTAAGTGCAAAATAAGTCTTTCAACGCTACATTTTCCATGTTTTTAAGACCAAAACAAACCAGAGAAATCTTCAACTACCTGCCGCGGCAAGTTCGTTCAAAATCTAATCAACTGCGTCACTCGAATTGAAAATTCGACAGCATTGTTCTTTGCCAAATCTCGCAATCTGATTGGTACTTTCGGAATCGCAAAGTTTGTGCCTAATTTTGGCCAGGTTTTTGAGAGTAATGTTATGAGTCTCTTTTGACTCAAGCGCCATCATCAAGTCAAAGAGCACAGGGAAGCAAGGGACTCATCGTCGTAAGTCAATGCTTAGCTGTGAAAAGTTGGTTTCTTGAATTTACAGCCATACTGTATTCCATTTCACAATTAAGCAAACCGAAAGCCCTTTGATCTTCGATTTCTAACTTCTGCATTGGTAGTTGTTGTTAACTGCTGTTGTTGTTGTTGTTGTTGCTGTTGTTGTGTCTTTATTCTGCATCGATTGATTATAATTTAGTCTGCTGTGTACATACATGTGTTTTATAAATTGGTTTATAAGAAACTAGTACTAAGATGGTCAAAATTTTAAGAAACTCTAGTATTATGTCTGAGAAATAATAAGAAACTTTTCAAAGTTAAAAGCATGGATTTTATAGCAAATGGATCGTTGAATCTTTATTCTTGATCAATATTATCTAAACATTTGTGTTTTCAACATAACAGAACACCGTTTATTCCTATATGATGTTTTGAATATCCAGAAACATATCTGCTGCAGTTTTAGCGACCACATTGACAATTCATGCATTCAAAAAATAAGAAACCAATTAAGAAACTTTTAGTACTATGGCCTGATCCAAGTTTCTTATAAAAAAACGTGTATACACACATAAACTAATCAAAATCGATGGATACTTCGATTAGAATAAAGCTAATGGTACCTCAGGGATCTATCCTAGCCCCTTTGCTGTTTTTAATAACTGAGCGCTAATCCTATCCAATACATATTAAATTTATGATATGGCACTGTCTCGCCATTCAGATGTGTTGATTCTCATTGAATTGGCTTTATGAATGATATATCTTGGTATGCCATAATTCTCGAGGAGATTTCACAGATAATATTAGTATCGATCCAGACTAATACGACACGCCAGACAAAGATGACAATTGGTGTGAAGACAAATTACTGTTGACTGTGGATTCATGTAATTACCTAATTTAGGCAGATGTGGTTGAACGATATGAAGGACCCCCGTTGAAATTTTACGATGTGGAATCCCGGGCATCGATACCAGAATATTGCAGGGGGTACTGTGATGGTAAACACGCATAATAATTCATTTAGTAGAGAGAATTTTTAGACCCCCGTTGAGATCTTATGATGCGGTGTCTAGCGGATAGATATCAGAATGTTGCAGGGGGTACGCTGATGAGAAGTGCATTGAATGAATCTTTAGGTAGAAAGAACTGCATGACCCCGTTGAGACCTTGAGATGCAGTGTCGTGGGAAGTAGAGATCACCAGTTTCCAGGGGGGGGGGGTGCATTGAGAGGGAAATACTGATGAAGAAGCTTGAACGATAAGCCTAATTGTAATTTTCTGGTGAAGTGAATAAGAAACGAATTTCATATGGCGTATAATAGACTTGCGATCGGATCATGCTTCAAGGAATATCACCGTCTGTATTGCCATGCCCTTCAACACCAATGTTACGCACTGCTAACAGCTCGTAGTTGTTCTTCAGGCATCAGTCTTGTGTCCTATGCTGTTTTCATTGTTTGGCTGCTCTGCGAGTCTCACAGGAATCAGTTGTGGGCCTTTGGCTGTTTTTCACTAATTGGATGTCTGCAAGGATACTTCCAATCTCCGCTGCTGTTCACATTTTTGTCAGCCACTCCACCATATGAAGAATGAGATACGATTGAGAGATGTACCACATGCATCATGGCTAGCTCCTTTGCTGATATTGTAGTTCTGCTGTTCTGCAAGGATGTTTGCTGACTCCCGTGCTGTTTATGGTTGATCTTAGTTGCTTTTCGCTCTTTCCAATATTTGCAGAATCAAATGTTTTGGAGATCGCCCCAAAGAATTTCTATTGCTGCTGTACATAAATGAATTGTAAGTTTGATTTTGTTAAATTTCTTAGCCTTGTTTCGGCGCGCAGATCATTTTTGGGAGGAAAATACCGGGTGAACCACAAAGAAGTTCCCACTTTTGAAAAATTCACAGCATCAAGAGTATTTCACAGATTTGAATGATTCAAATTCTAATTGTACTCTTTGTTTTGTATTTGGTCTTTGTTTCGTTTTCTGTAGCTGTAGTCGACCATGTATCGAATGATATAGTGTCTATGATGGAAAAAAGATACATCAAAGCCAAACGATTCAAGTATTTTTGTGTTTTTTGCTGCCTCGCGAATACTAGAGTTGTAGGTAAATTCAACTTTAGAAAAACTTCTTGGATGCAAAATGTGTGAGAAAGGGCCTAAAACATTTATGAGATCATAAAGGACTCCTCGCACAGATCAATAAAGGAATTGCAATTGCTCGTGGATTAGAGATATCCACTACACGTGGACTGCCATGGAACTGAAAATCTTTAGTATTTGTTTGAAAATTGATGGCTTATAACTCTTGCGAGAGGTGAAACGCCAATTACATATTGTTCTGTGCAGGTAGAGTCCTTACCATTTTGATCATCGTTTTAGGCCATTTTTCAGTATTTTTACAGCCATGAAATTTTAATAAAGTTAAGTTCATTGATACTTTCAGTGCTGGTAAGACAGCGAGAAAAGTCACAAAAAATACTCAAATCTTTCGACTTTTAACTACAACTTAAATCATTCAAATCTGTGAAGCACTGTCGGTGCTATGAATTTTCTAAATTAGGAACTTTTGTCTGGCTCACCAGGTAAATTGAAAACTTTGACGGGATATTCTCACTGTGATAATAGGCTGTTTTAGCAAGAAGACACGAGTCAAGAAGACGCCAGCATTATTCTTTTGTTCGAGGCTGTAAATTACAAAGAGAATCAACTTCAAAACTTTTGCAAGTCTCGAGAGACTTATTGTACGTTCTATTCTGAAAGTGGCAACCTGAAAAGTATATTTTTGAGGGCCGCCACTGCAAAAATAGGACGTCGAGAAGGGGAGGCAAAATGCAATATGAGCACATTCACAGATGATGGAAATGCCAGAATGCAAATTGTTCTCAGGGAATTTGTCTGTCGGTGAGTAGCTTTCCGAGAGGGAAAAGGCTGGAAAATTAGAATGCTCTAAAAGCATGACAAAGTAGCTGCGTTTTCAAAGACGTCCACGTCTTGCTGCTAAAACAGCCTAATCAGTTTCAGGAACCTGATGTTTTGCTAGCAAATCTTCTTTAACGCAACCAGTAGCTAGAAGGTTCCCGTTGGTTTTTAGCAATAGTGACTTTGTCGATCCTACAAGCAGTCAGATCCCACAAGCATCTAGCTTGAGTCCGCTTCTTTTCATTACTTGCATGGATTCCAGTAACAGATGCTGAAATGAATTATTAACGAAAGACTGGCCATGCAAAAACTGGATTTTTCCACATTCTGGAAGGTAGAACTGTTATTCACTGGCTTAATTTGATTGTTTGCCTTGGAATATTCCCCATTCTCTTGGGAAATGTTGCCCTTTCCATTCTTGATCAAATTAGCCGTTGGCAAATTTATAGTTACAAAGTCAGGCATGTGATTTTAAGCATTCGATTTTGAGAATACTTTTGCAGAACGAGGTGCATCTGTGTTGCAGTTGATGAGTTTTCAAGGGTTCAGTTAGGCGAAAACAAACACTGTTTTCAGTCTTGCAGTAAAATCCCGCCTTTAAGAAACTGCAATATATGAAATCAAGTCCTGATTTTGCCGAATAAAAGACCTCTCTACATAGTAATATTATAAGGCGTATATTTGAATGTCTCCAGTAGGTCTCAATGCTCCCGGGGGGGTACATGGTACATATCATGTTGAGGATACGGGTTTGTGCCGCCCATATGGGTGGTTTTTGGGCCAAAATTCTCTAAACAAGGGTCCTTTTTTTGGCAGATCGTTCGTAAACATGGGTGAGTTATCCAGAAATTGGCGAAAATAGCCAAAAATTGGCTGTTTTCCGCTAAAATTCATCATAAAAGTGGGTATGAAAGCAAGTTGCGGTAATAAGAAGAGGGTACCTTTCTGAAAACCGGGCGGCAGACCCCCGTCCATCCGCAAGTCATGTACCCCCCCCCCCGGGGATATGCTCTACAATCCTTCACAACATAATAAATCCCAAAAGTTTAATACTTCCTTGCCCTTGCTACAGAAAATATGTTTTTTTCTTGCCCCTGTGACTTCCCCCTCCCCCCTCAGTCAATGTTGTGATTCTAAACAATGTTTTTAGTGCAAATTTATGTGCAATCACACCAAGATAACACCAATCAACATTGACTGAGAGGGAAGGGGATGCAGTCTCATAATTTTTGTGAAGGATTGTAGAAACAAGAATTAAATTTGTGAGGCTAAATTGTTATAATTCAAGAAACTTTGAGTACTGCCTCGAATTATTAGAACGTTTTACAACAGTGCATATTTCAAAAACGTTTTCTTAATAATTTGCAGGGCCGCCGAGAGGGGGGTGCAGGAGGGACAATTTGCCCCAGGGCCACAGGGTCTAAGGGGCCTCATAATTGAGGACTTTCGATATTTTGACTGTAGGAAATGCTCTGAAATGCATTTTGAGCCAATTAAAACGGCATGATGGAAAAAATTTTTTGCTCGCTTCTCTCGCAGGGGGCCTCATTTTGCAGTGTTGTCCCTGGGCCTCAAAAAGCTCTCGGCGGCCCTGATAATTTTAATAGCTGTTTGGAAGATAAAAGTGTAAAATTTAGAGCTATTTTCATAGTCACGTTGTTTTGAAGGGCCCAACAGGCCATATAACGCTGAAGACGGTGATGAGGAACTGGGGATTGGGTCGGGTTTGAATTTCTGTCGTGTTGAGGTGGACTGGCCTAGGCAGGACAGTTTGGATGGAGAACAGTTTGGACAGGAAACACAATGAAGAAACGAAGTATTGGGGATTGATTGGGCCTTGACAGTACAGTTTGAATTGAAGTGCAGTTTAGAAAGGAAACCTGGGTTGAGCTGACCCGCCTTCACATGGAAAAATTCTAAAAAAAAGCCAGCTCGTCTCAACGGGTCAACCCTACCCTCGAGAAGGGCCACCCGCCTAGGCGTGTTGACCCGGGCCTGCTGCTGAGTTCGTGTAAACTCTTGAAGATATTTGACTTGAAGAGATCTGACTGGACAAGGGCTGCCCCTCTGCGGTGGGTTGGAGCCAACCCGGGCTCGTGTAAACAGGCCCTTGAAGTAGCAGTGATGCAATGTTATTGCAAAAGATTTGCATGGCAGAACATGTGATTTCATGTGGTTAAACAACACATGATTTCCGTGTTGGCGTATGGGGTCGTTGTTTGTTGGTTAGCATACAGTGTGAAGGTTTAGAAGATACTTTGTGTGGGCACATCTTGTTTCTCCATTCACTTCAGAATTAAATCATTAATTCGTTTTGATGGGAAAATTTTCCTGGTCTTTCCTGCTTGTCTGTGTGTTCTGGCCTAAGCTCAAACGTTTCTATTTCACGTATTGTAAATAAGCTCCATATGAATTTTGTGTCATGTTTCGTACCATCTTACGAGCCGCTCTCAGTTCGCTTGAACACGTAAGGGTTACGGTATTCTTTGAATCGTGGAAGGGTTTTCCCTTGAACCCTAATGTACGAATTGTCTTGGCCTATTCGCCTAATTCAACGAAAACCAACGATAACACAATTATGATAAAAAGTAATAATAATGATATGATGACAATGATGTTCGTATCACAAGACACGCAAGACTTACAAACATTTTTTAGTTACGAAGGGGTCTTTCCCTGTCATCTGTTCATATGTGACACTGCATTGCATCATGGTCATTCAAAATGACCATGATTGCATACTCTGATTGCAATGGCTTGGGCATAACCTAAACCGGTCAGCATATTCTTTGCATGTATAATTTTCATATTTGCGACTGATGCAAATATCGCTTGAACATGTAAGGATCTGTAAATTCTTAGGGTACCAAGTCTCCTGTTCTATGACACGATTCTAACTGCCATACGACTTCCCTTGGCCGAAGTCCAAAATGGCCTATCTCACGGACTGTAAACAAAGCCAAGTGCTTTTCATATCAATTTTCATCATATCGCAAGTTCCTCTGAACAGTTGAAGCACTCAAAGATTCATGAAAGGAGTTTCCTGTTCCTGTTTATGAATTGCATGTGCCTAGGCCCAAGACCGAAACGACTAGACTTTTCTCATGCTGCGTAAGCAAGCCCACATGAGTTCGCTTGGCATCAATACAACGTACTTCTCCTTATTGCCATCTATGTCATTACGAATCAATCTACATTCCATAATGCTGTTAGGATTTGACGCATTCTGCGAAGTAAATTTGCTTTCTTTTTGACTGTTTTCATTTTTCTTTACTTCTTGTAGGTATGTGTCCAGGCCCAAAACTGCCAATCTCACGCACTGTAGGGAAAACTATGCAACGTGCTTTTGACATCAACTTTCGTTACTCCTTACGAGGAGTCGTTCTAAGTTCGCTTGAGCACGTAAAAACTTTGAATTCTTAGTACCAAATCCCCTTCTGTCGACTTGTCTTGTGTTACGACTTGTCTTGGCTTGGGCCCAAAACGGCCTGTCTCGCGCACTGCTGACGAAACAAATCCACGCACGATTTACGTCAACCTTCGCAACTGCTTACGAGTCGTTTTAAATTTTCTTGGAAACGTAAGAGACCTTGAATGCAAAGTGCTCTGCCGTATCGGTCTGACGACTTGACTTGGCTTGAAACAAACCAAAAACAGCACATCTCACGCTTGATAAACAAACCCACGTGCATTCACATTGATATCCACTTTCATCATATTACAACTTCTTCTAAATTCGCTCGGACACGTCAGAGTCGTGGAATTCTAAGTACTAAGTCCTTTTGCTTTCATTGCTAAAATAGCTGTGTGTTCATCACATCAACATTATTTCCTTGTCTGAAACATTCCTGTTTTGTAAAGTTGGGCAGTGTGTGTACTAAGGATTCTTGCATCGTTTTGAAGATCGAGAAACTTAGAAGGATTGGCCAGAAAGCTGACGTTGATTTGTAATGCCCCATGGTAGGTTTTTGTGTCTGCAATTTTTTTAGATATTTTACGAAACTGTATATTTCCAGGCTTTTATGTTGCAGCCAGCAATGTGTTGGAGTCGATCGATCGAAGGGCCTGGAAGAAGATCTGTTTCCTTGGAAGGTCTTGCTACTCCGCAACGTCGTCTCTTTACTGCGCAGAGGAAGAAAGCGACAAGGAAGAAACAAAATTTGCAACTTTACTTTTACAGTTACTATGCAACCATTCGCTGCGATAAATTTTTAAATTTGTTTCGAACTGTGGGAAGGATGGTAGCTCTCTGATATTGATAGGGATGCTGTTCTACGGAGGCAGAACTGAACAGTGAAAGTCGGGAACGCCGGAGAGGGGTAAGGGGGCAAGAGTGACCTTTTAATGGAACAATATATTTCTTTAACAACTTTCAATTCGATGGTGTGAAAACCATGAATTTACGCCTTAAGTCGAATAATAATCGCAGCTTGCATTGGTGATACCAAAATATGCGAACGAAAGAGAATTTTCCGGCGTCCCTGGTGAAAGTCTGCAATCAATTTCTGTGGTGATGAAACATGATATTGGAGTAGAATTTGAACTAAGTTTCGGTTGCTATCTGTTTCTTTTCACAGCAGTTACGCGGATTGGGCAGATTCGCTGCGTAAGGCGAGAGGGGCTGCACAATATTTCTCTCGCATCTCCATATGGTTGCTACAATCGTAGCTGGGAAATAGGCCAATTTCAGTCTTTTCATGATGTTTCCTAAAATATCGAGGCAAAAATATGCATGGAGGATTTTCTGATATCCCCATTCCCCTTAATTGAATATTGGGAGGGTCGAATGGCCTTTCACTCAAGCAACATTAAAACGGGGGGAGCGGGGGGGGACCTCATCAAAGTCCAAAGTAGTGCAGTTTTGTGACTTTTCCCATGTATTTTGGTCAGGATTTTAATTCAGAGTTGAAAATACTTGATCTTTCCATAAAACTTCTCAGCAGTGCTATGAAATTTCAATTCAGAGCAAATCATTTGACATCCAGATGCTTCAGAGAACGGGCTTTTAGAACATAATGGGTATGTTTCTAGTTTTGCAGCGAAATACAATTGCTTAATTTTCCTGTTTGCACGCGTTCTTGTCGCAATTTGATTAGTAATCTTGCTAGCGTCAGCAAAAGTTGCAGATATGACGTCAGGTTTATACTGTGGTAGATGGTTGTTGTTTTTGTTCTTGTTGTTGTTGTTGTTGTTGCTCTAGTTGTTGTTGTTGTTGTTGTTGTTGTTGTTGTTCTAGTTGTTTTTGTTGTTGCAGTTAGGAAGGGTTCCGGAAGAGAACCATCTACTTTAAAGGCTCATTGCCACTCAGTCGAATTTTCCGATTGGACAGGAAATCTTTTGTTTACGTGAGAAAATGTCGCTGTGAATTTCAGTAAATTGTTACGCATGACAAACATTTTACTGTGTAAATTTCAGTCCGCCCGGAAAATTCTACTGAGTGGAATCAGCCTTGAAGCCAACTGTATGTCATCCTGCGAGATAATGGCCGAGAAAGGGCCTAAGCTAGACTGATGATGACGAGTCTCTTGTTGCCCTGTGCTCTTTGAATTGATGATGGTGCTTTTGGCAATAGAGACTCGTAGTATTACTCTGAAAAACTTGGTCCTATTTAGGCCCAAACTTTGCAATTCCTCCAGTACCAATCAGATTGCGAAATTTGTGAGTTACTTTCGTTAAGGTGTAAATGTGATAGAATTTTCGAATCGGTGGGAGAACTGAATGCACTCCCAAGGGATGGAGATTCGAAGCCGTAGTTCTTTCATAATTCCATTAATGATTGAAGAAAATAGGGCCAAGTTTTTGACTGTTTTATTATGAGTCCCTCTTGAGCAAGGCTTACTGCAGGGATGCAAGAGACTCGTCGTTATCGGTCTAGGCCTAAGCGGGGTCATCTTTTTTACTGTTTTATTACAAGTCACTGCAGAGAAGGTTTACCACAAGGACCCAGGGGCATTAGATTCAGCGCGCGTGCAGCACATCGAAAGTGAAATGTTTTTTTGTTAGATAATGCTTAGTATTGATGTTTACACTGTCAGTGGATTAAGAAAACGTGGTCAGTTAAAGGTGATCTAAAGCGAAAATTTTTATTGATGCAAATGGATAGCACTTTTGAATGATAAAGAAAGTCGTTTACCATTTTGTGATACCTTGTTTCATTTTCGAATTATACACTATTTTGTATGATTGGCTGATGACGTCATTTTGTTTGCCAAAAGTAATGAAAATGTACGAGGCTGGCTATGGTCCCGAAAGGAAATTGACTCCAAGAACATTTCTTAAATTGGCATGCTTTTCTAAACATCATATCAGTCCATGAAACAATTTCTTTTACATTTATTCAGCTCAACTTAAATGTCTCTGACAACTGTAACCTTTCAAAGCTTAGACACAGCTATATTCCAGTACATCATCCTAGCAATTTGCAAACAAAACGACGTCATCAACTGAAACTTAATATCAGTGGATAACTTGAAAACGAAAAGAGACATCAAAGAAATTTGAACGGGAGTCCGTATCATTCGACAGTGCCATTAATTTGAATCAATAAAAATTTTCACTTCAGATCACCTTTAGATGAAAATGAAATGGATGTTTTACGTGCGATCTGTCACTGGTTTCTTCGCTACAAATTGAATTATGTTTTTCAGTTTCTCTTCATTTTTATTCTCTTCAGTTTCTCTACAGACTATGCGTATGTAAAGTCGCCTTCAGCAGTCATCTGGAACGGTATCACATACAGGGGCGCAAATGAGGGGGGTGTGGGGGGGGGGTGTGACACCCCCCTAATAATTTAACCATCCGGTCCCAGTCGCTATTCTGTGGTGTAAAAGTCGGTCCCGATCAAGCTCTGAACTTGAACTGCTTAATGTTTGTCAATGGTTCTGAACAGAGTTGTACCACAAAGCTATGTTACAGCAGAAGTTGGTCTCGATTCTGCTGTTAATCCCGTGCTGTATCGAAGTGAGCCATAGTGATCTTGTTTCTTTTAGCAGGATCAGTTAACGAACAATGTCTGGGAATCGGTCCTTATGCCCGTCCTTATTCAGTGTAGACGGCTAAAGATACTTCTCAGAGACAACTTAGGGTTAGTTACAATCATGTTTGGTCCATGTCAATAGTTCTGAAAAATTATGCCTGTTGTTTTAGTTGTATTTTCATTAAATCATGGCGTTTTGGCAACAGAATCTGTTTTGGAAAAGTCGGTCCCTCTTGGAAAAAACTCGGTCCTTTGAACGCACACCCCCCTGAAAAAAATTTGCATTTGCGCCCCTGATCACATAGCAGCCTTGTTCTCAGGGCGTTCTTACGTCATACTCTTGACTTGGATCAATAGACGATTACACTAAAGCTGCACTGCGTTCTTTTTACCAAGATGCACTGCCTTCTTTAATCGAATTCAAACGTATCTTCACCGGATCTGACTCACTTCCTTTCAAACTACTAAGATATGGAGAGTGCAAGGAGTTGCGTTTGAAAGGGAGCGAGCAGATCCGTCGCTGAGGGAGGAGCGGAGGGTAGATTTCGAGTTCCATTGCTTGTAGCTCATAAAGAATGACTGAATAGCCTCGTTGAATTTGTTTAAATAGGTAGAGGTCCCTTGGGGCGAGAAGGTACGGGCATGTATTTACTGTTATTGAAACTCGGAGAGACATATCCGGTGAGAATACCTATAGGATCGTTAAGGATTCGTAATTGAACGCAATGCATCTTGGTGAAAAGTTCCTCGCCGCCATCTTTAGCGTAATCGTCTATTGCGCGCGCCCAGGAAGTCCATAAGTCACAGTTTGATAAGTATTGTTGCTGTTCTTTTGTAATCGTTGTTGTTGTTGTTGTGATGTCGAGGACTGTTTCGTGAGACGATTTTATGCCTGTGGACAATCTTGTTTTGGAGCATTTTAAATTCTGCTGAAACGTAATGAGTTTGTAGCGGATCAAAACTGTAGACTTATTACAACTTGCTGTGAGAGAATTGGAATTCGTACACGGTGCACAGTTACACATATGGAATCGCCCTTGGAGGCCCTCTGGTAGTCTGTCATCTTATTTTTTTTGTCATCTTATTTCATTTCGAAAAAAAATTAATTATTTTATTTCGGTAGTCTGTAGCAAGTTCGTTTCTTTCATTTCATTCATTTTTATTTATTTAGGCACGGTAGCCCCGTCAGTCCATGAGAACTGCTTTTCAGGGGGCCGTGGGGGGGGGGTTTCTGGAGATTTGATGTCAAAGAAATCAACCATAAACGTCTGGGAGGGACTTAAGCGGTTCATAGGCCTAGTGGACCCACCGTATTTAGTACGTAATATTTTCCTTTGGCCCTCTGGCCACTGGTATTGATCATCTCAAAATTGCCCTCAGTGGCTAGTAGCCAGTACCCCTTAGAGCAATCTTTTATAAAGAGATCTGACGCCAAAGTGATTCATAAACGCTGTAGGCTTGCCATATGCAAAATCGCCCTGAGCGCACCTTTGGTCACTGGTATGACCTGAAGAAATCTGGCGTCAGAACATTCCATCAAAAATGGATTGAAGGACAAGTGAGTTGTTCAAACCAGAGAGCACCCTTTTGTTCATATGCCTTGTATACCCATTAGACTTGTGACAATTGGTCTGTTGTTTCCTTGTGCTCTTTGACTTGATGATGGTGCTTCAGTCAACAGAGACTCATAATATTACTCTTAAAAACCTGGCCCTATTTAGGCCCAAACTTTGCAGTTCCTAAAGTACCAATCAGATTGCGAGATTTGCCAAAGAACAATGCTGTTGAATTTTGAAGACTTCTCTGGTTTGCTTTGGTCTTAAAATCATGGAAAATGTAGCGTTGAAAGACTCATTTTGGACTTACCAGGTAAAGTGAACTTCCTTCTTTAGACTTATACCAAGTTTCTTTTGATGAAACGCTCGATCGATCGAATCATGATCGAATGCAGGAGATAGGGCCGGGTTTTTCACTGTTTCATTATGAGTCCCTCTTGAGCAAGGTTTACCCCAGGGATACAAGGGACTCATCGACATGAGTCTAGGTAGGGCGAGGTTTTTCACTGTTTCATTACGAGTCCCTGTTTAGCAAGTTTTACCGCAGGGAAACAAGGGACTCGTCGTCATCAATCCGGTACGATCGCCCTCAGTGGCCCAGTCGTAACCGGTATCACCTGGAGCAATCTCGTAGAAGGAAATCTGACGTCAGAAAAATCTACCACAAATGGATTGAAGGGTGATTAGGTGGTTGTTGTGGTTGTCTATCTGGAATTGCTGATTCTTAAATTGAGAATTGACTTTGATGACAAGGTTCTTTTCATGTTTCGTGAATTTATGAGAAGGGCTGATTGTACGATCAGACAAAGGACAAAGGGATTTTAAGATTTGTTGGGGCTGTATAACTTAGAACATGTGTGTGGTGTGGTTAAATAGCTTCGTTATTAAAGTGGAAAATCCTGGTCCACCCACAGTTTTCTATTTTTCCTTGCTTTTCACGAGTTCATAACAGTGGCTTTCATGAATAGTCAGTTTCCTAGAACTGCTTTCAAATATCAGTACATATCAGTAGATATCAGTAGATATCAGTACATCGGTAAAGGATCATCCTAGACTCATTCCAACATTCTCTTGTTTCGGTCCCCCTGCAGACTTGTCGCTACAGCATCGCCTCAACTGAAGCGATAACAACAACAACAACAACAACAACAAGCGAAAGTTAGAGTGACTTGCGTCATGATTCTAGGATCATCCCTGCCAAAATCGCAAAAATCGCCTTCCTCTAAAGCCATATTCTGGCCAGCAGACGATAGAGCGACGGAATCTCGTCGCTGATTGGCTTTTTTGCGGTTTTTACAGCTCTATGTAAACGAGACCCCCAGTGAAGCGACAGCAACAACAATTACAACAACAACAACAAAAATTCAACTCGGTGAGGCTAGCGGGTCCTTATCGAGTGAGGCAAAGCCCACACTGCGGCCCATGATTTGATAGACAATTTTTACCTTCGTTTAATTGTCCTAACAGTTCAACTATTTCATTTTTAGTCTGTTAGGCCAACTTTGACATTCAGGCTGTCTTTTTTATATCCATACAAGATATTACTAAGGCTACATTCTACTATACTTAAAGTAACGATGCAACACTACAGGACGATGACATGGGAGCAAAGATTATTGACAACACCACGTCCATAACATAAAGACATGCAATTAGACTAACAACTACGATACAGTTCGCTAATTAAGCTACTTAGAATTACTATACGGTACTACAACAATAACTAAGAGTCTAAGACAAAGACAAAAACACCAAAGTTGAAAACAATCGTTGAAATACAACGCTGCGATTGGATGGCTTATGAATGGGTGGGGCATAAGACTTCAATCGAATCGACCAGTTTTATACCGGGTGAGTCAAAAAACAGTTTAGGCGTTTGGAGGGCTGTGGAATAAAAAGTATGTGACCGATATTCAAAACTAAAGTTTGAATCTATCATTCAAAGGCCAACTTAGATGGCAAAATTTTGTTTGATAAAATCAAACATCTTTAAGACCCAACAAGAATCAAAATGCTTGTAAGGGGTTTGTATGGGAAGCAAGAATGTGGAAACGTCAATCCACCTGCTCAAAGCATCGCACCCCAGTGCAGGAAGGACGCAGAGACAAGACGACTTACTTAGAGGACTGTATCTTCGACAAAGCCATTCTTCACGAATCGTACGGCCGCTCACGGCCGAGCGAGCTCAAAGGTGTCAACGAAGTAAACAACAGCTCGCAACTTATCATCGTGCCAAAAACACATACGCAAGAGGTCACATGCACCCTACAATTAACCAATCAATGTTTTACTTATGTATCAATTTATCATTACAGCTCTGACATTTATCCCAGTAAATTTTTCAAAAACAGAAAACTCCTCCACAAAGAATTCCACATTCCATTCTGGTCCATGATTTATGTGGCATTAAAGTTTACATTGCCAGTTTAAGGCCCCGTTCACACGGGAACGCAATCGTTCCGTTCCATATCGTTCCGTTCCGAAAAGTGGAACGCTCAGGGGTTGCGTTCACACGGGAACACTTGAAATGACATCGTTCCGTTCCAAAAAGTGGAACGATGAAAAAAGTGATACGAAAAGTGGAACGATACGCAATCGTTCCGTTCCGTTCCCGTGTGAACAGGCAATGAGGTCAAAACTGGTCCAAAAAACGGAACGATAAGATTTGTTTCCCTAAGCGCATGCGTGGATGTAGTTGTTACTGAGAAAAATGGCAAGGACTGAAGAAAAAACTGTGGAACGGAACGATTGCGTTCCCGTGTGAACAGAAACAAAAACCGATGCGCAATCGTTCCGTTCCCGTGTGAACAGTCTATCTTTGCGTTCCAGAAACTGGAACGAAGATGGAACGGAACGATGGCGTTCCCGTGTGAACGGGGCCTAAGATGCTAAACTCGAATTTCAATTTAAGGTAAATTATGGACCAGAATGGAATGTGAATTCTTTGTTCCCAAACATGGCCTTTACAAGCATTTTCCTAATTTCTGGGTCTGTAAGATGAGGGATACTACCAAACAAAATTTTCTCATCTAAGTTGACCTTTGACTGATAGATAAACATTTCAGTTTTTAAGATTTGATAGCATATAGCTCAAATCTTTTAAAAATGTGGGTGTAGAATTCTATTACATTTTTCTTTGAATTAAAGTTCTTGAAAGGAACTTCAGGTAATTCACAATAAATTTACCGTGGCGATTTCTTGATACCTTGACTACTTTCAAAATGGTGGCATTTATTAATTTTGAGGCTGTGATGTCATCAAATTTCTAAATACTTTACCAGAAGAGCAACAAATTTCTGCTTGCAACCATGTTGTAGACCTTCATAAACTATGGTTATCTTGAAGATTGTATCAATTTCTCTCAATTAATTTAAGATTTACGATGATTTTAATTTCTTCAAAATTTTCGATGAATTTTTGCAAAATAAGTCAAAATGCCGCCATTTTGAAAATAATCAATATATCAAAAAACTGCCACGGCAGATTTACAGCAAATTACCCAAAGTTTCTTTCAAGCACATGAATTCAAAGAAAAATGTGATACAATTTTACACCTACCTTTTTAAAGATTTGAAAGATTTGAACCGTATGCTAGATTTGATAGAAAAAAAAGTTTTGAATATCAGTCAAATACTTTTTATTCCACAACCCCGCAAACACCTAAACTTTTTTTTTGACGCATCGGTATGTAGAATATGCCCAGTCTGCTTTCGTTAGGCCACAAATTGTGTTGTGTTCTTGTAGCGTGTTGTTGTTGTATTGAAATATTCAATACAACTGCAACAACACAACACAATTTGTGGCCTAACGGAAGCACAGAGATGGGGAGATTGGAGCCTCTGTAACTAATAGAGGATTCAAGAGGAATTTAACACAGCTAACTGCCAGGTATTATTAAATCTCAGTACATTTGTATGTATTTCTGAATCATGCAAGTATTACTGAACCATTCTCCGCCACCTGTGGCCTTCCCGATTTTTTTGATGAAATATAATTTGAACAAAGTCTAGGACATCTCCTGTAAAATCTTGACATCCCCCTGACGACAACACCATCCAGACAATGGTGATTCCCTTACCAGACATTTTATCTGATATAATTCAACAGGGCTGAATTCTTGTTGGAAATATTTGTAACCGTAACAACAGAAAACGACCGTAATAACCTTCCGGACTAATTATTCTTTGTGCTAATCAGGTACTGAAGGTTTTAATCATTTGTATTAATTGAATAATTAAGGATGTTGCCATGGGTGATTACAGAAAATTCCATGTAATTTGTTATGATGAAGTTCGTCTGTGGAACGCCTCTTTCCGGAAAAGGCTGTTCGGAAGTTTAGGCCCATTTATTTTAAGGATGGATTTGTCCAGATGGCATATGCCTTTTGATAGACTACGGATTTGGACAAGTGGACACTGAGCTAACTGTGAAACGCCGGCTATGTTCCGACACACAACGTACCAACATCAATCTGCTGTGCCTTAAAGTTACAATTGAACACTTGAAATGAGACTAACTTTGTGTTAAAATGTAATAGATGTTTTAGTAATACCAAAAAGACTGAAAAGTTACAAATATTTATCTTATTGCTTGGGAATATTTTTTAACAAAGAGGCGGCATTGGTATTTGGCAAGTCGCAAATCCTCCAAAACTCCTCTCCAACATTATTGTTGACAAATATGCAGAAATAGTATGTTTTACACAAAGGCTTGAGCAGCACTTACTTAACTTCTTTAACAGCAAGTTACGTGTTACAAATTCACCGAAACGTTTCAATCTCGAACCAGTAAATGTTCGTCGTCATTGCTTCCACAAGACGCTCGGTGCGACGGAAAACTAGAAAGTCCAAATAAATTGCCGTGATTTAATTCTGATGATGAAGCACGGAGAATTGCTTCGAAACGTCAATTTAATCATGGACTAGTCAACATCATTTTTTATTTTTCTGTTAACATCGGACATGTCTTAATTTGTCTAACTTGGAATTGTCTAACTTTGAATTTTCCAACTTGTCAAACTTGGAATGAATACAAATATGATTATCGTCGCAATCCTTGTTCTCCGTTTTTTGGTGAAGCTTCGATTTCCTGCCAGTACTCCGAATTGCCGTAATATTATGAGTCCCAGTATGAGCGGTCTCGGTTTGGTGTAGTAGTCTCGTTTTGAATAGCGATTACTTGGATTCATTGTAATCAGTGGAGCAACAACAGCAACAATAATTCAACTCAGTTTCGCAACTTTTGATGTGTCGATCAACTTTTGAAAGAAAAGAAAATTCAAATTTTTCTTCAGATTTGTTATCAGATTTTAGTCACTGTCGAAAATCTATTTGGTTTGGTCGTTGGTCCTTGTGCCTGTAGTGACCACAGTTCATGGAGATGTAAATAGGATTGGGAGAGAATAACAGGACTCGAGTCACAAGTCTAGAGATGCAGTATGGTAAAAACAGTGTGGAAAAGAATAGTACTTGTTTTGATGTTGCTTTGGGGCACCGATGCAATATAATTTATTGCCTTGGGCGAGAAGAGGGTGCTATAATTTACGCGGGGACAAACGTTGAGGATCAAAGGATTTTTTTCCTCAGAATTTGCACCATATTTAACAGTTGGTTTCACTTACTCTCGAGTTGAGCAGTCAAATTGAATGCATCATGTTTCTTTGTTTCCTATTCCTTGTTCCAGATTCCCCATTCGTGGTCATTTGGTTTCCGATTCCACGTTCCACCCTCCCATTCCTTGTTGCTTGGCTTCCGATGCCCTTTTCCAGGCTTCCCATTCCTTGTCTCTTGCTGCCCACTCATTCCTAGGCGATCTCTAAGCCTCAAGTCCTTGCATCTATCCTTGCATCTATCTGTCCACATTCCGTGGTCCAGGAAATCGTCCAATGATGAAATACACTGGAAGTGGTTGATGAGCAATGATAAGAAAACCATGATCTTTTCTGGAATTATCTTTGCAACACGTGTTGTTATTGCGTGGAACCACAGAGAGGGAAATGTCTGGCGTTCATTCTTTTACGAACAAACGCAACTCGAATAATCTCGCAACAATTGCGCGCCAGGGGAGGGCTAGGGGACTACAGCCCCTGTTGGAGGAAATTTTCGGTTCTTGTCGAAGTACATTTGGCAAAATCACGTACGAAAATGGCATTTTCAGCCATTTTAATCCCCCCGTCGGAAGCTCCAGCCTGTCGGAAGATTGTAGACTGATGACGACGAGTCCCTTGTATCCCTGCGGTAAACCTTGCTCAAGAGGGAATTCATTCATGCTTCAGAACGCTTTTAGATGCTCCATTGCTGAAAACTCCCATAAATTAGCACCTACTTTTTGTCGGTTTACTTTGTATTCGTAATTAGTTTACCTTGTTTAGTTGCATTCTTTCTATCTTTGTTTAATTGTGTGCGTCTTTATGTATTGGCCATGGGGTAGTCATTGTCTTTCGCTCCTCATGGTGTCGTCCCCGTAGTGTAGTAAAGTAATTAGGGTAGTAAAGTAGAATGTAAGATTTGTATTGTAATAATAATATATGGATAGAAAAAAAAAGGAGGGACTTAAAATGAAACAGTGAAAAACTTGGCCCTATTTACTTCAATCATCAAGGAAATTATAATGGAATCACGGCTTCAAATCTCCATCCCGTAGGAGTGTTTTCAATTCTTCAATCGAATCGAAAATTCTATCACATTTACACCTTAACAATTGTAATTCACAAATCTCGCAATCTGATTGGTACTGTAGGAATTGCGAAGTTTGGGCCTAAATAGGGCCAAGTTTTTCAGAGTAATACTATGAGTCTCTATTGCCCGAAGCGCCATCATCAAGTTAAAGAGCCCAGGGTAACAAGAGACCCATCGTCATCAGTCTAGGAAGATGGCTAGCACTATCTTGGTAAGTGAATGTATGTACACTTCGCCAAAATTAACGTTAAAGAAGTTGGGGTGGCAAACGGTCAAAGAGCTCATAGAAACAGAAACAGTGAAAATGGTCTATAGGTCTATAAACCATGAAGCGCCCGAGTATCTTACAGGACTGTTCCAAAGGTTATCTGAAAACTGTGCTAAACAGCTTCGTAACACCAGCACTGACCTCTGTGTACCTTTTCTAAAAACCCCATGTGGCCAAAAATGAAAAAGCATTTGAAATGATACGAAAGTAAAATACATGTATTTGCTTCTAAAGTTTTTAACATCTTTATACTGCTTTCTTATTTACCAGTTTCTCGCAAAAAAACGTGTATTCATTTCCTTGCAAGACGGGGTGGTAAATTGTGTATTTTGAGGTGAAAGTTTGCTTTTACGTTGCATATGCACGCAGTAAAACATCTTTGAAAGTAGGGACCTAACTTTGTCAGTGATAGATAAGCGATTCACTTTTGTCTCGGCAAAGCCATACCGTGAAAATTTGGGGTTCTTTTGGCTGTTTGCCCCACCAGTGGAAGATCCTTGGAAAATACCCTGCCAGTGCGCGTAGGATGGCAAGAAAATTCACAAAAATACTTCGATCTCTAAGCGTTGATTCTTTCCAATCCATCCTTGTCACTGCATGTTCAAAGGTGAGAAGTTTTTTCTAGCTTACCATCTAAAATGCATTCTTGTCATTCTTCTTTCGTTAACAAAATGTTGACAATGAATATTTTGCACCAAAAGTACTCTCGTTTGAAAAGTCTAGAAATATGAATAAAGGTCCGAATTTCTCCGTTTAGTGTAAGGAAACGTCGGTCGGTTGCAATCAAAGTCACCAATTTCTGGGGTCTGGAAGTTGTCATTCTAACTCTCGTTGTTATGCGTTTGTTTAGCATTTTCAAAATCGATCTTCCTCCTCGAGTTCCTTCCAGAATTCGCCCTCTGCTGTGGATTACGTTCTTAATTTTTTGACGTCAAACCACGCACGCCCCCTTAATCTTGCACCATGCGGCACTGACGGGAAGTTTTACTCTGGAAATGTTTATTTAGGGCATGCTTATTTAGGCCATGTTTATTTGGGCATGTTTATTTGGGACTTTGAAGACCCCAGAGAGAGAGAGAGAGAGAGAGAGAGAGAGAGAGAGAGAGAGAGAGAGAGAGAGAGAGAGTCGCAGTTGCGAGTTGTTAACTTTTCCTATCTGGCACGGTCGTTAGGATGTATGTCTTTATCAAGCAAAATGTTGATCATGAATAACGGACACCTGGTAAGGGAACGCTGGATAAAGCAAGTGAAGGTTTTTACTATACCCTGGGTACTACCAGAGCCCCAAAATCAAGAGAAATGGAAAGTTGGGAAAGGTAGAAGAGAGAAGGAAGAAAAACTTTTGTTCCGTCTTTGTTTTTCTTTTATTTTTTATTCTTGTGGCCCTGATACCCAGGGTACACTTGATCAGGAAAACAGTAGAAAGAGGTTTTATAAATGGTGGCCAAAAGTCCACGGCATGGTCCAGTCGTCCAGCGGTCCAGAGAGTCCGCTAAGTAGCACTTGCCGAGGTGTAGACCAGACCTTCGCTGTTCATTTTGGGGACATCACCCCCTTTAAACCCTCGGTAGCCACTATTATGGGGATATCCCTCTACTTATATCGCCCTACCTCTGTTTGAGCTTCCTTTATGATATCTGGTGGGTGTCTGCTGTTTCTAAATGTGGGAAATTACAAATCATGAGAAACAATCCAAATTGTTCCATTGCTGTCAACATTGAAAGATCGATATCATTCACAGATGAAAACAGGCCTAAAACATTTCAAGGATTTCGTTATTTCGTGCTGGTCGTCGTTTCTCAACAGATGAGGAGATGGTGAAACTCTGCAGTTTCCACGGTATTTTTCTTAGATAATTTGCTATCTATTTTGTTTTTTCACTGACGTAGTTTTCTATTTAATGACAGTCACAGTGTAACTGCATTATCCGAAATGAATAAAGTTCTTTGCAGACGTGGAGAACTCAAGCGCAAAAAGACGTGCGTTTTGGTGCAGTCTTGCTAGATCCACGCATCTCTCTATGACCTTTATATATAGGAAGAAGCTAAGAATTATGGCCAGTATTGGAAGTTTCTTTAAATCACCAGATCTGCTAGCTCCTGAACATTTCGAAATAAAGTGTATTGAAATCTTTCTAGTACTTAAACATAACTAGACTACTTACCAAGTAATATTATATTATACATAATATTATCCATATTGATATTAACCTTGCCGAGACGACAAGGGACTCGTCGTCATAGATCTGATGAGAACATAGCAAAATAAAGAGCCTAGCGGCTGTTTTTCCAAACTTTTGCAGCGCATTGGTCAAATCTTCCAATTCTTTGAAAATATGGTTGACTTGCAACAAGTCTCATCCTCTGTAGGCTTGCCCCAAGTCTATTTCGTCATCTGTGATAAGTCTGCCTGAAACAGTGAACGCTTTTCCCTTTCCTAAGTTCCCTTTCCCAATTTTTTTTTCATTGACGAAATAGACTTGGGGCACAGGGAAACCAGATTAAATGTTAACCGTTGCATTTATTGTTTGATAATCTATATTATTTTGCATTAGTTTTGTTATTTGGTAATTTCTTCTATTTTCTGTGCAGCTCCATTTCTTATTCATTTTCCGTGATCTCTAATGTGCCGCGCAGCTGAATTTACTGCGAGGGAGCGTGAAGCGAGGGAGGAAATCCGAAGGAGCGCATTACTTGCCCCCCCCCATATTTTTGGACTTGCTACAAGTCTCATCCTCTCAAGAAAGCATGGGCGATGATGCACCGATTTTTTGGGAAAGGAAGGCAAAAGTTGCAAAATTTCTTACCCATAAGCTGCCTAGTTATCAAGTCTGCATAGCTGTTGGTCACTTTGAGTAGAAACGATCAGCGTACAACCATTTGTCCTTAATTTTTTGCCCTTCGTTTCGATATGTCTGACTCTGTTTTGCTTAGGCCCACAGGAGCTATACACTTCAATTCACATGTGGGCCTAAACAAAACGGAGTCAGACACATCGAAGCGAAGGGCAAAAATTAAGGACAAATGGTTGTACGCTGATGGTTGTACGTTGTACGTAAAAAGGATGCCTGAATATCTTCTGTAGGACCCTGAAAGGGCCCACACAAGGCACCCTTCAAATAAGACCTCTATTGAAGGGATTGTTTCGGTTGTCAGGTTGCTCAAGCGCCTTTATTCTATCTATCAAAATACTTTGTCTTTTAGCAACGTGAAGGGATGACTTGTTCTCGTCTAGCCATGACTGAAGAGCCTGCGTGCATCCCCTACTGTTTCCATAGAGTTGAAATTTCCCGTCCCGGGAGGCCGAACCCAACCAACTTTACCCAACCTTGCTCTATTGCCTGAAGAGCCATCATCAGGTTAAAGAGCACAGGGCAACAAGGGACTCGTCGTCATCAGTCTAAGTTGGAACAAGACGACCCTGTTTCTTAGACTGATGACTTTCGGCTAAGTTTTGCTCCATTGAATTGAATTGCTATTTGGAGCAAAAACAAGGACAAATGTAATAAGTCTATCTGTGTCTTTTCCCATTGTGAATGGCATATTTCATGTATTTGAATTGTAGTGTATTGTATTTGTAGTTAGATATGACTTGCTTGTGCATAAAAAAAAGAATCGAGTGCCAACGGTAAGTCGTTGATACAGATCAGGAAAGTAAGGACCTAAGCAGGATCCCTGAGGAACCCCGAAATTAATGTTCTCTTGTTTCGAAATATGTTTGTTCACCTTACAGAATTGTTTGCAATTATCTAGATCAGACAGAAACCAGCTCATCTTTTTGCCCGCAAGACCATATACTCTTCATTTTTGCAAAAGTATTTGATGATCGACAGTGTGGGAGGCCTTTTTTCAAGTCAATGAAAGTTACCGACGTAAAGTTGTTGCAATCAAGAGTTTTAACAGAAACATGATTCTTGGCTGCACTGCGACGTCGGCGACCTTGAAATTATGTGATCCAGAAAAATCTGCCAATGAAATGTGCGCCACATCTTTTCATTCAACAATATGCTTCAACATTGTTTGGCAAGTTCGCCCTGGGACGCATCGCTGACTGATCGGGGACATGTCGTCGACTGACCGGGGATACGTCGCTGATATGTCGCAGCAAGGTTGCCGACTGTAGCAATCATATAGAAACCAGATTTCAATCAAACCCGTATCATTCGTCGCCCTGTCGCCTTTGTTTATCTGACTCAGGCGAAGGGTTTACGGTATAGTCATTGTCCCTGGCTGGCTCTCGATGCCGCAAATTCCGTATTGATAGATCAGCCGACTTGATGGAAAGACTTTGAGCACAGTTCACAATCGTCCACGATGCCCGCGGATAACAGTCCGAGTTTGGTCCCTTTTCATGCATACAAGGAAATTTTACTTTCTCAGCCCTCTGTTTTTTGTTGCGACTGTTCCCGGAAGGACTTTCTCGGTGGCTTCAGTGTTTTTCATGTAACATTATCCAGTTGCTGCCCGCATTTACTTCAAACGTTACACGAATGTTCGATCTCATTTATCCATTTATTTTTGACATGTGAAACTGAATTTGACGCAATTCACAAAAGGAATCGTATGCTTTGTTTTTGCAGATAGAAACCATGGAAGAAACATTTCCTTGTTTAGCAGTGACTGTGTGACATGGTTTCTATACATCCTGTCACGGCTGTAACAATTTCGTAACACTGTCGTAACACTGCCGTAACACTTCTGTAATTTGACGCAATTCACAAAAGGAATCGTATGCTTTGTTTTTGCAGATAGAAACCATGGAAGAAACATTTCCTTGTTTAGCAGTGACTGTGTGACATGGTTTCTATACATCCTGTCACGGCTGTAACAATGTCGTAACACTGTCGTAACACTGCCGTAACACTTCTGTAATTTGACGCAATTCACAAAAGGAATCGTATGCTTTGTTTTTGCAGATAGAAACCATGGAAGAAACATTTCCTTGTTTAGCAGTGACTGTGTGACATGGTTTCTATACATCCTGTCACGGCTGTAACAATTTCGTAACACTGTCGTAACACTGCCGTAACACTTCTGTAATTTGACGCAATTCACAAAAGGAATCGTATGCTTTGTTTTTGCAGATAGAAACCATGGAAGAAACATTTCCTTGTTTAGCAGTGACTGTGTGACATGGTTTCTATACATCCTGTCACGGCTGTAACAATGTCGTAACACTGTCGTAACACTGCCGTAACACTTCTGTAATTTGACGCAATTCACAAAAGGAATCGTATGCTTTGTTTTTGCAGATAGAAACCATGGAAGAAACATTTCCTTGTTTAGCAGTGACTGTGTGACATGGCTTCTATACATCCTGTCACAGCTGTAACAATGTCGTAACACTGTCGTAACACTGCCGTAACACTTCTGTAATTTGACGCAATTCACAAAAGGAATCGTAGGATTTGTTTTTGCAGATAGAAACCATGGAAGAAACATTTCCTTGTTTAGCAGTAACTGTGTGACATGTTTTATACAACCCTCAACGGCTGTAATAGTGTCGTAAGACTGCAAAAATTTTGTGCAGTTCACAGAAGGAATCGCAAACTTTATTGCTGATGCCTGAAAGCTCTGAAAATCCATTCTTTCTTACACATTTGATTTGACATTTCGCCACATTTACTTGTAGATTCAACGCCATTCGAAGCGACGCAAGGATTCAGGGCCTTCCCCCCTGACCGATGCAGTCCTTTCACTCCTCTAACCCCCCATACTCAACTGCACCATACTACAAGTCCACTGCAGCACACACCACCCAGCTCAAGGACCCCAAGCCCGAAACAGGGATCAATTGACGATTCTGTATTCAAGGTAAGTTTGTTTTCATTTTAATCAATTTTGAAGTCCCTTGTATCCCTGCTGTAAACCTTACTCAAGAGGGACTCGCAATGAAAGAGAAAAACCTGGCCCTATTTTCTTCAATCATAAGTGAAATTATGATGGAATCACGGCTTCGAATCTCGATCCCGTGGGAGTGTTTTCAACTCTTCGATCGAATGGAGAATTCTATCACATTTACACCGTAACAATAGTAATTCACAAATCTCGCAATCTGATTGGTACTGTAGGAATCGCGAAGTTTGGGCCTAAAGTTTCACCCCGAGCGATTTTTCACAGACAAATCCCTTATAAATCTTTGAACTTTACATTGTAAAAGAGTCAACATCACAAATGCCAGCAATTTAAAAACATTCAACTAGACTAAAGTTTGCGTGCTAAATCTGAATTTGGGCCCGAAATTGCATAAGAAAAATAGGAAAGAACTTTGAAATATTTCCAAAACGAGGCTGCTTAATTGAAGTGGTGTATTTCTTTAAAAATATGACCCAGATCTCTCTCTCATTGTTACGCTCCTCCGTCCGTAGCGGACACTGCGCGGTCTTTTACAAGCTTCCATACATGTCTGTGCTTTGCAATTTTTCATGATCACTTATTTCGATGCATTTTGTGTTTTGTCATTGTCTTTGATTACCAGGTTAATCTTAATGTTTTCTAAAAAGAGAACCCAAATATATTTACCCGAAAAATTTGTAGACCCCGTCTCGTATGCTTCGCTCCCCTCCCTGCAATAATCAATGACAGCTTCCAAAGAGGCTTCTTCAGAGCTAACCTGGTTTTTCTTTACACAACACGTGGCCTTAGTCGCCCGGCAGTGTTTCAAAAATTAAACTCGTAATCTATAAAGCTGATCTCCTGAAAGCTTAAAATAGTAGTTTCAATAAACTAATGTGTTTCCATTAATTCTTTGGAATCAACGACAGGTTTTTAATCAGTTACCTTGTAAGAGTAAGAAATTTATTATTCAGCATTTTCAATTTTATCATTTCGTCGAGTCTTAAGCAGGAAATTAGGATTGGGAAGTTAAGACGAGCCTCTTAGATCTGAGCGGCAAATTTTGTTCATTCAATGATCGCGGTTAAATTCTCTCAAAGTCCATCTAAGAAGATATAAGAATGGATATGTTTTAGTTTTGCGTACTGAGGGATTACGATGTTTATAAACACAAAGAAGACGTACTATACGATTCTTCTGCTGCTCCACACTAATTCAGAATCTAGGCTGGCCGACTATCAGTAATCTCAAAAGAAAAAAGACTGCCACGCTAGCTTACAAATCTTTGAATTCCCTTGCCTCAATCTACATGAGAAAACTATTAGACTTGCTCGCAGTCTGCTCCTTCCATCCGTCGAACTTTCCATTTACGGTAGTTCATGGCTCCACCATTCCACCATTCCGTGTGAAAGAAGGAGAGGAACCTTTGCTTTGACGGAATGTTGGAATGGCGGATCCAGGAATAAGCGAAAAGGGAGCGGTTCGACGGACCGACAGAATAGACTTGGGGCAAGTCTAGAAAACTATTTACAAAGTATTCTGATAATAGAGAACGGTCTTTGCGCTCAACGCAAACTGATTTTAGGTTACCGTTGATAAAACCTTTTAAAGGGAATCAACATAGTTGAAGACAAATGACGGATACATAGCGTCTAGTTTAAAAATAGAACAAAAGACGGGCGCCTGCCTTCATTTGTCCAATTGTTCTGATACTCTCTCGAGATCATCAAATATAATGGAATACAATAGACTATATTTAGATTGCCCAGGCCCCTGATTCAAGTCTTCTTATATCTCCGTCTTGTCTTTAAAATTAAAAGCTGCCCGGGCCAGGTTGAAATATTGAATTTGATACTTCGACACGTGCGGCATCATTGTGGAGCCAAGGCAACAATGAACGTGTAGGCGTTTTCTATAGCCTATTTATAGCGACTACGACTATTTATAGTGTTTTCTTCGTTGTTATTTCAAGGAATCAAATTCAAATGGCTCCTGCGTGTCTGAACTGTTGTCTCTTACACAGCATTCATCCTCATTTCGAACTGAGGAAGCTTGAAACGAGGAGGAACGCTGTGTAGGAACTAACTGTTCTGACGCGCAGGAGCCATTTGAATCTTGAAACGAGGAGGAACGCTGTGTAGGAACTAACTGTTCTGACGCGCAGGAGCCATTTGAATCTGATTCTAAACACTGGTTAGGCTTCAGCCGAAGAAAAAGCAGCAAAGTAAAACAGTAAGATTGAGGCAATAAACCTTAATTTCTTAGCTACAATCAAGGTTCATTACTGACAACGTTCGAGAAAAAGATTCAATCGCTCGATTTAGAACAGGTCTTAGAGATTATCTTTTGAACCTTTCACAGGACCCAAACACGACCCCTTGGTAGAGCAGCAATAAATATTACAATTTTTCCTTTCTTTTTCTCGTATCATCTTTCAAGAGATATTGTCAGTACGTTATCAATTTCCTGAAAGGACCTCGTATGTAAATATTGATAACATGAAATGAAAATGAAAATTGCCCATGGTTGAACCAGCTGAATTTAAACCAGGTTTTCGAATGACGCCTTCTGATTGGTGAGGCCAATTAATTCAGTCATTTGATCGGTCGAAATTTAAACTGGTTTAAGCAGGGCCGATACCAGCCATGACTGCGTAGGGGGGCGAAAAACCAAAATTTTCCGACGGATGGTCTCGTGGGGGGGCGCTCTGCCTCCCCTGCCCCCCCCATTGGCTTCGGCCCTGGGTTTAAGGTAAAGCTGGTTTAATTGTGGGCCTAAAGTAGCTTTCAGTAGCTGGAAATCCTGACAAGCCCATTCAAAACAATTTGAAAACAAAAAACAAACAAAACAAAATCAAATTGTGTCAGTGTGAACGCAGTATAACTGTATCAATGTGAATGCAGTATAATTATGAGTCTCTGTTGACCAAAGCGCCATCATCATGTCAAAGAGCACAGGGAAACAAGAGACTCATCGTCATTAAGTGTAGGTTGGTTGGTATCAAACTGTTTTCACTTTCAAGACTTGAATAAATTTTTTCCTCGTTTACTCGTTATTTACTCTTTTTATTTCATTTCAGTTCGACATGGGTCTACAAACAACATTCAACCATTTCAACCCCATCACCCCGCCACCTTGCACATCACAAGCTGGTTTCCATCAAATCAGAGAACCATATTCGCCAGCAACTCCAACAAGCAGAGCCGCCTTGCGTACGTCACCACTTCACACATCGCCTGTGACGCCGCCGGCGGATCTCTTGTCCAATCTACTGCAAGACCCACGATGGAGCCCGACTGGACAATTGTGTACGCCGTTGCAAGGAAAACATGAAGCAGAGCAGAAACCTGCAAAGAGAAACGAAGCAGGTATACTTTTTTGAAGATGTCGAGGCGAAAACCAAGAGCGGGTATATCACATTTTGAGAACGATGGCCCTTTTGTCCTAGCGCTGTCCGAAAAGCGGTAGTTCGCGAAGAAATTTGCGCCGCCTTTGTCCGAAAAATGGTCGTTTTGATAGCAAATTCCCGCTGTTATTCTTTTTAACCTGATTTAACATGATGTATCACTGACGATATTTGTCCCAAAAATCGATAATTTCAACCGACCAGTTTTGTTTCAATCGCATTCACGAAAGTGCATTGCGGCTGGTATGCAAAGATAGTGAATCAGAGCTAGAAAAATTGAAGATTAAATATGGAAATATTCATCAGCACAATCTGCAACTGCTAATGATTGAAATATTCAAAACAAAAAACAATCTAAATCCAACATTTATGAAAAACATTTTTACAGAGAGAAATATTCAATACAGTTTACGAAGTGAAAATCACTTGCGGTTGCCAAAAGTTAAGACAACGACGTACGGAATAGAGAATATTCATTACAGAGGTTGTCATTTGTGGTCCTCATTACCGAGGGAAATTAAAGATTCCAACACACTTGCTGAATTCAAACGAAAAATAAAATCATGGGATGGAAGTACTTGCATCTGCAGATTGTGCAAAGTTTTTATTAAAGATTTAGGGTTTTTGTAGGTTTATTTTGGGACATTGTAAAATAGGTTTTAAATTATTTGGTTGGCCTTAATCAGCTTATTATCTCGCCAACGTAAAATAAATTGTTAATAATAATAATAATAATTGTTTTAGAAAGCAAGTGGTAATCGTAATCATGAAAGTGCAAGTGTCCTAAAACCGGTTGACAGACAAAGGAAGAATCGATTTAGTGAAAAATTGGAATTTCTGCTCTTTTTTCGTAAAATTTGTTTACAAAGGTGGATCCTCGTATGTGAAAGTTGAGACGTTGTTCTGTTGTCCTTAAATTTAAGATGGGATCAGCTTATAAATAACGTTAAGGATTTTGATTAGGTAGGAAGTTCGAAAACTTGATTTTTGTGACAAATAGATCCCTTTCACAATGACGTCAGTTGTTTTGAAATTCTTCCAGGAACATCACTTGCCTCGATTTAATCTGCATCAAAATCTCAGAAGCGTACATTGCTCTCAGCAACGCATGAAATTGTTTTGTACGTGTAGCTGCAACATATCTTTTACCTCAAATTGAATGTGAAATGGGTCTATTGGCGGAATAGACATCAAAATGTCACAGTTGCCCCCAAAAACTGATCGTTTTCGGCAGAAAAGTCGTACTGTGTGATGAAGGAACCAGTTGTTTTTCCATTTCTTCTGATTTCTATTATCCTTGAAGCCTCTAACGGGGTGAGTGGCTGAGTGGCTGGTACAGTTTTCGTCGGGCAACAGAAATCAAGTTCGGTTGAGTTAGGTCAAACTCCGAATGGGTGACCCCGGAGGCCTGAGCTCGCGAGTCACCTCGTCGTCCTTCGGAAAGGACGTTAAACTGAGGGTCCCATGCCTGGATGCGGCATGCACAGTGGGCCTAAATTACCTTTCAGTAGCTAAAAATCCTGACAAGCCCACTCAAAACAAATTGAGAACAAACAAGCTCCGAAAAGGCTGATATCCACTCGGTCAAATTTTCCAAGCGGGCTGGAAATCTATTGTTAACGAGAGAAAATGTTGCTTTGAAGTGAATGGAATGTTCCGCATAGCAAGCATTTTATTCTGTAAAATTCTGTCTGATCGGAAAATTGTACTGAGTGGAAATCAGCCTCAATAGTGTGATTTATGACATTTATTTATTTATTTATTTATTTATTTATTTATTTATTTATTTATTTATTTATTTATTTATTTATATTTTCATTTATGACAAAACTAAAAATTTTGAATGCACAGAGAAGTTGACCTTGCAATCGAGGGGAATTTCACTCCCAAGAGATCGCGTAATCCTTCGGCAAAACTCCTTTGGTTTTCCAGAAAGATCCATAAAAATTAATAAAACTCCTTCTGTTCTGAAAAAATCTCGTACGCGTTTTCCAATTAGTGAGTTTCCCCTTGCTGGTAATTGTCACTGCCTTTGCAGTAATCAGCTTGATTTTGTTTTACAGGATCTACGGAGCCTTCTCTGACGTGGAGTGGTCAACTACCTCCAAGGGCATACAAAAACCCAATTTACTCAGCTAAGGTATTTTTGGGTGGTGTCCCATGGGATATTACAGAAGGTAAGCATTTAATTTTATGCTCTTAAATACCTTGGATCACAATGTTTTTTAGTTTTCTTGAAAAATTAAAGAATATAAAAGATTTTTAAAGGACAAGTCCTGGGTTGATAAAATTATTGTTAGAAAGCAACCTTACCAACTGCTGAACACCAGTGGTGAGTTTGTTTTAAAGGACAAGTCTGGGGTTGATAAAATTATTGTTAAAAAGCAACCTTACCAACTGCTGAACACTAATCGTGAGTTCTTTTTAAAGGACAAGTCTGGGGTTGATAAAATTATTGTTAAAAAGCAACCTTACCAACTGCTGAACACCAATTGTGAGTTATTTTTAAAGGACAAGTCTGGGGTTGATAAAATTATTGTCGAACAGCAACCTTACCAACTGCTGAACACCAATCCTGAGTTCTTTCTAAGTTTTGATGCCTCCAACTTTCATAAATTGGTTGATGAATCTTCGTAAGTTAGGCCAAATATCGTCGCCATTTTGTATTTTGTACGAGTATGCGAAGGCGTGATAGGGAGGCTAGGAATGTGAATGGTATATGCTGGTATATGGTATGATATATCAACACATTTGGCAGCCTCGTTCAGGTCAACGTGAAGTGACATCATATAAAATGACGTCATTTCGCACTTCTTAGCAGATTGAAATACGCAGTTTCGCAGATTAAAAGAGAAAAAAGTTGAAAAAAGTACTACACACCATTCACAAAGGTGTAATCTCTTGAATAATCAACAACAATTATAACAACCCCGGACTTGTCCTTTAAAGGACTTCACGATGACCTGAATGAGGCTGCCAAATGTGTTGATATTACTTCACCTACATTGCTAGCCTCCTTCTCGAGCCTTCCCACACTCGTACAAAATACAAAATGGCGACGATATTTGGCCTAACTTACGAAGATTAATCGTCAAATTTAGGAAAGTTCGAGACACGAAAACTTGGAAAGAACTCACGACTGGTGTTCAGCAGTTGGTAAGGTTGCTTTTTAACAACAATTTTGTCAACCCTGGACTTGTCCTTTAAGTATTTTTGGAAAATATCGCTCAAATGCTTAAACTGCACTAACTACGTATGCTTTGAGAAGTTGACTTTATGGTGTTATCTTTTGATGTCAAATTTCCAAACCTTCTATTGGTTATTAGTTGTATATGTCTTCTTCAGCTGGCCTGCAACAAGCATTCAGACCGTTTGGATCCGTAAAAGTGGAATGGCCAGGGAAAGAAGGAAAGCAAAATCGTCATCCACCAAAAGGTAACTATCTAAGAATGCTTCTTGAAATTTTCCAATGCGGGGATAAATCAATATGTGGGGTCTATGAATTACAACATGGACAAAAATTCAATATTTATGGTCAACAAATCTGAGAAAAGGCAGAATCGTGGAATTTGGTGCGAGTCTCCAAAATATTGGACTCAATATTTGGGTTCCCCAAAATTTTAGGCTCAATATTTGGGAGTCAGCAAGGAAATAGTGGCATGGACCCATCCTGTATTGAAGATAATGGAGTAGCCCCCACCCATGATTTTCTCTTCTTTACCCACGGAGAGCCCAATGTAGTGTGGTGAGGGGCCTGCGGATAGTCTCGCACATGAATTGCCGAGATTTTTCTTGCCTTATAATCTCTCGTTGTAAGAAGTTTCAAATTCCTTGCTTTCCTATGCTTGTACGTGCCTCGAAGAGGGCTAGCCATCGATGCGCAACAATGATAGCAACTGAAATCCTGTTCGTTTTATTTTCGTTGGTGCTATTTTTTTGTAATGCACTTGTGACCGGCAAAGTACAAACGCAAATCATTTCAATCATTATTATCACTCCTCATCGATAGCTAGGCTTCTTCGAAGGAATGAATTTGTCTTATAAAGACCATGGGTACAAAAACAAAAGGACTGTCATATGAGACTTAGGTGAAAAGATTCAGTTTCTGCTGATCTGTTTGGAATTAAGTTTCACGCCTTGTCTTTACATTATACCGAGTGTGCCAAAATAAACTATGCAATTTTGAGAGGCCACGAGAAATCGTATACTGGACCGATTCTGAGGTTTTTGTGGCTTGATCGTTGGCTAAGATCCTCAATTGGATGCTAGTATTTTTCGTACATTTTTAGACATTATGTCTAAAAGACATCAGAGAGACATTAGACATTAGAGTTTTAGACATTAGATGATACAAGCCTTTCGTTCTCTTCAAAGTCCATTCCCTTGATAAGTGAATGCGTCAACGAGGACCTCGGATATCTTAAATCTTGGCTTGATGCAAACAAATTGTCCCTAAATATGACCAAGACACAAAGTCTTGTGATAGGTGGTAGGAAGCGTTTAAACGACATAGAAAAGGTAGAGGGAGTAAAGCCTCTCTTTAATGTAGGGGAAGAAACTGTTTCTATCATAAAGCAGGCAAAGTATCTGGGAGTAATGGTTGATCAACACTTGAACTGGAAAGAACAAATTTCTACTATTAAGAAAAAAGTTTCCAGAGGAATAGGGATGTTGAAATACTCCAAAAAGTATCTCCCTCTTCTCACAATACAAAGTATGTATAAAAGTCTTGTGGAACCATATTTTAGATATTGCTGCCCTATATGGGGAAGCTGTGGCACCACAGCAATAAACGAACTACAAAAACTTCAAAATCGTGCTGTAAGAATAGTTAATAACAGCAGATATGATGCTTCTGCAAAGCCTATCATCAAGAAACTTGGATGGCTCACTGTTAGTGAAATTATTCGAATGGAGACATTGAGTATTGTGTACAAATCTATCAATGATCTGGCTCCCACTTACCTTACAGAAATGTTCTCAAGACTCTCGGATAGAAGTTAGAGAGAATTACGCAATACCAGATCTGATCTAGAAATTCCCATGCGAAAATCTGCAAATGGCCAAAACTGCTTTTCATAAAAAGGCGCGACAATGTGGAACTGTCTCAGCCTAGAATCAAAATTGTCCCCGACTTTGAAAACTTTCAAAAAAAGCATAGCAAACCTTGCATCTAGCTAATTTCTCTCTCACATCACATTCTACCATATCATGATCATATCTACAATTTTTTATACACTTTGCTAATAGCTGTATAGATCTTATTGATTGTGGTTTTATTTTTGATTTAGGTGTAAATGTAGACTCTTTTCTTTTGTAAGTATTTTTTAACAGGGTACATTATAAACCAGTTAGCTGAATGTTTTACCCTGTATAAATATTATAAAATGAAATGAAAATGAAATATGTATGGAGCTATCAGCGATTTTCTTAGGATTTTAGATTTCGAAAATCACTGTAAACGGTCAAAAATGTTGATCAGATTTTCTTAAGACTCCAGATGAATGGGTAAAGAGAGAAGACTTTTTATGTAGAAGAATATTTCATGAAACGAAATATAAGGCATGGCGATGACGCTCAACTGCCAAAAGTACGAACAACGTCCTTTGGAGTTGAGTCCATTGCTTACCTTGAAAATAAGCTGTGACAGAATTTACCACAAGAAATAAAACAATCAAACAGCCTTCCTATCTTCAAAAAACAAATTAGATGTTGGAATGGTGGAAAATGCAACTGTAGGCTTTGCAAAGTTTATATCCCGAAAGTTGGGTTTCTAACAAGATAGATTTTCAACACTTTTTGTCCTGTAATATTTATTAATAGTTTATGGTACCGGGTGTCCCAGAAAAAATGCAACAGATTTGAGAAATTCTTATGACAACTGCTTCATGCTAATTGTCAAAAGATTACTTTTATTGCAATCTGTAGTAGAAAGAAAATTTTTTGATGCATTTTCCAGTATTTTTAGGGGCTTGGCAGTAAAGTTAACAATCAGCAGACTTCAAAATTGCCGCTACATCAAAACCAGAGCTGCTGCATCAGCAATAATGAATCATAATGTCAAATCATAAAACATGACAATCGCAGTAATTACCGAAAACCGATGACGAGGGCACAACACACAAGTTAATTGAACATTCAATAAAGGCTATTCATAAGATTTCTGGAAAGACACCGTTACGTTTTGTGAAATGAAAGGCCATCATTAGAGTAATACTTTCAATTGGAAATGAACATTGAAAACTCCCTCAAAACTATATAACTCATGAATCAGCAAGGGATCCGTATGTCACAGTTTCTGAGTCAAATCGTGTGCTTGTCTGTGATCCTGTGAAGTTGCCTGTATGCAATGCTCGAAATTTTGCAGTATACTTTGCACTAATGCAGTATAGTAGTTTCCAGCTCTGGTTTTGCCCTGACAACGTATTTAAAGTTTGTTGATTTTTAACTCTGCAACCAAGTCACCGAAAATTCTGAAAAATATATCAAAATTTAAACAAATCATTGTAGATTTAGGGAAAAATAATCATTTGATTATTTATTTTAAACAGCTTTCGTCAGAATTTTTCAAATCTGTTGCGTTTTTTGGGACACCTGGTAAATCATGTATATTGTAAATAGTAGGCCTTAAAGTGAATAACCTGAGTTAAAAGATGAGATCGCATAAGTTTATAAATAGCCTTTTGTATTTGATAATCCAGCTCTTGGCGAATGAAAGCAGAGCCAACGGAAACACTGGAGGGATTAGGTGTTTCTTTGTCCTATTTATAGACAAACGCTATGTATCTCACGTCATTCACTTTAATTAGCTGGAAGCTAGCTATTGTCTTTTTTCTAGCCTACTTTAAATAGGTGTTTAGTAGTAGAAAAAGAGCTATTTCAGCATCAGTTATTGTCGGTTTGCTGCTTAAAAACAAAAACTAATAGAAACATGACACAAAATGGACAAGGGAGTGGCTGCCCCAAACAAGTACTGCAGGGTGACAGCCGAAGATTTTGACGTATTCATTTGATAAGGACGTCTCTATCTTTGTGTGAAATAGATTATACATTCCAGAGATCTTGCTCCTCGTATTTAGCAGTCATAGCTTCTGTTTGTTTTTCTTTGAACTTTGGCCCGGAAGGACGCCATTTTGCTCGCATCTGGTCTGAAAATCACGTGATCTAGGGTATAGATGAAGGAAAAATTTCATTCATTTGCCATTCGATAAACTGAAAGGAACAGAACAGGTTCGACTCTTGAAATATTGCATTCGACAGTCTAGAGAAATCTGTAGGACTTTTTTATGATGTTGCGTGTGTAACAACCTGTCCCCATTCCTATCGACCCCCCAATCTATATCGTCTAATTGTCGCTTTCAGTTTTGACTTCCTCCCCTCCTAAAGGCTACGTGTACTTGCTGTTCGAAAGTGAAAAGTCAGTCAAGGCATTGCTTAGCAACTGTACCCATGACTACAGCAACGGCGGTGATTGGTATTACAAGATATCCAGTAGGAGAATGCGCTGCAAAGAGGTAAGCTGTCAGACTCTTTACCTTGGTGCCCTGTTTCGCCTTCGTTGAAGTGAATGTTCGTTGAATTGAATGCAACAGAATAGGCTGACCTTTTAGCTGCAGTAAAAAGCCGCATACATTATGGACTTGCTACAAGTCTCTCTCGCGGAAAAAACAGGAGAAGGCCAAAAAGCGAGAGAGACTTGTAATACTTGGCATGCTCATTAATATTCATGAGCTATCGAGCCTTGCTTACATTTTAAAGGTGATCTGAAGCGAAAATTTTTATTGATGCAAATGGATAGCACTTCTGAATGATAAGGAATATCGTTTCCCATTTTGTGATACCTTGTTTCATTTTCGAATTATACGCTATTTTGTATGATTGGCTGATGACGTCAGTTTGCTTGCAAAAAGTAATGAGAATGTACGAGGCTGGCTATGTTTCCTAAAGGAAATTGACTCCAAGAACATTTCTTAAGTTGGCATACCTTTCTAAACATCATATCAGTCCATGAAACAATTTCTATTACATTTATTCAGCTCAACTTAAATGTCTCTGACAACTGTAACCTTTCAAAGCTTAGACACAGCTATATTCCAGTACATCATCCTAGCAATTTGCAAACAAAATGACGTCATCAACTGAAACTTTATATCAGTGGATAACTTGAAAATGAAATGAGATATCAAAGAAATTTAAACAGGATTCCGTGTCATTCGACAGTGCCATTAATTAGAATCAATAAAAATTTTCGCTTCAGATTACCTTTAAAAATGACTGGTTGTTGTAACTGTTTCAAGGAAGCTTGAGTCGGCTATTGTCAAAGAACATCGCAGAGCCTCGCTCTGTTGCATCATTGTATTTTCCAAGCATATGATTGGATATTGGTTTTTTGTACAAGGTTGCCGACTGGACAGAATCCTGTCAAGCCAACGACCCAGGCTACCAAGTATTACAAGTCTCTCTCGCTTTTATTCCTTCTTCCCTACAACCTTCGGACTAGGGAACTATGCAAGCTCCCCTCGGTGAGTTCTCAGCGCTACGGAATAAATTCCCTGTCCTTTAGAGGGAGTCTATTGTGGAATTAGCTGTTGTTAGCTACCAATAAACCAACTGTAAATAAGTTTATGATTATGATATGATTATGATTATGATTATGATTCTCCCGTTTTTGCCGCGAGAGGGACTTGTAGCAAGTCCACATACAGTAGAAATCGGCGTATAAGCACCTACTATTTTGCAAGTCAGCCGGACTACCGGGTGAGCAAGTAAAAAGTTACTACTTTTCAAAATTCATAGCACCAAGACTACTTCATGGATCTGAATCGTTCAAATTCTCGTTGAACACCGAAAGATCAAAATATCTGTAAACAAGGGCCCCTTTTCGACAGATTTTCCTTAAACATGGGTGGGTTTTCCAGGAATTGGCAAAAATTGTCAAAAATTGGTAGTTTGCCTCCAAAATTCATCATAAAAGTTGATATTACGGCAACTATCGGTAGTTAGAAGAGGGTAGCTTTCTGAAAACCGGGCGGCAGACCTCCGTCCATCCGCAAGTCGTGTGCCCCCACCCCGGGATCAAAGTAACTGGAAAAGCTCAATCAACCTCTCTATCAAGCTCCCTCTCTAATAAGCGCCTCCCCGATGAGTCAAAAATTGAAATAAGCCCCCTTCTCTATCAAGCCTCCCCCCACTTGTACAAAACTCTAGAATTAGCAATATTTTCCATTTATTCAGCTACACAACCTTTCATGTTAATTATAGTATGGATTGATATAAAAGATGTGAAAATATTTATGTATTTAATCCGTAAAATTGGATGTTGATTCCTGAAAATATGGGATAAAAGATTTTGGATGGGCAATACATACCCAAAATAAGACCGGCCACCGTATCGAATCTCCCAGTAATTTTTTGTTTACCTTATTTAGTCTCAGGGTGAAAAAGAAACTATGTAAATTTTTAGGTAACGCATACCCCCATGTCGATTTTCGCGTTGTTTTTCAATCAGCTAAACGCATTGAAAACATTTCATTTCATTTCATTTCATTTTAAATTCTTTACCCACGGTTACCCCGTCAATCAAGAAAGACTGCTTTTCAGGGGGCCGTGCTTAAAATCTTAACTTAAATAAATTACATCATATAAAACCCTAGCTAATTACAATAATGGATAAATAAAAAAAGATACACCAGAATAAATCATTTTTTTTAAACCTTCTTTAAATGCTTTGAAAGAGGATGCCTGCTTGACTTTTGAATCTAAATGGTTCCAGACTCCAGCACCACGATATGAGAAAGCTCGCTGACCATTGCACGTTTTCATTAGAGGGACTTGGAGGTCAGTTGCAGTGTTTCTCAAATTTTTCCTACTGCATGCTGAGTTCTTTGTAAAAATTTCTGACAGGTATTCTGGAGCCAGGTCATTTATTGATTTGTGAACTATGCAAGCTGTCTCGACATGTATCATATCCGCTACGGTAGGCCAATTTAGAGTTTGTATCAAGGCACTTGCGGAAGAATCATAACTACTGTTGGCCACAATTCTAGCTGCACGGTTTTGAAGTTTTGCAGCACCTGCAACTTAGTCCCCCCACATGCCCCCAGACTGAACAGCAGTAGCGGAGTTGCGGTTCAACGATACCACGATACATTTTACAGAGAGTGTCCTGTGGCAGTAACTTCTTGGCATATTTAAGGAATCCAATTGCACGATCTTTTCCCTTTCAAAGATCGCATCCCTACGAACATTTGTTCTTCTGTTGTTTACAAGTTTACGTGTAGTAGCCGCCAGGCTACTTATTATGGCAAAACATCACGCCACTTTGTTGTTCGTTGTAGGGAACATTTAGGAATATGGGATAAAAGAATTGAAAAGCAACCAAATATATCCTTGTCACTTGATTTTGTGAATGCGCCCCCTCTCTAATAAGCCCCCCAATCTATTAGCCCCCCTCTGAAAGGTCCTAAATTAAAGAACCAGTAGATAAGGTGGACAATATCTGTGTGACCTGTTCACCCGAAAATCGCTCTACTCATCATATAGTCTTCGTAATACGGGAACCGACTTGAGGTTACCGATGAAAAGGTCAACAAACGGCCAGAAATATTTCTCTTATAGAGGTGCTAAGCTATGGAATAGCCTTTCAGCCGAGTCAAAGCAGGCAACCTCTCTGTATAGTTTCGAAAAAACTATTTAGAAACAGATGCTTCCTTTCACTCTTATTGTAAATTTTGAACATTATTGTGTATAAGTTTTAGATATTGTAAATAAGGTTTTATAGTTTGATTTAATTAATAGCTTTTTTCCCTTTTATGTTATATATTGTAATTAATGTTTTCATCGGAGGGCCCCTTGAAAATCAACTAGTTGAAGGGCAACCCTCCTTAAAAGAATTAAATACGAAATATATATAAATATGAAGGTGGAGTTTATGGTTATTTCCAGGTGCAAGTCATACCGTGGGTGTTATCAGACAGTAACTTTGCTGCAAAGAATGTTACACACAAATTGGACTCGAGCAAAACTGTGTTTGTTGGTGGGCTTCATGGCATGATCAATGCAGGTAAATATCATTTGATTCAGGCCGGGTTTTGAGCCTCAGAAGTCTCAAAATATTGATCTTGAAACGCAACTGTTCCGCTAGAAATGGCTAACCTTTTGAACTGTATCAACAAGTTTTCGAAATTTTTACTATTATCGTTGGATTTTCTTCCTAGTGGCTCTGAAAATTGTTTTGTGGTAACTTCATCTTCCATTAGGGTCCCGTAAAAGTGAAAATAAAGCTTGAGTTCTTGGTATTTCATCAGGCTTGCCCCCCCCCCAAAAAACATGTTGAGGGTACGGGTCTGTGCCGCCCATAGCCCATATGGGTGGGTTTTTGGGTCCAAAATTCTCTAAACAATGGTTCCCTTTTCGGCAAATTTTCCTTAAACATCATTGGGTTTTCCAGAAATTGGCAAAAAATTGTCAAAATGGGTAGTTTTCCGCCAAAATTCATCATAAAAGTTGGTTTGACGGCAACTGTCCATAATTAGAAGAGTTTAGTTTACTGAATCGGGCGGCAGACCCCCGTCCATCCGCAAGTCGTGTACCCCCTAAGTGGCCGAGTGGCTTATACTAAGTGGCCGAGTGGCTTATACAGTCTTCGTCAGGTGACTGAAGTTAAGCTTGGTCGAGTGAGGTCAGATTTCGGATGGGTGACCACTGAGGCCTGACCTCGCAACTCACCTCGCCGTCCTTCGGAAGGGACGTTAAACTAGGGGTCCCGTGCCTGGATGCGGCATGCACAGTGGGCCTAAATTAGCTTTCAGTAGCTAGAAATCCTGACAAGCCCACTCACAATAAATTGAAAACAAAAAAAAACAACCCCCCCCCCCCGGGATTCTCCTTTCAAGAAGATAGATTTATTCTTTTTTCCTTCGCAGAGGCACTTGCAGCATTGATGAACGACCTCTTTGAAGGAGTAGTTTATGCTGGGATTGATACAGACAAGCACAAATATCCCATTGGTAAGAAATACTTATTTTTAATTCTTAGTGTATTATTCTTTGTACATTGTCAAATGTTGAAAGTCTGTTTCAAATTCGTTGGCACGTGAAAATTCCCGCGAATAAAGTCAATTAACATATTGGCACAAGTAATTCTGCATGATCGTGTAAGTCTCACGCGTGACAACTAATTTGACGCAGAGTTTCTTTGTCATGCACCTTTGAAAGGGTTGGTCCAAATCATATAACGTATTGCTTTAGAATTGATGGTTTAGAAGAACCTGAAACTACGACCCCGTTTACACGATGCCGGTAGAATTTGATAACGGCATAAAAAATTGCCGTTTTGGCCTCGCGTTTACAAGATGCCTGCAAAATTTTCGATTTCTGCCGGTAGAATTTTGTTTTTAGTTAGCAAAACGGCAAAGTTCGTAATTCTGCCGTTTTCAGATTCTGTCGGCATAGTGTAAACGCACTTAGCCGGTAGAATTTTATGTCGCTTTTGTTACGAGGCTAATATTTTTAGTCCTCCCTATTGTCCTTTTTGTCGTAGTTGTTTTATCTATTTCGACTGATTATTGATGTCAGTTGTTAGTGTCTATGGAATAAGCATAAAGTTCTATTGGCATCGTGTAAACGGGAGGCCACAACGGCACTTTTTCATACCATTTTCAAATTCTACCGGCACCGTGTAAACGGGAGCTCATTTTCAAAGGCGGCATAAAATTCTGCCTTTTTCAAATTCTACCAGCATCGTGAAAACGGAGTCTAAGTTTGAAAGCAGGAGCACCGCAATACGACGAAGAGCAACAGCAATTTGTGTGAAATTAAGAAATAACGGGTGACCAAGAAGAAGGTTACCTTAGGAAGTCAATTATAGAACGAAAAGTAAGGCCCTGTTTATATCAGGAAAAACACCTCACCTGCCAGACCCGGGGCTACATGCGAGGTAAATTTCAGTCGCTGTTTATATGAGATTTTTCACCTCACCTGTCAGCCCCGGGGCTGAGAGGCGAGGTGGATTAAAAGTCTCTCTTCCGTGAAATCAGAAAGAACTGACCAATGAGAATCAACGAGCAATTTCATTTCACCTCACCATACCTGTGGTATTTCGTTTATATGGAAAAATTTCACCTCGCCCAGGCGAGATTCCACCTCTGGTGAGGTGGGACTTCACTATACCGGTGGTGTTGCGTTCGTCATGTAAACACGAAATGAAAATACAAAGGATTCGATTGGAAGGTGGAATATCACCTCTCAGCCCCAGGTCTGGCAAGTGAGGTGTTTTTCCTCATATAAACAGGGCCTAAGTGGCCAATTGAAATGCTTCAAACTTTGTTCTGTGCCTAAAAGATCAGCCTAACATTGAAACATAATTTTGCGCAAACACTACTTTATGGATTTCTAAAATTTCTTTCCAAACACAAATTTATTGCTCTTCTGCCTCGCGATTTACCATTTTGATGTCGTCACAGTCTTATGATGATTTAAAATATGCATTAATTTTTGAAATTATTCAACTCATGCCGGAATTTTCTGTGAAAACGAAAGTCCTTACTATTTGCATAACAATGACTAATTCATTCAACCCAGGGTGAGATCCGTCGGCAATGGCACAGCCATCGGCAATGGCACAGAAAGCATCAGATTCTAAAGTCCACCATTGTAGCAAATATTGCAACAAACATTACGGAATAGACCTTTTAGCTATTCTACCAAAGAGCCTGGATCGAACGATATTTTTATACAATTTATATGCGTGGCTCGAAAGAGTGGTGTTAGAGCTTCTATCGCAATTGTGCACATTCGAATATTCTGCAAATCGTAATGAAATATCGTTCGATCCACATTCGTTTTCAGAATAGCTAAAAGGTCTATTCTTGATCCCTTGGTCAGTTAATAGTAAATAAAAGAAATTGGAGGGGAGAAAGTTGTCCATGCAAGATGTGTCGCATTTTGTTGAAAATTTGCTTTTTGTAATGATCGTGCGCAAAAATGCGGCACAATTTTTTGGATACCCTTTAGTTTGGATTTTTCGCTGCAGGATCAGGAAGAGTTACATTCAACAACATAAGAAGTTACATGAAGGCAGTTCAAGCAGCCTTCATTGAAATCAGAACGCCAAAGTTTACGAAGAAGGTATGTAACGGGAGCAAAATATGATGTAAATATGATGTAATCGACAGAGCAGAAACTGCGCACGCCTGCACGAAAACTCATAATTTTGACTCTCCCTAGCTCCCTGCAACAGATCCGGAAATTCGGCAACACTTGATATTTTGTTCCTTTGGCCTTGAAATTTTGATTTATCATTTTAAAAAGCTTATCTATTGAAACATTTCCTTATCTAAGATTGGTCGATGGTGTCATTTTACGCAGTTTCTGCTCTGTCGATGTAATCATGATCATCGTAAAGCGTTGTCTGACACTGCATCTGAACCCCAAGAAATATACTTGGCCTCCTCTTTGAATGTTAATTTCATTAGGCAACGTCTACACGGAAAAGCGTACCCAAATGGGTACGTTTAGGCCTTGCTTTTTCACAGGACCTGCTGGTACCGTTCCATATGAAACTGCTAGCCGTACCCAAATGGGTCCAATTACGAAGTCGATCCCAAATGGAACCGTTCCTGGACAGGTCTCTTGTAAACGGGTCGAATTGTTCCGTATAGGAATGGCTAGGAAGTGACGCTGCTGTTCGCTGCTTGCGCACTTGAATAAACAAAAGATGTCTCAAGATTTCTCTGGATAAGAAATACATGAACAAATCCTCGTTTTGTGCATCAAATATCGCCTTTTGCGAGGAGAAATTCTTTTGTAATTTGCTAAATTCAAAAGGAAAGATCCTGAAAATACTTGTTGGAAATCCATTTACATCGCAGCAATCCTTAAATATATGAAGGTTTAATTTGTATCTGAATATAGTGCAGAGGCTAATCTCGAAGATGAGACATGTATTTTAACTTTTCGTGGAACAGTCGCAAATAAATAAACTCGGCAGAAAACAGCCACATCAAAATTTCCCTCGACAGTTTAAGCGATGAAATTCAAAGAATTGCCATCTTCGTTTTGAAAAACAAAATGAGATTCCGACGTCTTTGTTCTGAAAAATATTTGTGATTTAACAAATCCTTTGGAGATTTCTGGAACCAATGCCATGTAAAAGTGATACAGTGGGAACAGTTGCAAGCAGTCCTAATCAATCCCATTTGGAGCGGTTCCAACAGGTCCCGTGTAAACGCTACCTTACAGCCAATTTTTTCATATTTTTAGGGCCCTGCGGGATTGAATTTTTCCGAAAGTATGTTACAACCGTATCCTTAGCAGTTGGGAAAAATGGCTTAGTTGAAAGTCAAATCTCATTTAGTCTTCGACATTGGGCGAGTACACAAGAGTCATTACGTAAAAGTTGATGATTTTAGTTTTGATAAATGGCCAAACATTGCTCAATCAAGTATTTGAACGAAAGAGGCTTCTCGAGTCATAAGTAAACAATCCGGGCTGGTTTTTGTATGGACTGAACAATACCTGAACTAAATTAGAACTAGTTCATCTGTTGCTGAAGGCGCTACACAGGCCAGAACATGATGTGTTTTGCTGCGAGTTTCTCAGACGAAAATTAGAGTGACTTTGTTAAGTGTAAATAGCGTTGAATTAAACATAATCTCTTTCAACCTGCAGGTTCAAATCGACCCATATCTTGAAGACTCAATGTGCAGCACTTGCCATATACAACCCGGGCCATTCTTCTGCCGAGACCCAGAATGCTTCAGGTATTTTTGCAGATCATGCTGGAGTTGGCACCATTCAATCGCAAGCTTGAAGTCGCACAGACCAATGACAAGACATAGCAAGAACTCATCACCAGGATACTAAATGCAGGTACGAAGTTGTCCTGTGGAGGTACGAAATTGCTTTGTGAAGGTATGAAGTTGCTTTTTCATTAGTCTTCTTATTGAAGCATAGCTGCAGCTATCTTGCTGGTTTTATAGTAGAGGAATATTTGATTTGATAGGGCCTGATTATTTTAGATCGGCCTTCTTTGGATTAGGTTAAAAGTTAGGCCATTTTTCTTGCAGCCGGATTTGGAATGTATGGTATCTTTAAAGGCAGTCTGTCACGCATTTGATTGGGTGATAATGACAATACAAAGAATAGGAAATTTGAATGGCTGATGATCCTCTGACTTTCTACGGCCGTAGAAAGTCAAGAAGATTAGCCCTCCTTTGTTTCAAATACACAGATTCACAAAGAAATCTAATCTAATCTTACAAAGATTTAAGTAAGATTAGGGACAGGTCGTAAAGTATCTGCCAGGGTGGGCTGGAGGGAAAATCAAAATTTTCTCAAAGAATTTCGTGGCTTAACCTGAAAGAAACAAATCGTTTCTGTGGCCCAACAGCTATGTGGGAAAGTTTTTCATGGCCCATCCTTGTGTCATTGTCTGTATAAAGAGGTATCGCTTGAAAACGAAATGACAACCTATTTTAGTGAATAAGAAACTTCATTGCCAACGGAATTATATCGATCTCACTTTGAAACAGCTTGTTATCAAAAGTGCCACATTTCAGCATTCATATTTTGAACAAATGTTCAAAAATTGTCCAAAATAAAGCTCATCTATCAGAATTTGTCACCAAACAAATCAATATTGTCTCATGGCCCACCAAAAATTGCAAAAATTATATGGTAGCCAACTCTATTCGTTTAGATATGTCTCGTGGCCCAGGCATATTCCCTCCAGCCCACCCTAGCAGATAGTTAATGACCGGTCCCTAGCTTTGTTTGCATTCAGATGTGTCCTCCTGAATCTATTTTCAGGTAAATGAAAGATATTAAAGACCCTGTACTCCCCATGATCCTTTGTATGCGCACAAACCAGCAAGACTTCACAGTTACTGTAAACAGCGCACTTCAACCACAGAATATGGCGAAATGAATAGCCCTCGGGAGAAAAGCTTCCCTAACCCTTCAATTACTTTTGGGAATGTCTTTTTTTTTTACTTCAAAGCGATGACTTCGTAACGTTCATTTGAAAGTTGAAACGACAATGCGCAGTCTTGCGATTGCTAGGCCATAATCTTTTTCATACAGTATGAAATTCATTGTCAGACCAGAAAGGATCATGGGGAGCACAGGGTCTTTAAATATTTTAGCTATCTCGTTTGTTTTTAGAAAGTCAGAAAATATATTTTTGCAGATGTCAACTCGAATTTTTAAATTCCTTTTTAATTACACAGACTAAATTATTATTAATTGTATGTAAACAATAGACTGAATTTAGGGCTATTGGCCTTTGCTTGCGTATAAAAGCAAGGTAATGGCCTCGTTGCCTCTCAGCGTCGTGGCTTCGTAGCTTCGTTGGCTTGTTATCTCGAAGCCTGGTTTCCTTGTAGCCTCGTATAAGCAATAAATATATGTAGCTACTTTATACATTTTTCTTCATAGTATTTTCCCGGTATAACCTGACTTTTAGATTTAAAGGAAACGCCGTGTTATGGATTGAACGAAGCCAACACAATTTAGCAATTTTACATGGTAATGATTAAGGCACTCTGTAAGCCTGACAGTGTCAGGTGTCTGTTTAACCGTAACAAAATCGAAGCTTTACGCAGCGGATGTCTTTGAAGTCCGAATGCAGATAGTACCTAAGGAAACCTAGGGTTATGTTTGATTGGTAATTCCAAACCTGCCAGATTCTGAAAACGGTAGACTTCGAAGAGATTGACAGACAGTTCCCAATCAAGCACAAATTCTTCAAAACAGCAGGTTTCAGATTTATCCTGGCGAAGACGAGGTTTCCAGTTGAAAAACATGAAGACGAGTATGGTGCTTGGCAACAAAGGACAAAGTTGCCGAATACCGTAGCATTTCGAGCAAAGTTGCCTCGTTTTCAGAGTTCTGCAAATGAAATCGAGAATCTCTCCAAAGTCTGCCAAACCCTCTGCCGTTTGGAGCAGAAGGTTCAGCAGGCCTGCTAAACCTGCCAAACCTGCCGTTTTCGGAATTTGATTGTCAATCAAACACAAAATCTGAGTCTTCCAAGTCTACCGTTTTCAGAATTGGTACCGCTGCTCAGTGTTGTGCATGCGCCAGCAATGGTCCTGTTACATAACCACCACCCCAGGGCTTAATAGAGGTCTCTAAGTTAGACCTTTGTTGCGGAAATTTTGTAGGGAGTAAATTAATATTTCGCTTCTTTCATTCAAATTCAGCGACGTTGATTCGGCACTCGGCGGTATTTACATTCGTAGAGAATACATTTTTACGCTTATTGATATGAGAAGTAAGCTGAAATAGTGCGCTAAAATATTTTAATTGCAGAAAAGCCTATTTTTTAAAAAATATTATGGACTGAATAAGCATTATCGTACAATGGAGTTGCTATTTTGAATATATTTTTATCATTCAATTTTGTAGAAAATAGATTAATATTATGTATTTTACTTGTATTCATTTATCGAATTTGTATTTAATTCTTTAATTCCCAAGCTAAATTGGCATTCTAATGAAGTAGAAAGGGCAGATTTTGTAATACAATAGCATCAGTTGCTTTGGTTCACTTCTCAGTTCAAAGCGATTAGCAAATGGAGACAAAAGAAATTCTCTCAACCAGTAATTTAAAACAAACATAGCCGGAAAGTTGCCCTGAAACCAGTACGACCAACTCTCGCCTGGTGCGGGCGAAGGGAGGTTTTAAGAGAAGTTATGTGCTTATGACGAAAGAAGAAGGGTAAATCTAAAGTTCTGTCTTGCGGATTTTGTTTATTTGATTCAAGAGAGCTGAGGAGTAACTGTCTACATTTCAGCAATAAATATGCAACAATCGTAATGCCCTCTGATCGGCTTCTGAAAAACGTAAGTAAAATCCGCTTGACAGAACTTTGAATTTACTCTTCTTCTTTCGTCTTGAGCACATAACCAGAAACCGTGGAGATCTGCAAATTCCTAAAGTTAGGTTAGAATATGCAAAGCGAAGTTTCTACTTCTCTGTGTCAAAAACTGGAATAATATCCCTGACAACGTTCGAGAAAGAGACTCAATCGCTCGTTTTAGAACAGGTCTTAGAGATTATCTTTTGAACCTTTCACAGGACCCAAACACGACCCCTTGGTAGAGCAACATTGAATATTACTATTTTTTTTCTTTCTCTCATATCATTTTTAACAAATATCGTCAATAGGTTATTAATTTGCTGAAAGGACTTCGTGTATAAATATTGATAAAATGAAATGAAAACATAACTTCTCTTAAAAACCTCCCTTCGCCCGCACCAAGTTTGAGTTTGCCTCACTGGTTACAGAGCAACTGTGTGGCCATGTTTGTTTTGAATTACTGGTTGAGAGAATTTCCTTTGTCTGTATTCGCTAATCTCTTGGATTTGGGGTGTGAACCAAAGCAACTGATGCTATAAAAGTCGAAGCTTCTTCAGCAAGAGCAGCCTTCGATTTTTGTCCATTTTCAAAGAATGCCTTGTCGTTATGTGCGTTTAGGCGCCTTTTTTCTCCTGTAAAAATTGAAAATCTTTTTTCCGTTGGCGTGCATTGTTTTGGAAACAAAAGCCGCTCGGCTGCGCGCGGAAAAATCCGCCTAGTGGAGAACCGACTTAACATCCCAATTTTGTTTGCAATCGATAATTGCATTGTACTTGCGTGTCGTTTCAGGTAAATGCTGGTATTTTTACAAAATCTGCCGTTGCTTGGTCAAATTTCATTACCGTCAATGTAGAGCTCTGCGCCTTCATTGCAGATCATACCGAGGCAAAATCCTCCGTAGAATTCTAGATTGGTTTTTAATCGCATTAATTCTGTCTGGCTGTATTTTAGTTTTAATTCTTTCACTGTAGATTTTAATCCATATTTAAGAAATTATTTGGATTTCGATGTTAATTTTATCACAGAAATTTAATTGTAGAAATGTTTGTTTTACGCCGTTTTACCGCGTTATCATCATTATTATAACTTGGCTGTATTTTACATTTTTAGTGTATTAAATACATCGAACATGCTAAATTATCATTGAAATTGAGTTTCGTAATTTCGCAATTATTGGCATAGTAAAAGTTACATGCAACAGAAAGGCGGGGTGAGTAAACGAAACGTGTTTGGACGTTTGTAGGCCTAAGCTTGTAGGCCTCGTTCGCACTGCTCCGTTTTAGATTGATTAGATACAGTTAAGGCCGACTTCGACCTTCGCGCTTGCCTAGTATGGATGCTCTCTACTAACGAGGCAAGAGCGCTGGTTGCCGACCGAACCTACTGCAACTGGAGGTCGGCCTTGCAATCAATTCTAATGCAGGAGATAGGTGGGCATCCCAGGGTGGATTGACTCTTAGGATGCCTTTGTCCATATTTATTACATCATGTCTCGTCCCCCAGAGATGCTAAGTTTGAAGTTCTTTTTATCAACTGTGTTTTTGTCCTGGCGTGGGCGTTTTTAGAAGTTCTGATGCCCCCTCGTTGTTAAATGAAGTGAAATGTTTGATCCGAGGTTAATACCGAGTGAGCCAGAAGAAAGTTCCCACTTTTGAAAATTCATAGCGTCGCGAGAATACTTCACATATTTGAATGATTCAACTTGTAGTTAAAGGCACAAGGTCGAAGTATTTTATGATTTTTCTCACTGTCTCACTAGCGCTAGGAATATAGGTAAATGTAACTTTATAAAAATTTCATGGTTTCAAAATGACTGAGAATGGGCCTAAAACATTGATCAAATCATAAACGACTCTTGCATAAATCGACCATGAAAATACAATTGTTTATGAGTGAGAGATATCCCCTGCACATTTACTGCCATGGGGCTGAAAATCTTGGGTATTTCTTTGAAAATTGATGTCTTGCAACTCTTGAGAGAGATGAAACGCCCATTGAGTATTGCTCTGTTTAAAGTGAGCCCTTACAACTTGATGGATGTTTTAGGCTATTTTTCAGTCATTTTGCAACCATGAAATTTTTGTAAAGTTGGAATTTACCAATACTTCTAGTGCTAGCAAGACAGCGAGAAAAATCACAAGATGTGCTGCCATCATTTGGCGTCTAATACAAATTGAATCATTCATATCTGTGAGGTTGTCTTGGTTGGTATTATGAATTTTGAAGTGGGAACTCTTTTTGGCGCACCCGATAGTCGATGACCACAAGTGGGCTAAGAACGCCGCCCGAATTCGTATTCTTTTATCGTAGAATTAAAGTTTTATCGTCCAGATTAAGTAAATTCTATTACAATGTTTCAATTTTGAGCCTATTTACGAATTTTAGAGATAATTTTTTTCAATTATAAGTTAAATGGAGTGCTAGAAACTGGTGCCTGCAAGAGAGACAAATCTAACCAATGTCTTCAAAGATAACCTTGCTCCTATAAAACGCAGAATTAAATTTAGGCCCTGTCCACTCTGCTCCGTTTTTGTGCAAAAACGGAGAGATAAACGTCCGTTTTTGCGAAAGTGTTCACACTGATCTGCACAAAAACGCCACAAAAACGGTGTTTTTCGAAAACGCAGTTGATTAATGTGAACACACAAAAACGAAGTTTTCTGAAGACGCTGTAATATCCAACAATGAGCTTTACAAAACCGGAGCAATGTGAACGCACAAAAACGGATATCTTTGGCACTGTATTATCAGGCAGATCAATGTGAACGCACAAAAACGGATATCTTCTCTTCCATTTTTGAACAAAAACGGAGTAATGTGAACAGGTAGGTTTGATACAACAAAAACGCATCTGTAGCGTTTTCACAGTGCAGAGAAGACACACAAAACAGACGTTCGATCGTTTGCGTTCCAAAATCTATTCCCACAATTCGACCGTAAACATGCTTATTTATGGATACGTTTATGGGTACAATTAACATTAATGGATAGGTCATTTGGCAATATGCGAAAGATCTTTACGTCACTACATATCGTTACACCTTCCCCTCCCTTGTAAATAAGTGATAGAACACGAGGTATAAATTTTTCTAATGAGTAACAACATCTCCATATCTAATTGGCGGATTAATTACTTGGCGGATGTTTTGAGGTCTAACCCTCCTCTGAACTGCACCTTGCCCTCCCTCTCCCTGTCGAATATGTATCTCTGGTTGTTGAATATAAATATCACCTATTTCGGGGACGGGGGCAACTGGTTGACCTTCTGAAGCAGGCAATGGGCACAGCTTAAGCTGGTAATGGTGTGCGGTGGTTGTTTTTCCAAACTTCGAAATTATTTTATAATTAACACCTGTTCTTACAATAATTTGATATGGCCCAATCCATTTTTTTCCAAACTTCCACTTTTTAGGTCTTCGAAGCCACACCCATTGACTAGGTTCAAAAGGTTGCCATACTTTCTTTCCCCGATCATATGATAATGCTTGTCTGTTCTTAGCAACTTTAATATTCTTTTGTGCTATGAGTTGAGCACTCTGAATAGATTGCCGAACGTTTTGACTGTATTCAGACTGGGTGCTTGGATTTTTAAGGGGAACACCAAGATCCACCTCCAAAGGTAAACGTGGTTCTCGGCCAAAAACCAGTTCATAAGGGGAAAACCCAGTTGTCTCATTGCGGCTGGTATTATAGGCATAGGTTGCCATATCTACAAAGAGATCCCAGTCAGCGGGATACTCAGCTACGAAGGATGATAAAATCTCTTGTATGGTTCTATTTTGCCTTTCCACCTGACCGTCACATTGAGGATGATAAGCAGTAGTTCTAGTCTTATGAATTCCCATGATATTATAAATCTCATGCATCAGATTACTCTCAAAGTTAGCACCCTGGTCTGAATGAATAGCATCTGGAGGACCAAATCGTGAAAACAATTTAGAGACTAGAATCTGTGCAACGGTTTCAGATTTTTGATTTTTAGTTGGAAAAGCTTCACACCATTTGGTGAAATGATCTCCAACCACAAGGAGGTGTTTATTTCCCCTGGATGTTTCAGGAAGGGGACCCATATAGTCCATAGCCCAAAAGACAAATGACAAATGACAAATGGCTCACTAACGATAATTGGTTGAAGTGGGGCCTTCCCTTGGCTACCACAGGTTTTACTCTGCATACACTCAGGGCAAGATTGCACATATTGGGAGATAGTTTCCTGCATTTTTGGCCAAAAGAAACGTTCTTTTGCTCTGCTGAGGGTACGTCTGATACCCATGTGACCCCCTGCAGGTCCTGAGTGTAGGCTAAGCAATACCCTTGGAACTAAGCACTTGGGAAGCACAATTACCCTTTTATTAGTTCCACATTTAGAAGGGATTGATCTAACAAGTAGTTCATCAGATAAATGAAGTTCATCCCAACAATTCCATAAAGAACGTAACATAGGGTTATTGAGCCATGCAAATAATGGAGGTTTTGGCATCTCATTTTTCTTAAACTGGATAACGAGTTGTATATCTGGATCATTTACCTGTGCATCTTGCAAATTGAAATGAGGAGTCAGAGAGACAAAACAAGTGGGAGCAGTTAGCATACTATCCTTTTTCTGCTCCTTCGCTGGACTAATTGACTCTATTGTATCAGGGTCGGTGACAAGCCTAGACAATGCATCTGCATTTAAGTTTTCCTTTCCTGGTCTATGTGAAACAATGAAATCAAATTCTTGCACATCCATTACCCATCGCGCAATTCTACCTTTAGGCTCAAGAGAATGAAGCCAAGTTAGGGCTCTGTTATCAGTAACTAAATGAAACTGACGACCCAATAAATATACCCTAAAATGGTTAATTGCAAAAACAACTGCCAGAGCCTCTTTTTCCATGGCAGAATAGTTCTTTTCACGATTATCAAGAGTTCTACTTGCATATGATATAACCCGTTCCTGGCCTTGGCTATCAACTTGTGCTAAAACAGCACCAATACCATAGTCAGAGGCATCTGTTTGCAATTTAAATGGTCTATCAAGCTGAGGATATGCAAGAACTGGAGCACTACACAAAGCTTGTTTAAGTGTAGCAAATGCTTCGATTTGAGCCTGACCCCAGGAAAAAGGAATACTCTTTTTCGTAAGCATTGTCAATGGTAGGGCAACAGTCGCAAAATTTGGAATAAATTTGCGATAGTACCCAGCTAGGCCTAAAAATGACCGTACTTATTCAACATTAGACGGAGGTGATAATTTCATTACTGCCTTCACTTTATCCATGTCAGTATGCACACCCGCTGCAGAAACTGTATGTCCAAGATATGAAACCTTTGGCGCCCCAAATGTGCATTTTGATGCCTTAACTTTCAAGTTATGTTGTTGAAGTCGACTCAAAACAGTTTCTAGACGTTCACAGTGCTGTTCAATTCCATTGGATGGTACTATAATGTCATCAAAATAACACAGGCAACATGAATAGTTTCAACCTGACATTACAAGTTTTATGGCACGGTCAAACGACGCAGGAGCCCCGGACAACCCGAAGGGCATGCGCAGAAATTCCCACAGTCCTGCAGGAGTAGCAAATGCAGTTTTTTCCTGGTCTTCCGGTGTCATACTTAGTTGCCAATACCCTGAACGCAAGTCTAACGTGCTAAAGAGGTTATAGCCCTGCAAAGATTCTAATAGGTCATCTACACGTGGTAATGGCCTTGCCTCCCGCTTTGTTACAGAATTTAACTTTCTATAATCAACACAAAAACGATATTTTCCGTCTTTCTTGCGAACTAACACAATTGGAGAAGCCCAAGGGCTAGTACTAGGTTTAATCACTTTCTGTTCTAACATTTCTTCAATTTGTGATTGTGCATCCTGGCGATAAGCATAAGGCATACGACGTGGACGTTGACATATTGGTGGTGAATCGCCAGTATCTATTGAGTGAGTAACCACTGATGTATGACCAAGTTTATTATCAAAAACATCAAGATACTTTGACAAAGTAGAAAGCAAAGCTTTCTGATCGTGTTCACTCAAGATGGGGCTAATAGCCGACTTTAATTCGTGAATGGTTTCCTGATTTTCCTTAAAAACACCACCAACAACTTGAGTGTGATCATTATTCTGATCACTGTTTGATGGTTGATAAACTACAGGGCAAAATTCTGCAATTTTTGCACCCTTTTGAAGTTCAATTCTCTCTTGTCCTGTATTCAAAAGTCTTATTAGTAGGGAGCGATTATTCGAACTGCATACCGAATAAGCAGAATGCAAATCAGAGGGCCCTGAAGAAATTGGTGTTACCATCCCTAAAGTATTTTTGGCACTTTTAGAAACCAAGCCAGCGACTATAATTTCTGTCCTAGGTGGAATGACTATACTAGACACAAGCTTGACTTTTACAGGGCCTCTCGTTGCACACTGCTCAAAGGTTGGAAAATCACATTCAGCCCCTGACTTCTTACTGGACTGGACAGGAGTCACAGGTGTATGGCCGTGATGCCCAACGATGAAATACTGTGACTGATCAAGTGCTAATTCTAAATGATTAGATTTAAGGAAATCCCAACCTAAAATGCACTGCAATGGTTCTAATAAGTTATCACAAACAAGCAACGGTATGTCATAAATATGACCCCCATCAGAAAATTGTAACTGACCCTGAAACTCCCCATAGGATCTCAACGACTGTCCGGTAACAGAAACACACTGATTGGAGCAACTGCTATTAATAACGGGCGGACTATGCAATGAAATTTTATCAAAAACTGATTTATGCAAAATAGATTTCATCGAACCCGTATCAATCAAAGCTTCAATTTGCACTCCATTCAAGGAACATTTTACCATTGGCTGGTTGGAAGTATTATCTTCCATTCTACTGTTTTCGTTATTAGCAGTAACTCCAACAGTGAATAATGAGGGGTGACCAGCACTCCAGCCTACTGGTGCGGCACCCCTTGGCAGTTTAAAGGAACACTTACGTCGACTACGCCTGACTGACTGCTAAAGTTCTTATTCATTGTCCAGTTATTTGCACATTGCGAAGCAAAATGTCCAGTACCTTGACATAATGTGCACTTAAAACGATTGAACTGTTCTCGTTTTTTGTTTGCCATCGAAATCTTTTCTTGTTTTTCCGGACAATTTCTAGCAATATGTCCCATTTCTCCACAGAAAAAACATTGCACTTGACTTATCTTCGCTGGCCTGGGTGCAGAGTACGACGGCCGATCTTGCAGCGTTGCTACCAAGGACTGTTGCTGCACTGCCATCTTTTCCACCACTGTGGCCAATCTGTCTATAGCACAGTCCTTTTCAGATAGTGACTGCTGCAATTTAGGCTCACTGTTTATGCTGGAAATCCCGGCAGAAAAACTTGTAAGGGGTTGTTCTTCCTTTTTCTTGATGTTATCAGCTCGAATGGCGATGAAATGTTTGCAAAATGCCACCATTTCCGCCAAAGTTGGTATCGGATTTTGCTCGAGTAATTTGAATTTCATCTGCTCTGGTATTCCCCGCATGAATTGTCGGCTAAGAAGGGCATCAAAGGCTTCTGCATCCAAATCAGGATCTGCTTTTCGTAAAATTTCTTGTAATGACCATAAATATATTGCTGGATCTTCTTTATGTCGCAGCAAACGATCTTCAAACTCTCGATAAAAGACCTCCCGATTTACTTGGGGGCAAAGGGCTGCTTTCAAATTTATTATCAAATGATCATATGTGTCCTTCTGCTCATCTTCAAACAAAAAATAGTGAGAAGCAGCGTGACCGCGAAGAAATGCTGGTAATTTTGCCAATTTTTCTTCGTCTGTCCACCCATTTGCAACTGCACAACACTCATATTGGCGCAACCATAGAGCAAAGTCTCCCTTGTCAAATCTCTCCGGTAAGATGGAAGCCATATCTTACCTCTGTCACCAAAATGTAGCGTTTTCACAGTGCAGAGAAGACACACAAAACAGACGTTCGATCGTTTGCGTTCCAAAATCTATTCCCACAATTCGACCGTAAACATGCTTATTTATGGATACGTTTATGGATACAATTAACATTAATGGATAGGTCATTTGGCAATATGCGAAAGATCTTTACGTCACTACATATCGTTACACATCATAAACAAAAAGGGAGCAGTGTGAACGAGGCCTTAGACAGACGCCAGATTTGTGCAAGGCTGCTCAATATCCACGTAGCTGGGAGCTGGGAGTTTATTCGAAGGTCAAGTCATATGGTTGAAAGCAGAGAATTCTCGATAGCATGCGGTGAAAGTAGCAAGGCGCTAGCTTTCGTTTGCCCTGGAAATTTCAGAACGAAACACATGGAATTTTGGGGCAGCTATAAAATCGTGCATAGAAACATCCGACAGAAAGTTGTCCCAGAAAGTTCTAGCTTAAGAAGTATTGTCTCCCCTCGCAGCCACAATTTCCAACACTTTTATTACTTGGGTCATAAAGATTTTTAGCGTTGTTGATTAATTAATATATTTGAATATTGCAGTAAAATTTAAACTTTCGCAGTATAGGTTTCAAGTCTTTAAAAGCTGGGTGCAAAATTCTATGACTTATTTCTTTGAACTGAACGGCCTCAAAGAAACTTGTACTATTTTACAGTAAGTCTGCAGTTGGACTTTTCTGAAATCTTCAAGATTTTCAGAATTACAGTGTTTTTCTTCTTTTTTCAGAATTCAAGAAAATTTTCGAAGAAAACTTGAAGCTACCGTAATTCCTAAACCTGTTGATGAAAGATCAGATATTTTTCAAGAAAACCTCAGTTTATGAATGTCTACAATAGGGTATCAAGCAAAACTCTTTCACTCTGCTGGTTTGTGATTTAGAAATTTGATGACGTCACATCATAAAATGAGCTCAAATATAAAATAGGCTGTAATTTCGACAAATAGTTAAGATTTGTGAATAGTCCAACGGTAGAACGTTAGAAAAGGGGCTAAAGTTCCTTTAAAGTCATTCAGTTTAAAGAGATAGGTCATTGAACTTTACACCCGCCTTTTTTCGTAGATTTAAAGATCTGGAACTGGAACCTATGCTACATTTCGCTCAGTACTTTATAAGTTGGCTGAGTTTTTATTGTATGAAATTTGAGACTGTATTTTGTTGCTGGATATTTCCACAATTAGTTGGACATTTGCAAACTCACTAAAATATTTCATTTTTGGTTTTATCATTGACAATTTGCAATTTAAAATCTTGTAGTTAGTTAGTTAGTTATTTAGGCGGCTTTGTTGCATGACTTACAAAAAAATTTTGCTTGTAAATTGTCCTCTGTTTGCGCGTTTCATCTCGAGCGCTGCCCTGGCATTGCAGGGCTAAGCAAAGAACCTGCACTCGGAGGTCATATTCATAGAGGCCTTGAATCAAAAGTTTTCGGGCCCAAGAGCTTCGCAAAGCAAAAATTCGGATAAAAAGTCTCAAATAAATGAATTTTCGAGAATTTCGTTCAAAAACACTCAGAAAAACAAAAAGCGAAGTTTTAGCATCACAAGGAGGCACTAGTTGAGACTGACTAAAACCATGTTTCGCTTGCACAAGGTGAGAGTTTGACCTACTGGTTTTGAGGTTGCTTTTGCGGCCGTGTTTATTTTCATTTACTGGTTGAGAGAATTTCCTTTGTCTGCAGTTGCTAATGGCTTTGAACTGAAGTGTCAATTAGCAACTGTTGCTATTGTGTCGCAAAATCTGTTCTTGTTATGCACAACCAATGGCACAAAAACAATGTAGCCGCCAAGGGAGGCTAACTTATTTACAGATTGAATAAAGCAATAAAAGACGAAAATGTACTAGCAGCAGTCAATTGGCAAGGCCTTGGTTACATCTATAAAAGGAAACTTGCAACTGAGATGCACAAAGTAACATTTGACACCAAAAGCATAATTGCTCACCAGTATTGTGTTGGAAGAGAGTCTTTGAGGAAAGGGGGCACAATTTGAAATGAAGAGAATGAGAACTGAACTGGGAAGACGGTCATTACAATTCAGGGTTCCCATAAAATGGAATTCATTAAACAAAGAACTAAAGAAACAAACAAATAGAGAAACTTTCAAACGTCGGATAAAATCAAACATGAAAACATCAAATAAATTGTCCTTTGCGAAGGAAACAATTTTCACCACAAATAGAGATGAAAATTATGTTTATTTGTAGAAACATTGCGCCAAGACGTACATTCAATTTTCTGATATTAGGTTAGAGATAATTTGTAACATTTACTTTAATTTTTAACAAACATTTGTAATTAAGCTGGTTTTAATCATTTGTTTAGCAGGTCCACATCGCCAGTTTTGCTGCCAAAATTTAACCTGGATGAAATAAATTATGTATGTTTGTATGTGTGTGTGTTTGTATGTATGTATGCACAACCAATCAGTTGGCTACACTCCCATCGCTAGAATGGCAAGAATCAAAATGACGTCACTATCGGAAGCCAAAGAGAGGCTTGCAGCAACAACAACATGTTGTAGATGGCCTAGCCAGCATTCTCTTTCGAATTTTGTTGCAGTGGGGAGAGGAGGTCTTCAAGACGTGATCCATGGTCTATCGAAGGAAAGCGCTACAATGAAAAGAGTATTCGCATTTGCAGGAGGACTGACCTCTTCGTTCATCTGCTTCAATGCAATCGACGGAATTTTCAGCTGGAGCAGCGATGATGGGGCGAAGTTTTCGCGGGGAAAACTTTTCCAAGCCAGAAGTCAGTGTGTCAATGCAGCAGCTAAAAGAGAGGGTTTGGTATGCTTCTGTTTGTTTCTTGATTTAAATTTTGGAAAACTTTATTTTGTACGGGGCAACTGTTCCTAATCACCGTAGAAATCCAAGGATACTGCATGCCATGTTTGCAAACCTGTCTGTGAAATGAGGCGTGGGTGGCATGCTCCTCCTTGCTCTGCACACATGTTCCTTCAAATTTATTTCACTCACTTCTACTCGTAGGCCAAATCATGCATGTTTTCCAACTTGGACACCAGCCAGCATGGAAAGTATGGCACTTTTCGACAAGATCTCGGGCCAGACTGGAAAGTTTGCCTTGCGTGGCCGATTTCTCTGCTGCGCACTTTAAATTTCAGCCGCGGTTTTTCAGCTGCGAAATTTTCATAAAACAACAAAAGGAAACAATAGAACTATTGCTTAGTGACACAAATACAGCCATGCAAGAAATTTGGATGTAGGAGATAGAGATCCCCGCGCATACTGCAAACTTTCCAATCTGGATCTCGGGTGCCCTGGTGGAATCAGTGTACGCCATCCGCCAAAGACTTCTGCCATTTTCTTTCGTTCTATGGTCATTTCTATTGTTTAGAGTGACTCTGTCCGCCAAAGATCTTTGGCGGAGAGGGGCCTGATTCCATAGTGGCTCAGGTGTGCATGAAAAAGACTTTGAGTGTACAGTGGGCAACGGTTAGCAAGTAGGGTAATTCCACATAACCTCGTCAGATGGATGTCAAGTCATGTTTTCAAAATCTTCCCAAATTTTTTCTATAGCTAGTTAATCAGGAGCTGATTTCAAATATCTAATTTCAGCTCAATATCTCATTTGGTTGACAAGCAATAATTCATTGAACTTTTGGCCCATTTGTCAGTAAGTTGTCACTTTTCACGAGGCAGCATGTTTGAGACCCGATGGAACTAAAATAACATCTTTTTAGAACCGTTTCCACTTTGCTGTTGCTTTACATAGTTGAAAGCTTCACAAAAAAAGTCCAATTCGACGGAACTATCGAAATTGTTTGCATGTATCGCTGCTTTAAAATCACACAGATGTCATACGTTGATGTGTTAGAAATGAAGCACTCACATTTTTTGGTAATTATGTCTTTTAAAACATAAATGCTGGAAATTCGGTAGCTAGTACCATGAAACTGTGCCCATCGAAGAATGGAATAAAAATGAAATTGCAGTGTTTCACATATCAATGTGTGCAGTTAAGGCCAATGCAATGTTGATTAGACACCTCTAGCCACATTTTTTGGGGAACTTTGTTGACTTTCAAAAAATATTTTCGAGATTTCTATTCAATCGAAAATTTCCAAACTTGGTTCTTGATGATGTGCACTTATAAAAGAAAGCTTAAGCATTGAAAAAATCAATTTTATACTTTCACAAGATACACACTTTGCCCTTTGAAATGGCTTGAAATCCAAAATGGCGGATATATGCCATATTCAGCTGCCTGAAACCATATGGTCCGGAATAATCATTGCGATAGGAAAATTGTGTTGATTGTCTACGTTGAGTTCTCATTATGAGGCGATTCCAGAGATCTAACGAGAATTGTAAGTCTGTTAATTTCAATTATGAAGTAGGCGTTGCCGACAAAGTGACTTGTGCAGCTTTATTTATGATACACATGTTTTATTCTTTTTTGATTTAAGATTCCACCGTAACACTATAGTCACAACACCATGGATGTAAGATCCAGTTTTTGCATCATATGTTTCTCTAGATTTTAAACAAATTTATGATCAATAGTGATTTCCAAAGATTATCGTCTGTGCTTGATCTATCACTCCTAATGGGAGGGTACAAGTGGTGGCATTTTGAATCCATTTGCATCCAAAGCATCCCGAGATTTAGAGCCATATTTTGTATCAGCTGTGACTACCAAATGGTTGTCCTCCATGTTGGATCTGTTATTTTGAATGTCAGGGTACAAACAGTGGCATTGAGCCAGGTAATGGACCAAGCACTGTTTGCACCCTAGCATTAGACATAACAGAAAAGTACAACAGGCAACCATTTGATAATCATAACTGATACCATAAATGGTTCTTAATCTTGAGATGCATACGAAACATTCAAAATGTCAAAGTTTAAACCCTGACATTAGAAATAGTACACCAAGCACAGAGGACAACCATTTGATAATCATAACTGCTACTTATACGGAACTAAATCTTGAGATGCATGTGATGTGAATAGATTCAAAATGCCACTGGTTGTACTCTGACATTTGAAATAAGTGATCAAGCATGGAGGACAATCATTTGGTAATTATAACTGATGCTGTAAATGCCTCTGAAACTTGAGACACTTTGGATGCAAATGGATTCAAAATGCCACTGCTTGTACCCTCCCATTACGATTAGGAATGATGGATCAAGCAAGGATGGTAAAATCTAGAGATACATGTGGTGCAAAAACTGGATCTTACATCCTTGGTATTGTGACTATAGTGTTACATTGGAATCTTTAATCAACAAAGAATAAAACATGTGTATTATACATAAAGCTACACAAGTCACTTTTGTCAACAACGCCTACTTCATAATTGAAATTAACAGACTTCCAATTCTCGTTAGATCTCTGGAATCGCCTCATGATGAGAACTCAACGTAGACAATCAACACAATTTTTCCTATCGCAATGATTATTCCGGACCATATGGTTTCAGGCAGCTGAACATGGCATATATCCGCCATTTTGGATTTCAAGCCATTTCAAAGGGCGAAATGTGTATCTTGTGAAAATATTAAAGTGATTTTTTCAATGCTTAAGCATACTTTTATGAGTGCACATCATCAAGAACCAAGTTCGGAAATTTTCGATTGAACAGAAATCTCGAAAATATTTTTTGAAAGTTAACAAAGTTCCCCAAAAATGTGGTCAGAGGTGTCTAATCAACATTGCATTGGCCTTAACTGGACACATTGATATATGAGACACCGTAGTTTCATTTTTATTCCTTTCTTTGGTAGGCACAGTTTCATGGTACTAACTACCGAATTTCCAGCATTTTTGTTTTAAAAGACATAATTACCAAAAAATGTGAGTGCTTCATTTCTAACACATCAACGCATGACATTTGTGTGATTTTGAAGCGGTTATACATGCAAACAATTTCGATAGTTCCGTTGAATTGGACTTTTTTGTGAAGCTTTCAACTATGTAAAGCAACAGCAAAGTGGAAACGGTTCTAAAAAGATGTTATTTTAGTTCCATCGGGTCTCAAACATGCTGCCTCGTGAAAAGTGACACCTTACTGACAAATTGGTCAAAAGTTCAATGAATTATTGCTTGTCAACCAAATGAGATATTGAGCTGAAATTAGATATTTGAAATCAGCTCCTGATTAAATAGCTAGAGAAAAAATTTGGGAAGATTTTGAAAACATGACTTGACATTCATCTGATGAGGTTACATGGAGTTACCCAGTTAGCAAGTGTGCATGTCTTGAAACTTTTTAAATAGAAAGTCTTTCAAGTAACTCTGGTAAATCTCTGGTAAATTTCTCGTTCCATTATATATCAGTATTCATAATTGCACTCTTGTTCTTCTCCCTTTGCCCAAATCTTTGGTCATTCTATGCTTCTATGCTATTCTTGCGTATCCCTTGATCATGACCAGTTGAGCTGTAAGGGGCTCGATATTGCAAAAATTCAAGCATATGCACACAGATCTTGCTCTGTTGTTTTGCCTTGAATCACTTGGGTGTGCACCCAGCAGCCCGAGTAAAAATCTTGGGTGTGCATCTGCCATACTTTCTATACTGGGACACCAGCAAAGCCGAAGGAAGACTTGTGCATTCATACGCATTTATGAAAAACAATACTCAAATCACTATTGACTGCAGGGACGTGAAGCATCTCAAACTTGGGGGGCACGACGCATCAAGGGCACTTGTTCCTTTAGAAGAAAGAGGCAAAGAGGCATTGCAAAATCTTGGGGGGTAGGTGCTCCCAGTGCCTCCTGGTTCCTATGTCTATGATTCACTGCAAGAACCAAAGGTTCTTACATATGAGAATGAAGGATTTTTTGTTAATGTTGCATCTCTCAGAGCTTTTTAATGTCCACTAACAGGTCACACCTTAAATTTGTTTTCCTTCATAGCACGCATAGTACAGTAGGTCAAATCATGCCTACCAGGTTAGTTGTCCTGCTAATCAATGGAGAGGCAGAGGAATGGTATTGCATGTGAGGAACTGGAATGCAAAATGATACCCTAGATTCAAGGTTGCACTTTCAAATATTTTAAATTCAAAAGCAGAGGATTACATAATTGAAGGCCCTCAGACAATTTAAATTACTGTTTTGACATAGAATGAGCTGGAAATACATCCCCAATCCATTCCATTCCAATTCCCATCCCATTCTCTTTCAGACTTCTTGATTTTAATCTTGTTTTTCTCTTTCAGGAATCACAACTCGAGCTTCAGCAAGTACAAATTTTAATGAGGCATGGGGCAAGGACACCGTTTAAGTTTATTCCCAACTATGAGCCTGCATTTTGGCCAGAAGAAATGACCAGAGACTTGGAATATACAATGATTAACCATACTGTCAGATCTCTTGATTTCGGCAGTAGGCCAGTATCCCCTATCGATAATGCGTATCTCCAAAGGAAAAGATTGAATGTGAGTAGTCATTCACATATTTTTGTACTGGGTGAGTCAATAAAAATGCCTGGTGTTTGAAAACATCATGCTCCCTGAAAGTCAAAGCAATTATATTGAAAACTGTCTCATTTTATCCCCAATTTTTCAGATTAGGTTTAGTAATTTACCTGGCTTTAGTCAACCATTCCCTCACATCAAAATAGGAGATTTTCTGCAGAAAGCCCCTTTATCATAGGAAGGGGGAGATTTTCATTCCCCCAAGAGGATAGTATTGCTGCAGTCATTGCTGCAGTCATCGCTCAAATCATTGCTGCAAGGTAAGTATATTGGGGAAACTTGCTTGTAATCATAGCACAACTTTTAGGATCTGTTGGAGGGTATTTATTAGAAAATACTGTGGAAAGTCTGAAGTGAATAACCGATTTCAGCCAGGAAAATTTCTAAAAGTAATTGAACATGTTAGCTGCTAAATCAGATATTGCAGATTTTCATCACTCGTATACTTGGAGAGCAGTAGCCTGTTAAATACTGGGTCTTTTTTGACTCACCCAGTATGACTTTCAATTCTTAACTTTTAAAGCATTGCCAAGATGGTGCACATTTCTTCAATCAGATGATGCCAAATCTATTGAATTTAAGCATCCATCTAATTTGTGTGGATCTTGTATTTCCAGGGTGGCTCAGTCGTTGGGCAACTAACAAAGGTTGGCCAGGAGCAGATGTATCAGCTTGGGAAAGAAATAAAAGCCAGATATGTGGATGAGTTGAGATTTCTGCCAGCAGAATTCAATCATGAAGATGTATAGTAAGTCTAGACATCCTGATTTCTGTTTTAACAAAAATATCAAGGCCATTTGAATATAGGCACGAATCTTTGCTGAAATTTTTAATCTTTGGAGGAGAGTCCTTACGATTTGATCAATGTTTTAGGCCCTTTTTCAGTCACTATGCAACCATGAAATTTTTATAAAGCTGAATTGATCGATATATGCAAGGCTTGTAAGTCAAAAACAAAATCACAGAAATATTTCGATCCATCGCCTTTTAACTAGAATTTCAATCATTCAAATCCACGAAGTAATCTTTGTGGTATCAATTTTCAAAACTGGGAAACCTTTTCTGGCTTACCCAGTATGCGGCAAATCATTTGTTTTTATCATTTGCTGCGCAGCAGCCACCTATTCCTGCGCAGTGGCTTCCCTAGGCAAGATCGATTCTCGATGCTTGTATGTTTTTCTGTCTGTTTTCAACAATTTTGCATTGACTTCGGTCAGCGGCTATTGAAATGGCATCGGAATGGTTGAAATTCTTTTATTGGCAGCAAAAGAACATTTGCGTCACCTCTCTGTTCTCCTATTGTTAATTGACTCAAAGCCAATATACCGATTTGTCATGCATCACAATTCAATGAGTGTAAACTGCAGAATCAGGGAATGGACCTGTGCAAACAATACAATGCGCAGCACTCGCTGACAATCGTTATTTCTAGTTCCACTATTATTCGACGTTTGATGAAATATTGAAAATAAGGACAGCAGGAACAGGCGCATGGAAAGATAACCCCGTTCCTAAGATTATGATATAATTTTAGAGACTAAAGTCGTGCAAATTGGTTGAAAATTCTCCGAGTTACGAGCTCTCGAAGATCACAAAGATGCGATAGCTGAAACCAGAGACCCCATACATTACTTATATTGCAAAAAGCTCGAAGACGGAGGTAAGAGAAGCTTGTCCGATGTCATACCTCTCGTTGATATCAGAGCAAACCAAATAGGACTTCTAAAGTAAGTTATTTCTTGCGATCATTCTCTAAATTTCCTTACCATTGCGTAAGTCCAAAAACAGTGGTTCAAAACATAATCGGCGAGAGACTGGATCTGTTTCCTCAAAGCATCCATATGCCCAAAAGACTATGGCTTGATCGTTAGGTTATCGAAAACATGTTTGAATCCCACTTGGTTCGCCTTGAAACAATGGAGACATAACAGAAACGACGGCCTGTGGGGCTTTTACCAAAAATGCCATTTCGAGGCCTCTTGTTTCAGCTTTTGCACAAACTTGAACTTCAAAGGCTTGTAACTCCATGGGTTTTTAGCGGATTTGCAAGATTCTTGTGTCAAAAATTGATTTAAAATTCTCAGGAAAGGCTGACTTGACCAAGTGTCCATTCAGTGTATCGTTATTTTTAGTATTTAATCAATCGTCGAACAATTTTGTTGAGAGAACCCCGTATTTGTTTTTACTATTTTTGTTTTTATTCATTTCAATCTTTTTTCAGTGTCAGAACAACAAATATACTCAGAACGATCAAATCAGTGCGATGTCTTCTTGCGGGACTTTATGGTGACGTAAAACTAACAAGTAAGTGCTTAGCTTGTAAAACTACCCGGTGAGTCAATAAAAACACCCGGTGTTTGAGAAAATCCTGATCCCTGAATACGAAAGCAATAATTTTGAAAACTGTCTTTTTTAATTTGCGATATGTCAAATTAGGTTTAGTAATTTACTCGGCTTTAATCGGTCATTCCTTCCCGTCGAAATGGGATATTTTCTGCAGAAAGCCCCTTTCGAATATCTACAAAAACGAGCGAAAACAGCAAGCAAAATCTCCCTTCGTTCTCCTTCCCAGCAATAATGACTCTTGGATGTGCTCATGTATTTTGTCCTCATGGGAGAATGGAATACCCCTGAATAAGTTATTCACACCAGGGGGAAGCTTTTCAACCCGTCAAAAGGAAAGCACTTGCTATAGCATGCTGAAAGTCATCGCTGTGAGGTAAACACATTAGGGATTTTTCCTTGTAATTTTTGCACATATTTCAAGGTTTCTCAAAGGGATTCATTTTAGAAAATTGCCTACAGAATCTGAATGGAGTGACCGATTTTAGCGCGGAAAATTTCTAAGAATAATTGAACATATTAGCTATTTAATCAGATATTGCAAAATTTAATTGCTTATATATTCAGGGAGCAGAAGCATTTCAAACGCCAGGCATTTTTTCAACTCGCTTAGTACAAACCGAACATAACAAGGACAGATTTTGTAATATAATAGCATCAATCGCTCTTGATTGAGACCTCAATTCAGAGCAATTACCGACTGTAGACAAAGGAAATTCTCTCAACCAGCAAAGCAAAACAAACTCGGCCGCAAAAGTTGCCACGAAGCCAATGGGCAAACTCTCTCCTCTTGCAAGCGAAGGGTGGTTTTTAAGAGACATTGTGTGCTTGTAAATGAAAGAAGAAGGGTAAATCTAAAGCTCTGTGTCACGGATTTTGTTTGTTCGATTCAGAAGCCGGGCAGACGGATTATCATTCTCGGGTATTTAGGGCTTGAATGAAACGGTCAGCACGCAGCTCCTGAATCCTGAATCAAATATGCAAAATCTGCGAGACAGAACTTTAGATTTACCCCACACAGCTCCTGAATCAAATAAACAAAATCCAATTCTTTAAAAACCTTTTATATGGTCGTTTTCTTTTATTTCTCTTTCAATTTGGCAGCAATTCATCAAATTCTAAACTTCATGTTTTCTCTCCCTTTACAGACCCAATACCGATAATGACGTCAAACAACGAACATGAAACGTTGTATCCAAACTATTACTTCTGCAAAAGTCTAAAACATTGGGCAGGAATTGCATGGTCTACCGCGGAAGATGATGTCCCTGGCCTAGAAGATTTTCAAAATCAAATCGCGAAAGATTTAGATGTTGACTCAAGTAAACAGAAAATCAGCATCATTGCCATCGAGGATAACATGAGATCGAGACAGGTAAGAACATAATAATAATAATAATGATAATAATCAATTTATTAAAAGTTGGCGCTTCATAGC